>CM062818.1:1234278034-1234878034 GCA_031772625.1 Pinus tabuliformis
GGTTTTATACCTTTGGTTTATAATATTTATCCCTTGGGTTTAACATTATTCCTTTGGGTTTATATTCCCATGTGCTTTAGTGTTAATCTCTTCAGTTTATTATTTCTTTGGGTTTATAATATTTATTCTAGCATTTGTAATATTAATCCCTTGGGGTTTATAATACCTTGGGGTTTTAGAATTAATCCCTTGCGTATACAATATCAATCCCTTGGGTTTATCAATCCAAGGGTTCATATTTCTAGGGTAATATTATTCATACGGTTTATAGTATTAATCCTAGGGCTTAATATAAATCCCTTAGGTGTACAATCATGGTCAACCATGCATAACTAAGGTCCAATGTCACATTGTGGAAAATATTATATCAATATGAAAATCAACCATCGTCAAATTTCAGAATGTGGCAAAAATTGTCTCAATACAAAAATCAACCATGGTAAAACATGGTTAACCATGCTTATTTTAAGGTTTATGGTATTTATCTTAAGGTTTATATACCTAGGGTTTGCAATATTTATCCCTTAGGTTTAACATTACTCCCTTGGGTTTAAATCCCTTGGGTTTATTATTCCCTTTGATTCATAATATTAGTCTGTTGGATTTATTAATCTAAGGGTTCATTTTCCTAGGGTGTAATATTATTCATACATTTTATAATATAATTTTTTGGGTTTAATATAAATCCCTTAGGTTTATAATCATGTTCAACCATGGTCCAACCTCGCAATTTGATAAATATTGTCTCGATATGAAAGTAAATCATGCTTAACCATGATAAACGATGGTTCAAAGTTTCTTTGTGACAAATATTGTCTCAATATGAAAATGAATGATGGTCAACCATGTTTATTTTAGGTTTTATAATAATTATCTTAGGGCTTATATACCTTGGGTTTATAATATTGATCCTTTGGGTTTAATATTATTCCCTTGGGTTTATATTACCTTGGGGCTTTAGAATTTATCCCTTGGGTTTATCATATCGATCACTTAGGTTTATTAATCTAAGGGTTCATATTCCTAAGGTATAATATTATTCATAGAGTTTATAATATTAATCCTAGGTTTTAATATAAATCTCTTGCATTTACAATCATGGTCAACCATGGTAAATGATGGTCCAATGTCACATTGTGCCAAATATTGTCTCAATATGAAAATCAACCATGGCTAACCGTGGTCAACCATGGTCCAATGTCGCATTATGATAAATATTGTCTCAATATGAAAATCAATGATGGTAAAGGATGCTCAACCATGTTTATTTTAGGGTTTATAATATTGATCTTAGTGCTTTTATACCTTGGGATTATAATATTTATCCCTTGGGTTTAATAATATTCCTCTAGTTTATAATCCCTTGGTTTTTAATATTAATTCCTTAATCTAAGGGTTCATATTCCTAGGGTATAATATTATTCATATGGTTTATAATATTAATTTTTGGGTTTAATATAAATCCATTTGGTTTATGGTCATCATCAATTATGGTCCAGCATCACATTGTGACAAATATTTTCTCAATATGAAAACCAACTAATGTCACATTGTGAAAAGGATTGTTGGAATATAAAAATCAACCATGGTCAACCATGTTACAATGTTGTATTGTGTCAAAGATTGTCTGAATGTGTAAATCAACCATGCTCAATAACCATGGTCACATTGTGACGAAGATTGTCTCCTAGTCCAAAGTCACATTATGACAACCATGGTCATCCATGGTCAACCATAGTCCAACATCAGACTGTGACAAACATTATGTAAATATAAAAATCAACTGTGGTAAACCATGTTTATTTTAGAATTTATAATATTTATCTTAGGGTTTATGTACCTTGGGTTTATAATATTTATGCCTTGGCTTTAATATTATTCCCTTAGGTTTATAATCCATTAGGCTTTTAGTATTAATCCCTTGGGTTTAATATTATTCCCTTAGCTTAATAATACCTTGGGATTTTAGAATTAATCCGTTTGGTTTTTAATACCAATACCTTAGGTTTATTAATCGAAGGGTTTATATACATTGGGTTTATCAATCCCTTAGACCAGCGTTACATTGCGACAACCATGGTCAGAAATGGTCCAACTTCGCACTATGACAAAGATTGTGTCAGTATGCAAATCAACCATCGTCAACCATGACCAATCATTGTCCTACGTCACATTGTGCTAAATGTTGTCTCAAGATTTAAATCATGGTCAACCATAGTCCAACCTTGCATGCAACAAAGATTGTGTCAATATGAACACCTACTGTGGTCAACCATGTATATCTTAGGATTTATAATATTTATCTTAGGGTTTATATACCTTGGGTTTATAATATTTGATCCTTAGCTATAATATTATTCCCTTGGGTTTATAATCCCTTTGGGTTTTAGTATTAATACCTTTGGCTTATTATATTTATCTCGGTTTATATACCTTGTGTTTGTAATATTAATCCCCCGAGATTCATATTATTCCCTTGGGTTTATAATGTCTTGGGGTTTTAGAATTAATCCCTTGGGTTTATAATATCAATCCCTTGGGTTTATCAATCTCAGGGTTCATATTCCTAAGGCAGAATATTATTCATAAGGTTTATAATTTTAATCCAATGTTTAATATAGATCCCTTAGGTTTATAATCATGGTCAACCATTCAAAAATATGGTCGATTATGGTGCAATGTCACATTGTGACAAAGATTGACTCAATACGGAAATCAACCATGGTCAAATGTCGCATTGTGACAAAGATTGTCTCAATATGAAAATCAACTATGGTAAATCATGATTAACCATGTTTATTTTATGGTCTATATACCTTCGGTTTATAATATTTATCCCTTGGATTTAATATTATTCCCTTAGGTTTTTAGTATTAATCCCTCGGGTTTATTATTCCCTTGGGTTTACAATCTCAATCCCTTGGGTTTGTTAATCTAAGAGTTCATATTCCTAGGGTATAATATTATTAATAGGGTTTATAATATTAATATTTGGATTTAATATAAATCCATTGAGTTTATGATCATGGTCAACCATGGTCCAACGTCATCATTGTGACAAAGATTTTCGTAGTATAAAAATCAACCATGGTCCAATGTCACATTGGTACAAGGATTGTCTCCATATGAAAATCAATCATAATCAACAAAGGTACAACATCGCATTGCGACAAAGATTATCTCTATATGAAAATCAACCATGATCAACCTTGATTGTTTTAGGGTTTATAATATTTATCTTATTGTTTATATACCTTGAGTTTATAATATTGATCCCTTGGGGGTTTAATATTATTTCCTTGGTTTGATAATCCCTTGGGTTTTTAGTATAAATCCTTTGAGTTGATTATTTCCTTGGGTTTATAATATCAATCCTTCGGGTTTATTATTCTAAGAGTTCATATTTATAGGGTATAATGTTATCCATAGAGTTCTTAATATTTGTCCATAAGTTAAATATAAATCCTTGAGTTTAATTAATTAATAATAAATAATATAAATTATAAAAAAACATAATTTATATTAATAAATAAATAAAAACCAAATTTATATTAATAAAATAGTATTAATAAATAAGAATAATAATAATTAGTTAACTATTATTATTATTATTTAATAATCAATTAATAATAAATGAAATCATTTTTTTAAAATTAATTTAGAATGTTTATATTAATATATAACTAACAATATTTATATTAATAAATAATAGTTATTATTTAATTATTATTATTATTATTTATTAATCAATTATGAATGAATGGTGGTTTATTTAATGAATTAATTAATTATTATTAATATTTTTTAATTAATAATGCTATTAAATTTTTAATTAAATTTAATAATAATATTATTAGTTAATAGTAGTAGTAGTATTAGTTAATAATAATAATCATAATAATTATAATTATACATTTTTGGCTTGTATCAACCACATTTACTAATGTGATTGTGGATGTGATTGATATATCTTTTGGGTGTATATCAACTACATTTACTAATGTGATTGTGGGCGCAGTTGATGTATCAAGCACATTTACTAATGTGATTGTGGATGCAGTTGATATGAGATTTGAGTGTATCAACTACATTTACTAATGTGTTTGTGCTAGTTAACCTACTTTAGTGAAAAATATCCAAATGCTATTCTTTATCAAATAATTTTAATTGTAAAAATAAATTAAATTTATAAAAAAAATAAAAAAATCCATACACTCATTTAATTTTTGTCCAACTTTTATTTAAAAATTTGTATATGAGATTACATCACAATCATTCAAATATTTTTAATAATAAAAAATATAGAATATAATTAAAAAATAAAATAAAATACAAATTACATTAATTTGTTGCAACTTCGTAATGCCTCCTCTCTCAATGTTTTGTTCTCTTTACAAGAATGCAATCTGAGATGTACTTTCCAATTTCAAATGTGTAGCTTTATATATTCCTTTTAAAATTCCATTGATCTAAAAATCACTCATGAGTGATCTCAGTTAAATAATTAATGAATGAAGGTATTACACTGTCATGTGCTGGTGTGTGTCTATGTTATCTTAGGCAACAGATCGATCAGATTGCAAAATACACAGACTCTGGAAAATGGAAAATAGTAAGAGAAACACAGTAAGTAAATACAAGAACACAACAAATTAATAAGGAGTTCACCATATCCTCCAGGGCTACGTCTCCGGTCTTGTTTTCACTGGTGGCCTTCTTTTATTGTGTCTTTAAAGAAGAGAATTACAATGAGAAGCTCAATTTGAGTCTCCTGAAATAAATAATTCTTGGCAGGGTGGTTCTTGGATTCCCCAAGCTACTAGAGTGTACTGACTCTTTCCCTTTCCAAGTCTTGACCTCTCTGGTTTTTAATGGGAGGAGCCCAATGTGGTACTCAATTCTTGACAGATCCTCACAGGGATTGCTTGAACCTCTCAAGCCTATTGTTTGCTCGATGCTACCTTAGGTCAGCTTGACTCTCTGTTTTCTGCTTCTTGCTTCACTATCTTTTCTTTGCTATCGCTCTCTCTATCTTCGTCCTTCTCTTCCCTATTCTGTTCTCTGTCTATTCATGGCTTAAAGACAATCTATCTTTGACTGTTCACTTCCTCTTCTGCCCCTTCAGATCGCCTACTGTTGTTCGTTTGGACTTCCCTACCTCTGCGTCATCACCACCGTCTCACATGGAGGTGGCCACGTGTCCTCTTATGAACTGCGCCAGCTCTTCTTCGACAGTTTGGTATTTTTCAGTTACATTTTGGAATTACTCATCCGAAAACTCAGTGGTCAAATCAGATTTCAAAATTATTTATGTCGTGGATTAATTCCCCTGTCAAATCTTGTTTCTCCATCGTGTGCCATCCCGTCGTCAGTTCTGGAGTCCCCAGATCCTACAGTGTTTGCTCATTTTGCAAGGTTGACTTTCTCGACCGTTGGCACATGATGAGAGGCGGTTTTCTCTCTCATTTGCCAAACAAGCATCGTGCGCTAAATGGAATCACTTGTTTTCTGCCAAATCCACTTACCGCCCAAGGATGACCCCAATATACCGCCGGCTTTGGAGCGTGAGACTCGCCTTTTGTCTTAGCACCTTCTCTATGGTTTCTTGGCTTCCATGTGACTGAGTGCTTCGAGTTCTTCCCTTCTTGATGGGTTTTTCCCAGCAATGCGCAATTAGCACGAAGCGCTAATCACACTTCACAAATGGCCTCTGTTTCCTGATCCGAGCTTCCTAACTACCAGTTTTGCCTCCTACGCAGTCTCCATGGGCCTCAGTCAGTGCACTTTAACTGAGGTCCTCGTCGTTCCTTGCTGGCTGCAAGTTGCCATTATCCAGAGGCCTTTCCGATCACTCTATGTTCATAAATTCGAAGTTTTTCCTATTTTGATACGATCATGGCACTTTAATAATCTTCACGGATCCAATTCGGATCACGCCCATCCCACTGAAAAAGCTTTTAGACCACCAAAAGTTGGTTTTCAAGCATCGACTAAGTGAGGGTACAATTTTCTCACTTGTCCAATCTCTATCTACTTTGCACTGCTTAGCTTTGAACCATTGAGCCCAATTCTGAGGTACTCAACATCTCCCCTGCACGTCGTCCTCACCTTCCTGTCCAAAACTGTGTCTTCCTGCAATTCATTAAGATATTCAAGTAGCAGGTCATCAATAGAAGGCAATTGACTCTGCTCTTCAAGATCCTCAATTAGTGAGGGTTCAAACAATTTCAAGCAACTTGCACTCATGACTGAGTAGATGTGCATATAAGCTAGTAGATCAAGGCAAAAAGCATTCTCACCAATCTTCTCAAGTATCTTGAAGGGTCCATACCTCATAGGATTTATATTTTTAGCTTCACCTTACATCCTGTCCTTGCTGATATACAGCCAGACTTGGTCACCAACTTGGAAACTATGCTCCATATAATGCTTGTCATGCCTTGCCTTGTATTTGGCTTGGCTCTTTTCCAGCTGTTCTTGTACTGCCCGGTGGATCTCTTGGATTTGTTCAACGAACCTAGTTTCCCTGTCCACATCACTATGTCCCTCAACTGTGGTGTCTTTCCCAAAGACAAAATCCAAAGGAGACCTTAGGGTGAAACCAAAACAGGTCTCAAAAGGAGATCTCTATGTAGAATAATGTTTTGCTCTATTGTAAGCATGTTTCACATAACACAAATGCTCATCCCAAAGCTTAGGATGCTTGCTGCAATATCCTTTGAGTAATTAGATCACTGTCCTGTTAACTACTTCTGTGTAGCCATCATTTTGTGGATGAAAAGTTGTGCCTTTCTTCAGTTTGGTGTCCATCAGTTCCTACAGACTTGACCAAAACTTCCCCACAAATCGAGTGTCTCAATTAGATACAATGGAAGTGGGTAATCCAAAATGAATCCACACATGTTCAAAGAATAGTTTTGCAGTTTGTTCAGCTGTAATCTATTTATTACAAGGTATCAAAATACAGATTTTGCTGAACCTATCCACAACAACATATAGATAATCATGACCTTTCCTAGATTTAGGCAGTCCTCCAACAAAATCCATGGAAACACTTTCCCAAGGGTGAGAAGGGACTGGTAATGGAGTGTACAAGCCTAGTTTTCTATTGTTGGTCTTGCTTTTTGCACACATAGTACACCCTCTTACATATCTAGAAATTTTCTCGTTCATTTTTGGCCAATAACAAAATCTTTGCAGCTTTGCAACTATTTACTTACCCCAACGTGACCTGATATTAGAGAAGTGTATGCTTCTCGAATTATCTTTACTCTTTCAGTTTGTGGAATGTATAACTTCCCACAATGGTATAAGAGTCGGTCCTTTACATGATAATCCAATTCTTCAACTCGCTTGCCTTGACATAAAGTTGCATATACATCTTTGAAATCTATATCTTGAGCATATTCTTCAATGTAGCTCTCATGTAACACAGAATTATGCTTAAGTATAGTAGATGCATTTATAATGGGTCTAGATAACATGTCTGCAACTTTATTATGTATGCCCATTTTATATCTAATGACTAAGTGAAACTGTTGTAGAAAACCCATCCATGTATAGTGTCTTGATTGTTGCAACTTAGTTTGGGAGTGTAGATATTGAAGTGGTTGATGATCAGTATGTATTACTATCTCTTTTCCCATTAAGTAATGTTTCCACTTTTTCACACTTTGTACTAATGCATACAATTCTTTATCATATGTAGGATATTTAACTACTACATAATTAAATGTCTTAGAATGATAACATATGGGTTTACCGTGTTGTGTCAACACTACTCCCATGGTATAGTCACCGACATTTTTTTGGATCTCAAATGGTCTCTGAAGATCAGGTAGTGCTAGTACAGGTGTTGTACTAATCTTTTCTTTCAAGGTGTTAAAGACTTTCCGCTATTTACCTCCCCACTGAAACTCATTATTCAATCGTGTTAAATCATGTAAGGGAGTTGCAATTGAGGAAAAGTTAGAAATGAACTTTCTCCAGTATCCTGATACTCCTAAGAAGCTTCTAACTTCTGTAGCAGACTTGGGTTTTGGCCAGTCTACAATGACTGCCACCTTAGAGGGATCTATCTTCAATTCACCACCCCCTACTATATGACCCAAATAATTCAAATATTTTTTGCCAAATTCACATTTTGAGAGTTTAAAATAAAGTTTTTCTCATTTCAAAACATCTAGTTTCTGCTTAACATGCTTTAAGTGTTCTTCCCATGTTTTGCTAATTATCAAAATGTCATCTAGAAACACAATAACAAAATCATCAAGAAAATATCTGAGTACATCATTCATTAATCTCATGAAAGTAGCAGGAGCATTAGTTAAACCAAAAGGCATAACCAGCCACTCATACAATCCCTACTTTGTCTTGAAAGTAGTCTTCCATGCATCTTGTTCTGCAACTCTGACCTAATGGTATCCACTATGCAAGTCTAGCTTGGAGAAATAAACAACTTCTTTCAATTGATTCAAAAGATCATCTATGCAAGGAAGGGGATAATGATTTTTTTTGTTATCTTATTCAGTGCTTGGTAATCAATGCACATTCTCCATGAGCGATCTTTCTATCTCATCAAAACGATTGGTGACCCACATGGTGATGTGCTAGGTGTGATGAACCCTTTCTCGAGCAACTCCTGCACCAACTTCTTGATTTCATAATTCTCTAAAGCAGACAATCTGTACATTCTAATGTTAGGCAATGGAGGATATTGTTGTAAAATAATATCATGCACTATTTCCTTATTGGGTGGCAGACCTTTAGGTTCTTGAAACAAGATATCATACTCTAAAACAGCCTTTTCTAAATCAACTTACTGTTTAGCATTACAACCCTCAAATACATTGGTTTTATTAGGTTTCTTTTCCTTTACAACCATCAGTAAGAATTGTTTGCATGAATTTATCATTCGTTTCATCTGCCCTGGGTTTATGAGAGTATAATTATTCTTGAGCTTATGAGATCTTACAAAGTACTTGATTCCATCTTTAACAAGTAGATACTTGTTCTCAGCTCTATAGAAAATAGCTTTTCTATCATACAAGTAAGGACTTCCTAAAACAATTCCACATATATCCAAAGGAATTATGTCTAACTCAACCTCATTTACAAATGCTAACCCAAAAGAAAACTTCAGCTTGCACTGTCTAGTCACTTGTAGTTGTGCTTTATCTTTCAACCATCCTAATGGGTATGGTTTCTTGTGAGGTGTAGTTACTAATCCCAACTTCTTTACAATTGATTCAGAAATTAAATTTACTTGTGAGCCACTATCAAACAAAGTATCAATCTTTTTATGTTTGGAAATAACTCGAATATGGAAAAGCTCATGTCTTTTTCTCTCATTCTCTTCATCAATAGTAGACTTCAGAATTTTTACCTTTCATACTTGTGGCTGCAATGGTTGTTTCATCTCGTGAGTGTGAGCCCAAATATTTCTAAATAGCTACAGCAGTCTTCTTCTTCTTGCCCTCGAAATTCTTAGGTCTCAGCTCTGGATGCAGAATCCAACAATGCTCATCATCATGCCCATCCTTTTTGCAGTGAGTGTATGAGGCCTTGTTTTTCTGTGCAGTGTTAGCCTTCCCTGCTTTCCATTTCTACTTTCTTTCCTCCTTATTCTTGCTTGTAGTTGGTTGTGATGATCCCCCAACTTCCGGACTTCCATTCTTTCCTCTAGCTTCTAGATGAGTAGCTTGTACAGATACCTCATCTACACTAGTGGGATTAAACATGAGGATAGTTTGCCTCATGTAGCTGTGTAGACCGCCAATGTACTTCAACAGAGTCTTAGATGAGTCTAATGAGATTCCTAGAATCAGTGCTCTATTTCTAAATTCTTGAGTGTACCCCTGCACACTTTTCCCTTTTAACTATCGAAGAGTTTGCCAACTCATCATGGCTTGCTACATGTAGGCCAATAGATAGAACTGACTTTTGATTGCAGAAACAAATTCAATCTAGACAGAGATAGTCTTACCATGTATTTTTATGTCATCTTGGGTTCTACCTTCCCACCAAACCAAGGTAGTGCCTCCAAGGCATAGGCTTGCCAGCTAAATCTTGCTCTTGTCTTAATCGATATTCTGCACTCTATAATAAACATCAATTTGTCTAATCTAATTGTCTAGCTTTTCTGCATTCAACTCTCCATCATATATAGGTAAATCAAATTTAACATCTAGTTTGATCAAAGATACTTTCTTTTTGTGTTCAGGGCTATTAGGAGGTGTGAGAAAGCTTTCCTCTTTCCCTTTGCCTTTTGAATGGTCATGGAACTGAGACTCATATTCCCCTTTTTCTTATTTAGAGCCTAATGAATCCTCATCCTTATGCTTTCTAAATTCCCTATGCATTTCTTCTACCATGGACTTTATGGCTAGCAAACTATCTATGAATTAAGGATTTGGCCCCATAGAACCTTCCTCTGATATTTTCTTCCAAGGATAGACTCTCCCAATTTCAGGATTAGTTTCAACCAACTCTCCTTCTCCTAATTTGAGCTTTGATCTAGTTAGCGTTCAACAGCTAAACCAACACAAGCTTGTCTAACCTTAACATCCTAGAGCTCTTATACCACTTGATCTGAAAATCACTAATGAGTGATCTCAGTTAAATAATTAATGAATGAAGGTATTACAAACTCATTTGCTAGTGTGTGTGTATATGTTATCTTAGGCAATAGATCGATTAAATTGCAAAATACACAGACACTGGAAAATGAAAAGCAGTAAGAGAAACACAGTAAGAAAATATAAGAACACAACAAATTAATAAGGAGTTCACTCTATCCTCCAGGGCTACGTCTTTGGTCCAAGTTTCAGTGGTGGCCTTCTTTTATTATGTCTTTAAAGTAGATATTTACAATGAGGAGCTCAATTTGAGTCTCCTGAAACTGATAATGCTTGGCAGGGTGGTTCTTGGATTCCCCAAGCCACTATAGTGCACAGACTCTTTCCCTTTCCAAGTCTTGACCTCATGTGTCTTTAATGGGAGGAACCCAATGTGGTACTCAATTCTCGATAGATCATCACAAGGATTTCTTGAACCTCTCAAGCCTATTGTCTACTCGATGTTGCCTTAGGTAATCTCAGCTCTCTGTTTTCTGCTTCTTGCTTCAATGTCTTTTCTTTGTTCTCGCTCTCTCTATCTTCATCCTTCTCTTCCCTGTTCTATTCTCTATTTGTTCATGGTTTAAAGCTAAACTATCTTTGACTATTCACTTCCTCTTCCACCCCTTTGAATCGCTTGCTGCTATTCACTTGGAGTTCCTTGCCTCTGCATCGTTGCCAACGTCTCACAGGGAGGTGGCCACATGTCCTCTTATAAACTGTGCCAACTCTTCTTTGACGTTTCGGTATTTTCGGTTACATTGTGGAATGACTCATCCGCCAACTCAGCAGTCAAATCAAATTTCAAACTTCTTTATGCCATAGCTTAATTCCCCAGTCAAATCTAGCCTCTCATCGCACGCTAACATTCCCCATAGAGTGATGTTCCTATTGTATCTAGAGACATTCTGGGTTCAACAGAATATATTGTAATACTAGGGATTGGCACACCACCAAAGAGACAATTGCTGGAAATTAATACAGTCAGCAATGTGTCATGGATACAGTACAAGGATTGTAGACGTTGTTATTCACATGTAGATCCCATATTCAATCTTGATGCATCATCTTCTTATAAATGCATAAGATGTACTTTGGAGGCCTGTATTGAATTGAGAAAATGTGAATATAATCCAAACCCCTATGATGATAAGTTTATGAAGAAACTTACTCAGATTTTTCGATAACTAGTGGAGATTACAACAATGACACCTTGACTCTGGGTTCTAATTCTTTCGAGGGCTTCGCCTTTGGATGCGGGAATAGCAATATAGGGAGCTTTAATGGGTCACCTGGGTATTTAGGATTTTGGTGGGGTTGACTTGTGTTTGCTAACCAGACAAGAAGAAAATTTGGCGGCCTATTCTCTTACTACCTTCCGGATTTCCTATACTCCAATTCAACAGGCTAGCTCAGCTTCGGTGAGAGTTCAATTCCTACCACTGCCACTTTTACCCCTCTCCTCACAAATCCAGATTTTCCCAGCATGTATTTCGTGGGACTCTACGACATAAGAATCGGAGGCAAGAGGTTCTCGATTTCCTTTGCTACTCTTGTAGAAAAAGGCAGAGTTGTCGACTCTGGAACCACCATAACTCGACTTTCCACAACTGCATACGATGCCATGAAAACTTCGTTCCAAAACAAAACTCAAAATATTTTGAGCACCGAACTCGACTTGTTTACTGGACACCTGCTACAACCTGTATGGCTACAGCGACATCAACCTTCTAACTATAAATTTCCACTTCATGAACAATTCAGATATGACTGTAAGCCACAAGGGGATTTTGTATCCCCTCAAGGATGATAGATCTCATATGTGCCTAGCATTCACCGCTACATAACTGGAAGTGGTGAGCAATATTATCCTTATCAGGAACTTCCAACAATAGGAAACGTGGATTGTTTTTTATAATAAAGGCAGAAGAATTGGCTTCGCCTCTAGATCCTGCTCTACTTAGCACCCTACTCCAGATAATACTATTCAATTGTCCCCAACCTCCATGTACAATATTGGGCTAATAAATTGTAATGTTAAATTCCACCTATTTCTAAAAAATATGACAGTCGATGTCATTCAAAACACAATAAGCAAACCGGATGCTTAGGTGAAGTTGATCTCAGATGGATGTAAGTTGACTCAAAGCTTTGTTATTAAAATAGATCGAGTATAGTTGTTTTTAGCGCGATATTTTGGAAGTTTTTTTGATGGGTTTTTCTGGTCTAATTCCTTTAAAATCCAGTAGGAATTTATTGAAATCATAAGTTTGATGGATAATCCCTACACAATCAAAGTGCCTTAAGAGTTTTTGAGGGTGTTGAATCCATATATATACACTAAAAAAAACCAATTTAAATAAGACAAATGAAGATTTCACCTCATTTTTCTTTGGATTCTGGCACCTAAAAATCCAAAAAAACACACTAAAGACGACTCCAAATAGAATAGAATCCAACTTTACAAAGAGCCAAAGAACCAAATGGAATTGATATATATCTATATACATTAAATTAAATGGTGGAAAAAAAATATTGATATGTAAGTGAGCTTTAAATAATGAGACATTGCTAATATCCTAAAATTAAATCTTTTTAATTATAGATATCTATTTTTGTATTTTTGAACATACTGACCCTGCCAAAAAAATGGTTTAAAAAAAATACTAATAGAAGATTTAACATATATATATTGAAAGCATCACTTAACAATTTTGAAGGCATCAATTTTATAAATGAATTATTTATAGATATAATTTAATGGATGTACAAAAAAATTACGAAATATTTAAACAATCTGATGGAAATAGAGAATATAAGTCAAGTAGTGGTAAATTTATGAGCATGAAATCTAAACTTATTTAAAATTAATGGAGAATAAAATTAGTATAATATTTTATTAAGAATCAATCTATAATGATATTAACCAAATTTTTTCTAATCATGAGCAATTAATAACAATAGATATTGTAAAATTATGACTAGTTGTCATGGGTGTGGCCTCTGGAAGCTACATCGCTGATGCAGAAGCATCCGACTGAGAAGGCCACAACTAGAAATGGTTTTTTATTTTTGCTGGAAAGAAAGAAAAACATTTCAAATTTTGTTTTTTTTTTGTTTTACTTAAATTAAGGCTGACACGGCCATAGGCTTTTAAATGTTAAGCAAGCAAGTAAAATAGGATTAGTTAAGAGTATGTTTAAAGAAACTAAAAGGTAACTCAGGAATAGTTCCTCAACTGTAGGAAACTACTAGTAAGACATTAAAAAGAAAGAAAAAGGATCTTCATGAGGGAGGCTGCCATCCAAAGAGAAGAAAGGAAATAGAATTTGAAATTACAATTTTTTCTTGAATATCTATGAAAGCAAATGAATCTAGAACCTGTCATTAAGGAAGAAAGACAATTTCTCATTTTCTTATGCATTAATGTTTTAGAAATTGTGTTAAAGCAAAATAGTGAAATAATTCATTAAGATGCCGAATGAAATCGAAAAAAATCTCGTGACTAAAGCATCTCAGACTAGGAACCAGATAAATTCAAAGATATCAAGCATATCATATCCTTCCTCAACAAAAAAATCAGGTACATTTACATTGAGCATTCAAGCACACATCTGCATTTTTTACATTTCCAAATTTAACAGTTCATTATACATGTATATAACCCAAAATAGTAAAGGGTTCTGAAACCCACGAACACTGTAAAACAACGATTTGCAGGCCAAGACTAGTCAAACAGTGAGGGTGTGAAAACCCATGAAACCATACAAACACACAGAGAAAGAAAAACCACAAGGGTTATACCCAACTAAGGATAGTGCAAGTAAAGAAAAGAAAAACCACAATACAGCCACAGAGGGATCCTACCCTGTTTTTCCCTAAGCTTGCAAAGACTCCCAAGGACTAGGCCGTGGAGCAGCATTCTCCAAGCACGACCTGCACACCACAACAAAAACAAGGCAGGCAGTCAAGAAACCAGTGGGGCAAACAAAACAAAAGGACAGTGAGCAGATAAACAAAGGGAGGAGCAAGGATATACCTAGAAAAGGTCTGAATCCGAGCCAGGGGAAAAGAATCGAGTCTCTCAATAGGGGGTTTCTCCCAACAAGAATGCCATAGGAGAAGTTTACCTGCTCACCAAGCAACCAGAGGTTCAAATATATAAAAAGGAGATGTAGAAATGAAATTGGAACAAAAAATTACCTGAAGTAGTTTACGCTGAGTCTCCCATCGTAGTAACAAGCAAAGAACATGTGGTTACATAGAGTCAGATCAACACTAGAACCAACACCAAAAAATATCATCAGGAGTAGAGTAGAGACAAAGCTTGAGCCGGGTAACAATGGAAAAAATGAAACAAATTTCAAATTGAAAGTCGACCTGAAACCTCCGATAACTAGTAAAATAAACCACCACAAGGAACAAGTGAAGGCATAATGCTAACAAACCACCACAAGGAAAAAACAAAGGCACAAGACTAACAAAATACCACAAGGAACAAGAAAAGGCACAAGACTAACAAAACACCATAAGAAACAACTGAAGGAATAGTGAACCCATAAATCTAAACCAGACCAACATCGAATACAAAAATGAACTCATAATTTCCCTCGGTAGGTGTGAAATGATCGCATTTGCGAAACCAAGGCCAGTACTAAGGGTAGGCTGAAACAAGTAAGCACATCAAAACCTCACGCCAAAACCCTATCCTTTTTATTCAAAAAATCGATAAGAGTTAAACAATCATTGATACATGTCCCTCCTTGAGATTGCCACAAATTTTTGGTATCAGAGGAAGTTCGTTCCTTTCTCTCAGTAAAGATGGAGTTAGGAAGAAGGGGTCGAGGTAGAGCCATCAGAAGAGTAGTAGATGAAGGGCTACGAGAAGAGATTAGGACTTTAACTGCACATTTGGTAGCAGTAGAAGTAGGAAGGTGTAGAGATTCAGAAGGTGGGGATGACAATGAGAAGGAAAATGCAGCCACGATGGATGGGTCAGATGATGAGGGACCAAATATTAAACTATTGAGGTTAATTTTGTTGGCTAGTAGCAAGCTAAGACCAGAGCTTTCTAATTTTTATGGCAGTTTGTCCACAGAGGCATTGTTAGACTGGATAAGTGAGCTAGATATATATTTTGAATATGAAGAAATCAACGAAGACAAGAAGATTAGGTTTTTTGTTACCAAGTTGAATGGACATGTAGCACTATGGTGGGACAGTATGTAGGGAGAAAGGATAATATTGAATAAACCATTGATTAAAAAATGGGATAGGATGATTGTTAGGATAAAGAGCAATTTTGTGCCTAAATATTACCAATTTCCCTTTATAGACAAGTACAGAACCTGAGACAAAGAATGATGATCGTAAAAGAAGATACTGAAGAATTTTATAAAGTAAACCTGAGAGCTAGCTATGTTGAATATACCCCTGAAAAAACAACGAGGTTTTGTAAATTGTCTATGGATTGAGATCCTAGATGAAATTAGTATTCTTTCCCCTAAGACCATAGAGGAAGCCTATTAGAGTGCTTTGAAGGTGGAGGAAAAGACTGCCAGGAAACAAAATGCGAGAAGAGGACTAGTTCTGGTAGAGGTAGGGGACAATCCTTTCACAGAGGTAGAACTGCCAATAGTAATGAAGAGGGCAGTAGTTTGAAAACTTTAGGAAAGACTGAAAGGGAAGGTAACATCAGAGGAGGAAGGTCATACTAGTGAGGAAGAGGTAATGGCAGAGGCAAAGGAAATGCCTATCAGTGCTACAAGTGTCACAAGTGGGAACATAGGTCCTTTGAATGTCCTAAGAATGAAAAAACTAGACAAGGGGAGCATATGTTGCTGAACCCGATGAAGCAGAGGCATTGCTAGAGGAGGTGGAAAATATGCCTAAAATTGGGGAAGCCTTGGTGTTGAACAAGGTATTATTAAAACTAGCTAAGGAAGTAGCTGATCAGACACAAAGGAAAGCATTTTTCTGGACTGTGTGCAACTCACATGGGAAAAGCTAAAAATTAATCATAGATAGTAGAAGTATTGATAATCTGGTAGCTACTGAAATGGTGGGGAAATTGAGTTTGAAGAAGTTGAAGCACCAAAATCCATATAGGGTTTCTTGGTTGTAGAAAGGTCAGCAACTATTGGTCGATGAGTAGTGCGAAGTAGAGTTTCATATTGGCAAGTACAAGGACAAGGTGACTTGTGACATCATGCTGATGGATGTGTGCCATATTCTGCTGAGCAGACCATGGAAATATTATAGGAAGGTCATCCATGATGGGGAAACAAATTGTTACAAGTTTGTTAAAGATGGGATAAATCATACGCTAGTGCCCATGAAGGAAGAGGATGCTGTAGAAACCAGTGGAACGAAAGCATTGTTGTTAGGTGGAAAAGAGTTTCTACAAAAGATGGAGGATAATAAGGTAAAATATGCAGTTGTGCGAAGGCCAAAACTAGTATTCATCCATACTGAAATCACTGACTTACCTGAACAAATATAGGACATGTTGCAGGAATTTAGTGATATTGTGGTAGATAATCTACCAGACAAATTACCACCAAAGTGGAGCATTATTCATCATATTGATTTCATTCTAGAAGCAAGTTTGTCGAACAAAACTCCTTACCAGATGAGTCTAAAGGACAATGAAGAAATTAGGAAGCAGGTGCAGGAGATGTTGGATAAAGGATTGATTCGGGAAGGTCTAAGCCCTTGTGCAATTCTAACTGTTTTAGCTCCAAAGAAAGGAGGTGAGTGGGGGATGTGCACTGATTCCCGAGCAATTAAAAGGATCACTATCAGGTATAGGTTTCCTTTACCTCGAATGGATGATATGAAGCATTGTTTGACTAGAGAAGCATACTTGTCAATGATAGACTTGAAAAGAGGCTACCACCAAATCAGGATTTGCAAAGGTGATGAGTGGAAGACAACTTTCAAGACTAATGAAGGCTTTTATGAATGGATAGTTATCCCATTTGGACTAAGCAATGTCCCCTGGCATGTTCATGTGTTTGATGAAAGAGATGTTGAAAGAATTTATTGGTAAATTTGTGATTGTATATCTGGATGATATACTTATATTCAGCAAGACAAAGGAAGAGCATTTTCGACATGTGTGATATGTATTGGAAAAATTGCAGCAAAATATGTTACTGATAAATTTCAAGAAATGTTATTTTTTCAAGAAATAATTAATTTATTTGGGATTTATGATTTCCAAGAATGAACTAAAAATGGATTCGGAAAATGTTGCAACCATAGTTAGCTCGCCATCTCCCAAGAGTTTGTTTGAGGTACAGAGTTTTCATGGATTGGTGAGTTTTTATCGAAAGTTTATTAAAAATTTTAGTGGGATTTGTGTAGCCATGGTGGACATCATTAAGAGGGAAAATCAACCTTTTCATTGGGCAGAATTAGTTGAGAAGAGTTTTTAGCTACTCAGAAGGAAGATCACTGAAAAACCAATTTTAAGATTACGAGACTTTAACAAAAATTTTCAAGCTCACTGTGATGCCAGTGGGATAGCCATTGGTGCAATACTCAGCCAAGAAGATAAGCCAATAACCTATTTCAGTGAGAAATTAAATGGAAGTAGGCAGAAGTACACGTCTTACGACAAAGAATTTTATGCAGTGGTCCAAGGGCTAAAGCATTGGAGACATTATCTACTGGCCAATGAATTTGTCTTATTTTCAGACAATTCTACATTACAGTATATTATGCAACAACATAACCTGAACTGTAAACATGTGAAGTGAGTGGAGTACTTGCAGAGTTTTACATTTGTGTTGAAACACATCAACAGTCAAGCCAACAAAGTCATAGATGCATTAAGTAGGAGGAATTTGATCCTATAGGAAAGTACGATACAAGTATTAGGATTCGAACATCTTAAGGACTTATATGAATAGATGTAGATTTTAAGGAATCCTATGAAGCTTTCCAAAATCCACTTTTGAGAGATAACAGTTCATGGTTGGACTATAATATGCAGGAAGGGTTGCCTTTCAAAGGAGGACAGTTGTGTATCTTGGAATGTTCTATGAGAGAGAACTTAATCGAGGAAAGGCATAATGGAGATTTAGCAGGGCATTTTGGCATAGACAAGACCTTAGATTAGTTGAGCCACTTTTACTATTGGTCGAAGATGTTGTAAGGCTCTGAATTATTTAACCAGTAATGTAAAGTTTTAAAACATAATATGTTTTTTCTTCAAATCTATTTGCAGCTTAAATGACTTATCCAACATTTATATAACTGAATTACTTAGTTTGGTATGGGGTACCTACCTGTATTCTGGCAGTTGATGATGCCTCAAACTGCTCCCGCTTCCCGCTTCTGTTACCAAAAGACTGAAACCACCGATTCAAATAGAGCATAAACTCGATACTCAGTCCAGTAAGCTTCTCAACCGAAGAATGTTGTTCCCTCATGCCTAGATACCTCAGAACAAGCAAGGCTCAATTGTTCCTGATGATAAACTGTGTACAAATTTTCCTCTTGTTTCTTCCCTTCGTTCTCTCTTCTATTTTTCTTTTCCCCCTTTCAAAATTGTTCCCTGCTCCCTATATTCAGTTTTCATGTCACGTGATATATTTTTCTTTTAAAGGTATATAGATTTTTGGTTTAATATCATTTTTGTTTGTTTTTAATATAAAGGTTTAGGTTTCTATTAAATACTGTAACTTTAATTTATTTCTATCATTTTATTAATTTCTTAATATAATTTATCAATATTCTAAGATATATGATGATATAACCATCTTTTAAGATTAGCTTAATTTTTATCATATATCTTCTATAATCCTTTTACTTTATACTTTTTAACTTAATATCATTGGTAATTGCCCATTAATCATGATGCATTAAGTAATATATGTGCTGATGGGTGAATGTGACTACAGAATTTGAAGGAGTGTCATGATATTTAATATTTTTAGTTAATTTAAAATATAGCTACTAGTGCAGTGCACATGATACATGCATATGTAGCTATCATACGCATGCATCGTATGCATGCTAATATTCTTGTGTTCTCTATATTAATGATGGGTCAATACATACACCCCTCCTTCAGAAAAATTCATCCCAAAGTTATAGTTTTTATCGTATATCAATACTTATAATAGAGATTAGTACATTTTTGTTCAGATTGTGTATCGAGATTAAATTCTTACTTAATGTGAGGGCACTATATAATTGATGTTTTGAATACTTTTAGGTTTATAACTTTAATGATAATGTTTTACTTCATCAGGTTCCCCAGCTATTACAAAATCATCCTATCCTTCCTTATCTCTTCCACCCAATCCTGTCCGTCCTCTACTGGAGTATGCCATGGTGTCAGTTATATTGACCTATCTATTCATAAACTCTAAGGATGACAGTGTCGGCTATACTGACCTGATTCCCAGTAGGCATCTGGGAGTCATCATCACACGTCTAAGGGAGCATGATTCGTACAGTCCTCCCATGACTCCAGGTTTCAGAGGATAAATGGTGGGCAACACCTCCACCCCTCCTAGTAGAATCAGGGTTAATACCCTATCATGGAATCTCTTTCAGCCTTAATTGTTATGAAGTTTTTGTCATCACATGGTCATTTTGGTAATCGATATTATCTTCAATCATAAACACTTGTCCATGCATTTATAAAATGTGCATTAACATATTCAAAACAAATAGCTTATATATAATTCATACGTGTCAACTTCACTATAACATACTTTTCCATATTCTATTCATGTCATTAGCTTTCATATTAAAATGTAATCATTCGTTGATTTCTATCTCATCAATCATATTGATATGCATAAATAAAACAAAATTATAGTATCTTAATTCCCATCAGAAGTAAAATTACTCAAATATTAAAACCTCACTTTGATAACTGTAATTTAGTAAGATCAATAACATATTTCGTCTTGGTATCCCTGTTCCAATGCAACTAAACAAATAACGTATCAAAAAAAAATTATTTTTATATGTGATCACTCTAAAATGGCTGAGAGTCTCTGATTTAAGTTAAAGTAAATATATACAAAACATGGTTTAAATTTCTTCAAAATTGACACAAGTTGGGGTATTTTTGACAGATGTTCTCCATATCTTCCCAAGTAGTTGATTCAGGACTATACTTGTCCCATTGGACCCTAACTTGGTTTACCAGACAGTTTCTGAGTTGTCAAACCCTACATTCTGGTATATGTAATGGTTCGACCGATATGGTTCCTTTGTCGGATACCTGAAGTTCCTTCCATTGAAGATTATGAGATTGGTCAGCTATGTAATGTCTTAATACTAATACATGAAATAAATTATGAACTCTATGCAAGTGAGGTGGAAGTGCAAGACGATAGGCGATAGATCCAACTCTTTCCATGACCTTAAATGATCCAATAAATCAAGGTGATAACTTTATCCCTTTTCAGAATCGAATAGTACTTTTATTTGGTTTGATGTAGATGAAAACCTAATCCCGTACCTCATACTTCCTATCAGTTCTGTGAGCATCAACATAACTCTTTTGTCTAACATGTGCTTCTTTTAACCGCTATCTAGTTTGTTTTACCTGCTCCTCCATTTCTTGTATTAATTTTGACTCTACTATCACTTGATCTTCTAACTTTTCCCAACTTAATGGTGTTCTGCAAGGTCTACTGTATAATGCTTCAAATGGAGGCATTCCAATTGAACTGTGATAATTGTTATTGTATGTAAATTCGACTGAGGATAAGTACTTTTCCTAGTGTGATTGCTGATCCATAACATACATCCTGAACATATCTTCAAGTAATTTATTTACCCTTTCTATTTTCCCATCAGTTTCAGGATGATAAGCTGTGCTCAAACTTAGTTGAGTTCCTAAGGCTGACTTCATGTAAGTCAAAAATCTTGAAGTGAATTGTGAATCTCTATCTGATATAATCTTCTTAGGTACTCCATGAAATCTGATAATTTCATTTATGAATACTCGAGCTATGCCAACAACTTCATAAGTATCTCTTATGAGAATGAAATGGGCACTTTTCATTAATTTATCCACTACTACCAAAATGACATTGTGTCTTTGAGAAGTAAGAGGTAGCCCATTAATAAAATCAGTGGAAATGATCTCCCATATGGTCATAGGAATGTCGTGAAGTTGTAAGAGACCCGTTGGATGACAATGATCTGCTTTTACTTGTTAACATTCCAAACATCTTGCAACGAATTGAATGATATCACATCTCATGCCCTACCAAAAGAAGAGTTTCTTGGTATCTGTATACATTTTCTTTACTCCAGGATTTGCACAATATACTGCTCTGTGGGCTTCCTTAAGGATGGTGCCTCGAAGATCCCCATTATCAGGAATATACATTCTTCCATGAAATTGTAAGATTCCATCATCTTCTAGTTCATATCCTTCAAACTTAGATTTTTTTGGATTTTTACTATCAAGAATAGATCTTACCTTTAAATACCAGCTATCCTTTATGAGATGTTCTAGTACTCGTTGCCTTAAGTCTACTTTGATAGGTATGAGGGAGAATATCTAGGGTCTTTTGCTTAAAGCATCTGCCACTGCATTTTCTTTTCTTTTAATATATGATATTCCAAAGTCATATTCACTTAGGAATTCACTCCATCATCTTTGTCTAGCATTTAAGTCTCTTTGAGTGAACAAATATTGCAGACTTTGATGGTCAATTTTAAGTATAAAACTTTTCCCCACTAGATAGTGTCTCCAAATCTTTAAAGCTAGTACTACAATGGCTAGCTCTAAATTGTGATTAACGTAGAATTCTTCATGAGGATTTAACTTTCTTGAAACATACATTATTAATCATCTATATTTTATTAATACTACACCTAATCCATGTGTGGATGCATCGGTACATACCATAAAATCTTTGTTCATATCGGGGATTATTAAGATTGGTGCACTGGTCAGTAGTCTTTTGAGTTCAGAGAATTCTTTGTTACATTTCTTAGTCCATTCATACTTAATACCTTTACGTTGAAGGGTTGTAATCAACTTTGCAATTTTGGAGAATCCTTCCACAAATCTTTAGTAGTGACTGGCTAAACCCATAAAGCTTCGTACTTCATGTGCATTTTTCGGTATTGGCCATTCCATGATTGCTTTTACCTTCTCAAGGTCTACTGAGATCCCTTCACCTGATATGATATTACCTAAGTAATAAATCTTTTCCTGAAAGAACGAACACTTGGATAAATTTCCATACAACTAGTGTTTTTTGAGGTGGGATAATACTATCCCTAAATGGTCTCCATGCTCTTTCTCATTCCTGGAGTAGATGAGTATATCATCCAAAAAGACTTGTACAAATTGATCAAGATATTTGCAGAAACCATTGTTCATAAGATTCATGAATACTGTTGGTGCATTAGTTAATCCAAATGGTCCCATAGTAAATTTATAATGCCCAAATCATGCTCGGAATGCAGTCTTAGAAATATCGCTTTCAGAAAAGACAACAACTCCTTTTATTTGATCGAAGAGATCATCAATTCAAGGCATAGGATATCGATTCATTACTCTAGCTCGACCCAAGTCTGGATAATCTATGCATGATCTTAAGGATCCATCTTTCTTCTTAACAAAAATTACAGGAGCACCGCAAGGTGATATACTGGGTCGAATATGTCGTATATCCAATAGTTCCTTCAATTGAATTTGTAATTCTTAAAGTTCTAGAGCTGTCATTCTATAAGGTGTTTTAGAGATTGGTTGAACACCAGGTTTCAATTCTATGGTGGGGTCTAGCTCTCGTTCGGGAGGTATTCATAGTAGTTCCTTTGGAAATACATATTGGAATTTGGCTAACACTAGATATTGTCCTAAGGACGGTCATTTTTCTTTAATTACTTCTTGAATCACATATTCCTGACAACCTTTTCTTAAGAAATGCTTCATTTTCATTGCTGATATGTAGCGTAAAGATACTTTTCTCTTGATACCTTGAATTTGGATTACTTCTCCTTCATCATTTAAAACTAGAATTCTTTTCTAATAACAATCTACCCAAGCTTGATGAGCTCCTAGCCAATCCATACCTATGACAAGGTCATAAGTCCCTAAGGTTGTGACATAAACTTTGAATTTAGTCAAACAGACCCCTAGGTCAATTTTTGCATTTATCCACACTTAAGTCTACAAATTGGAGTTCTCCTGAGGCCATTTCTACCTGTCTGAAATCATTTTGCTTGTGAGTTTCCAACCCACTTTTGTTTAATGCATATGACGAAATGAAACTATCTATGGCACAATATCAAATAATATTTTGAGTTTCATACCATTAATAATACCTGGAGATTCCACTACAGTGGATTGATGTGTTGCTTGATCGTTGTTGACTAATGCATGAATTTTATGATTGCCTTGGTTATTTGATATTGGTTACTTTCCAGTCCTATGAAATATACTTGATGAAGTTTTTGGACAATCACTTTAAAAATTCGGTCCTCCACATCTCTAAAAATTAACCTGGGCCTGTCCTCTTGAATCATACTGTGAATTTCTAGATAAAGAGCTTCATCCTCTCATGCTACTTCCTCTCGAATTTCCTACTCTATTAGAAGTTCCATGAGATTTCCATGGAATTTTGTTTGATGATTCAGTGGCTATAGTACTAAATTCCATGGGAGCTCTTGTTCCTACATTTCTTGGGAAAATCTATTACCGTAAGGTGGTCTTGAGCTACCTCCCCTGAAGAAATTTCAGGGAGTATTTCCTGAAAACCCTCATTGTAAAGGTTCTGTTGGTCCTACATCCTTTTTGATTCCTAAATGTTCTTCTACATAACGGCCACATTCTACCGCCTCAGCTACTAATGATGGTTTCCACATCCTCACCAAGGCCCTGATGCAAGGATTTAACCAAAATATAAAGTGTTTAGCCTGACATTCATCAGAATCTAAGTAGTGAATGTATTTCACAAGCTCCATAAACCTTATCTCATATTCCTCCACTATTTTATTACCTTGAACTAATGTATGGAAGGCTCTGGCTTTTTGTTCTTGAAAATATGGAGGTAAATACTTCGCACAGAATCTTTCCTGGAACAATTGCCAAGGGACATTATTTGTTGTGAGGTGTGGTTGATTTTCCAGATTTCCCCACCAAATCAAGGGACTTTCCTTGAATTGAAATACATCAATTTTTGTTTTTGTAGAAGAAGAGTATTCTCTTAATTTAAAACATCTATACATTAAAGTTATAAACCTAAAAGTATTCAAAACACCAATTCTATAGTTCCCTCACATTAAGTAAGAATTTAACCTCAATACACAATCCAAACTAAAATGCACTAATCACTATTATAAGTATTGATATACAATAAAAACTCTAACTTCGGGACGAAGTTTTCTGAAGGAGGGGTGTATCTAATGACCCATCATTAATATAGAGGACACAAGAATATTAGTATGCATATGATGCATGCATATGATAGCTACATATGCATGTATCGCATGCACCGCACTAGTAACTATATTTATATATAAATTTTATGTTTCAACATGTTATTTGACGATATTAAATATAAGTGATTTATATGAGAAATATAATAATAATTTTTTCTTCTTAAGTCTTTAAGATAAACTCATTTGACTATTTACTCTATTGATTAATTTGACAAAATTCTTATTAAAATTAAGGAAGATAAAAATCCAATTAAAATTAATAATTTGTCTGATTATTTACTTCATTTATAGCCTTTAATTATAGAGTTTATAAAACTACCACAAATTACTGAGATATTCTTTAACAAAAGTGGAAGCATTTTACTATAAAGAGTCATGACTCACTCAGTAGATTCAAGAGAAGTCATTTCCGGAAGCAGGGAACCTTAGGACCACTTGAAATATTTGTCAATGTTCTTTTATAAAGGCAAACAAGTGTACAAGAAACATGTAAAATTATTAGTTTGAATTCCACAACCACAAATCTTAGTCAACGACCGAACTTTTGAAAATAAAATGATAAATGGAAGAACTATTAACGTGGCCATGCTCAATGCCATGCATTTTTGTGTTTTCATCTTCTAATGTTTTCATATATGTGAGTGTCCTTCTATGGAGTCTAAGCTTCTTAGGTTGCAGAGTCACAAGACCAGTCATGACTCACAATGCCAACTGAGGCTTCAAAAATCAATGGAGGCGAGTCACAATATATCATACAAATTTACATTAATATATCATCCAAATTTATATATCATACATATGTACATTATTTTTTTTTTTAAATACACCAATGTATTTATATCTGCATTTTTTAAAATATTTGCAAAAAAATTAATCATTAAATTACTAATTAGATTATATTTCTATTTATAATTCTAATTTAAATCATATATATTTGTAATTCTAATTAAAATCATAACATTTAAAAGAAGTATGATCATTATTAAATAGGTATCCAAAAAAACTAAACAACTCTTAAAAAAACATATGAAAATAAAACATTAATTCAGGGAGATTGTGACCACTGTATTTATAAAAGAATAAAGATTACTTCTTGAATAGTATCACTGGTAACTTTTTATCTACTCAATTATTAAATCTTATCACTTTTCATTAACATAGGTACAATGTTTTACTAACCACTAAACCAACCCATAGAGATACAATATTTTACTACCAACTAAACTAACCGTCGGAACCAGGACCCGGAGCACCTTGAGAAGCACAAGAAAAAGAGTAATATCATGACCATGTGCGATAATTAGTTAAGCATCGCATTTGACAGAAGCGACTTTCACCGATACATTAATTTTTTTTCTTAATAGTATGTAATGACCCATCATTAATATAGAGAGCACAAGAATATTAGCATGCAATAGCTACATATGCATGTATCGCATGCACCGCACTAGTAACTATATTATAAATTAACTGAAAATATTAAATATCCCAACACTCCTTCAAATCCTGTAGTCACATTCACCCATCAGCACATATATCACTTAATGCATCATGATTAATGTGCAATTACCAATGATATTAAGTTAAAAATTATAAAGTAAAAGGATAAAAGATAGATGTTAAAAATTAAGCTAATCTTAAAAGACGGTTATATCATCATATGTCTTAGAATATTAATAAAATTTATTAATAAAATAATATTCTAATATATATGATGACATAACCGTCTTTTAAGATTAGCTTAATTTTTAACATCTATCTTTATAATCTTTTTACTTTATACTTTTTAAATTAATATCATTGGTAATTTCTCATTAATCATGATGAGTTAAGTAACATATGTGCTAATGGGTGAATGCGGCTACAGAATTTGAAAGAGTGTCATGATATTTAATATTTTTAGTTAATTTAGAATATAGTTACTAGTGCAGTGTATGCGATACATGCATATGTGAATATTAATTTATTAATATTCTAAGATATATGATGATATAACTGTCTCTTATGATTAGCTTAATTTTTAACATCTATCTTTTATAATCCTTTTACTTTATACTTTTTAAATTAATATCATTAGTAATTGCTCATTAATCATGATGAATTAAGTAATATATGTGCTAATGGGTGAATGTGACTACAGAATTTGAAGGAGTGTTAGGATATTTAATATTTTTAGTTAATTTAGAATATAGTTACTAGTGCGGTGCATGCGATACCTGCATATGTAGCTATCATATGCATGCATCGTATGCATGCTGATATTCTTGTGCTCTTTATATTAATGATGGGTCATTACAGATGCGTAGAGATGTACAAAGGTTTGTGACTAGAAGCAAATTGTCTGAGCTTGCAAAGGGACACATCCAGAACACAGGGTTGTATATGCCCTTACCTATTCCGAACAGACCATGGGACTCAGTGAGTTTAGACTTTTTCTTAGATCTACCAAAGACACATCGGGGATTCGATTCCATCATGGTGGTGGTGGATAGTTTCACCAAAAGGGCACATTTCATTCCGTATAGGAATACTAGTGATGCCACACATGTAGCACACTTGTTCTTTACAGAGATATTCAGATTACATGGCTTGCTGAAGTCTATTATTTTAGACCAAGACGAAATGTTTACAAGTTATTTTTGGTGGACCTTATGGAAAATGTGAGACAACAAACTGAACTTCAGCTCAGCTTATCTTCCGCAGATCGATGGGTAAACCAAAGTGGTGAATCAAAGTCTGGGAAATATTTTAAGGAGTCTGGTTGGTGAAATTTCTTGACAGTGGGATCGTGTACTTTCACAAGTAGAATTTTCTTATAATGATTTGCCCAATAGAAGCACGAGTAATAGTCCTTTCCAGATCCTACACAGAATGCACCCACATGGAATACATGAGTTGCAGGATTTGGATCAGTTGGAGCACAAGAGTGTGATGGTGAATGTTTCGAAATGGAAATCAACGATATTCATGAACAGGTGAAATTAAAATTACAGCGTATCAAGCAAAGATACAGATAGAAAGAAGATTTGAAAAGGCGGGAGGTACAATTCAATGTAGGGGACTTGGTATTAGCACACCCACGCAAGGAGAGGTTTCGTAAAGGTGAATAGAACAGGTTACAATGGAAGAAAATTGGGCCTTGCAGGATTCTTTGAAGGTTTTCTGTGAACGCTTATGAGTTGTAGTTATCTCCAGGTATAGAAATCTCACCGATTTTTAATGTGGCATATCTATACCCATACATTGCGGCAAATCAAGAAGACAGTTCACAAATATGAACACGAAACACCGAGAATGAGAACAACTCATGGATTAAAAAGATGCCCCCAGCAAAGCCTTTAGAGATCGAACAGATCTTAGAAACCGAGTTGGCAAACAACTCGAAGAAAAGAATATTGTGGTACCTAGTTAAGTGGAAGGGCCATCCTATAGAAGATAGTTCTTGGTTAGATGCTAGCCAGATTCAAAGTGTTGGGTACTCTATTGAAAAGCTCATGGATAGGAGCCATGAGTTTAATTTACCCCACGATCCTGATGTAGGAGCATCCAACTGAAAAAGGGAGGGCTGGAAATGGTTTTTTATTTTTGCTGGAAAGAAAGAAAAATATTTCAAATTTTGTTTTATTTTTTTTACTTAAATTAAGACTGACACAACCATTGTCCTTTAAAAATTAAGCAAGCAAGAAAAATAGGATTAGTTAAGAGTATGTTTAAAGAAATTGTTAGATAACTGAGGAATAGTTCCTCAACTGTAAGAAACTGCTAGTAAGTCATTAAAAAGAAAAAAACGAGATCCTCATGAAGGAGGCTGCCATTCAGAGAGAACAAAGGACATGGAATTTGAAATTACAATTTTTCTTGAATATCTATGAAAGCAAATGAATCTAGAACCTGTCATTAAGGAAGCAGGACAATTATTCCTTTTCCTATGCATTAATGTTTCAGACATTGCATTAAAGAAAAATAGTGAAATAATTCATTAAGAGGCCGAATGACATCGACAAAAATCTCGTGACTGAGGGCATCTCAGACCAGGAAATAGATAAAGCAAAGCCATCAAATATATCATATCCTTCCTCAACAAAAAAACCTGGTACATTTACATTCGCCATTCAAGCACACATGAGCATTCGTTACATTTCCAAATTTAACAGCTCATTATACATTTATATAACCCAAAATAGTATAGGTTTCCAACGCCCACGAACACTGAAAAAACAACGATTTGTAGGCCAATACTAGTCAAACAACGAGGGTGTGAAAACCCACAAAACCATACAAACACACGGAGAAAGCGAAACCCCAAGGGTTATACCCAACTAAGGTTACTGCAAGTAAAGAAAAGAAAAACCATAATACAACCACAGAGGGATCCTACCCTATTTTTCCCCAAGCTTGTGAGGACTCCCAAGAACAAGGCAGCGAAGTAGTGTTCTCCAGGCATGACATGCACAACACCACAAAAACAAGGCGAGTAGTCAAGAAACTAGAAGGGCAAACAAAACAAAAGGACAGTGAGCCGATAAATGAAGGGAGGAATAGGGATTTACCTGGAAAAGGCCTAACTCTGAGCTAGAGGATGAGAACCGAGTCTCTTGCCAGAAGGTTTCTCCCAACAGAAAAACCATAGGAGAAGTTTACTTGCTCACCAAGGAGCCAGAGGGTTAGAGACATAAAAATGAGATGCAAAAATGAAATTGAAACAAAAAATTGCCTTGAGTAGTGTTTGTTGAGCCACCCACCACAGTTGTAAGGAAAGAACCTGCGGTTACACAGAGCCAGATCAACACTAGAAACAACACCAAAAAAAACCATCACGAGCAGAGTAGAGACAAAGCTTGAGCTGGGTAACAATGGAAAAAAATGAAACAATTTGTAGATTGAGAGTGGACCTGAAACCTATGAGAACGAGCAAAATAAACCACCACAAGCAACAAGAGAAGGCACATCACTAAAAAACCACCACAAGGAACAAGTGAAGGCATAACGCTAACACACTACCACAAGAAACAAGCGAAGGCATAGTGCACCCATATAGCTGAACCAGACCAACTACGAATACAAGAATGAACTCCTAATTTCCCTCGGCATGTGTGAAATGTCAGAATTTGTGTAACCAAGGCGAGTACAAATGACAAGACAAAAAAATTAAGCACATTAAAACCTCAGACCAAAACCCTGTATTTTTTATTTGAAAAATCGACAAGAGTTATACGGTCATTGATATGTGTCCCTCCTCGGGATTGCCACCAATTGCATTCCTAGTTTCCATGCAAAGCAGTTGTTATAGATTCATACAAACACACATTTTACATTGGTTAAATTTGAGGTAACTCCTACTTATTTTCATTGTTCGTCGGTATACGAGGTTAGATGCAATCTAGACAAGGTTCCAATTCAAGAATTCTTACCTCGCATGATTTCCAATGTTTGTTTTAACCTATAATGCCAAGGTTCATGGAAACTAGTGCTACAACACTCAGGATCATTCCAACATGTCTTGCAAGGACCCCTTTTTTAAACTATAACATCGAGGTTCATGACAACTAGTAGTGTTACAACATTGAGGATTATGTCAATCGATCCTGCCAAGGCTGTGAACACTCAACAAATGTTGTTGTTGTTGTAGAATTTGTGAGAAACTATAATGGTGAGAGTCTTGGGAGTCCTAAGAATTGGGCTAGCCAGGACTTTGGTTGTCTGTGATAATGATTTTAAACTTCAGTTTTAGAGGTTTCGAGGGTGAAAATATAAAAAGTTTCAACTCGGCATGCTGCCATTGAAAATTTGTTGGAACCAAAAGTTGGTATGTTTCAATTTAGGCATGAGGCCTTCGAAGGAAAGGAAGTTTATCCAAGGGGAGAAGGTGGAGGTAAATTCTCGTCTTTTTTTTTTCCCTTTAGTTCTTCTTTAGACTATATTATTTTATGTTTGAGCTAGGGTGCTTATCACTCTTAACTTCAGTGAGGATAAGGTAAACTGAAAGTAAATAATAGTGTTGTATCATATAACTTTTCATATTCCATAGATAAACTAATCTATTTTCTTCACAGGATGCGACCTTCCATCGTAAGGCTTCAACTGATGCTTTTTTGATTTTTGAAGCTAAAACCCTAAGATAGATGTGGTAAACCAATTGACTATTCTAGACCTAGGGAATTGGTGGAAAAAAAATTGTGTTGTTCTAATTCTTGTGGAAATTTTAGCACTCTACAATGGGTTGTAGGATTTGACCTAGAGGATAGATGGAAAATTACTTTCATTCTTCTGTTTTGAGGAAATTTTATCATTGTAAAAACGATTGTCAGTCCTGCATGATAGATGGAAAAAAACTCGCGTTGTTCTTATTTTGAGGAAATTTTATCACTGTAGAAATGGTCACTAGATTTGAGAACATTTGCAGGGGTTTTGAGGGTTTTCAATTGGGTTGGGCCTGTGGTGGGAATGCAAGCTATTCTTGATTTTATACCTAAACTAATGTGGGTTTTTCTTCTGGATGCATACGAGTTTTGAGGAAAATTCAAAATCAAAGGGGGCTTCATGGGAGTGACAGTGAAAAGAATGGATTTCCATCACACTAAATTCAAGAGATGAGAGGAATTTCAATTTGAAGAAATGTATCACTAAGTTTACAAGGAAAATAAAAATGTCAAGCACTTTTTGCAGCATAATTTTATCGATGTTCTCTTTAAAAAATTTATCAAAATATTCTTAATGAAATTAGATGAGTAGAAAAAAAACTGATGTTATTTTGAGTCTGTTGTATGTATCATCAGACCAAGTGAAGCACATATCAAAACCAAAAGCCATCCCAAGGAACTGATATACATAAAATCAAGCACAAGATTCCTAATCGAGAAAACAACATTGCAAGGATTGCCTCGACACCAGTTACACGATGCAGTGACAGGGAGCTAAATCCAAACAAATGACGCACTAGTGTGGTAAGAGGTTTAACACTTAATTTAAGTTAGATTTAAAAGTTACATGTACCCATACTTTAAATGCCTAACCATTGAACACAATGGAATTGAATTTGCATGGATTTTCTATTTTTGCTTTTACATTTTTTATAACTATATGTTTTTTTTAAACTTCAGCCATATAATTTTTGTCGAGATCTCAAATTTCGTTTAAAATAAAATACCTATGTAATGTATCCATAAAAATCTGGCATCCAATTAATCAAATCCATTAGGAAAACCAAACGCTTAGTTAATTAGTTTATTAAGTCAAATGAACAAAATATTCATAGATGTGATAATGCTAGTCTCGATGATATTTAATGTTAACAATGGAAGAGTGATCAAAAAAATATCGAAAAACTTGAAATGAAACCAACAAACTTTGAAATTACCACAGAGAAGTATTCATTGTTAGTTTATAGATAAAATTAAAAATATTATTTACAAATAGATCATTCTCAAAAAAAAAAAAAAAAAAAAAATTCAATCAAGTTTTTTGAAATTACATGAGCAGTCCAGTTTATCAATTTTCAATTCAATGATCTTCAGAATTTTTTGTTTTTATTTTTCAATTATTCTATAGTTTTGTAAATTATATACCTTTTAAAATGTTATAAATTAGATTATATAGTGTTAATTTTATTTTAGTATTTTAATGGTTAAATTTTATAATTAATAAATTTATTAATTATATTATATAGCATTAATTTTATTTTAATACTTTAATTATTATATTTTATAAATATTATTTTTTTAGTAATTTAATGATTAGATTTTATAACTAAAAAACTTGCAAGAAAACATTAAAAAAATAAAATAAAAGTAAACTATACCTCTAAATAAATTAAAAACTACATTCATTTCTTTACGTTAAAGTCCAAATAAGATGAGATAAATGTGAGTGTGATGTTTTTTTAAAGTCCAAATCAGGTGAGATAAATGTGATAAATGTGAGTGCTCTATTTTTTTTATAAGAACATTTTTAATTGCATCATCTATTAAACATACATCCTAGTTGGATTGTAAACTTTAATTAGTGAAGTTATTCACAAAATAAATTTAGCTTTAGTTTTATTGTTGGTGCTTCTATCTTAGTATTTATTGAAGTATGATATTTTATGTTTTTAGGATGATGATGCACTACATTGGACTTTTGGAGCCTTGGTAGGGACGATACGTCACCACTTTTGGAACCCTAATTTTTAATGTGCACATTAGAAATCTAGAAAAATATTTTGCATGATGACCAAAATAATATAGTTATTTAGTAGTGACATAATAATTATACTATATAATTATATTATATTTTATATATATATGTATATATATATATATATATATATAAATACTAATGTTGAAGATCAATGATTTGATAGTTGACTATGATCATAGGTGGTCAACCCTATGTTAAGCATATTTAATAATGGTCAAGATGATGACATAATCAAATATAGTCAATATTTATATGTGAATGTAGACCATGATACTAAAAAATGTTCAATTGCACTAAATATATTATTAACCATAGCGAAAACATAGTGATGTTTAACAATAGTCACACATTTTTAACCATAGTCTAGCCATAGTGAACCATCATCAAATATGATAACACTAGTTAACTATGATTAACCATAGTTAATTAGGGGTTCATGGTAAACCATTTCCAACCATATTTAGCTCTCTTTAACATGCTTGACTTTCATCAACTATGGTCATTCATGTTCAACCATGGGAAACCAAGGAAAACCATAGTTGATCATAGTCATAATTTGTCAAACATGGTCACCATATTCAACATTTAAAAATCAAGGTCAACCCATCCTCGACATGGCCAACCATTGTTAATATGGTCAAATAAGGTCAACCTAGATCATCACGGTCAAATGTAGTCTTCCATTATTAATATAACTAACCATAATATTAATAATATGATCAATAATCCTCTATTGAATTTATAATATTAATAATCCCTTGGATTTATAATATTGATCTCTTGGGTTTCTTAATCCCAAAGATTTACAATATCAATCCCAATGTTATTTTTTTTATTAATCCCTTGGATTTGTAATATTAATCCCAAGGCTTTATAATACTAATCTTAGCGTTTATAATTCTAGAATTTAATATACTAATTTTGGGATTTATAATTAATCTAACGGTTTATAATATTCGTTTTTATGTTGTTAGGGTTTATAATATTTAGTTTAATATTGTGATAGTGGAATGGTGCAATAATACGTTTAATGTAAGACAATCAATCTCATGATGAATATCATAATATTACATGTCATTTATTAAACATCGCAATGTGACATTTCAAAATTATAATTTAATATTAAAATTTATAATAATATGGTTTCTCATATTGGATTTTATAATATTATGTTTATAATATTAAGAACCAACTTGAATATCCTTAATCTACAATGAGGCTTATCTATTTTTTTAATTTTTGCAATTGCATCATAAATTACAAAAGTGTACGATACCATTGTGGGAAATGAAAACTCAAGAAACATTAGGAAAATTGTTTTTGGTATTTTAATTTAATAAGTTGGTTTATTATTGAGTTTTTGAAAAAGATAACATGCAAAAAGAAAAATATGAAATACGGAAATACTGCTAATAAAAACGATTAATAAAGAAATTAAGATTTCATTAATCTAAATATGTTACTTGATATTATAAATATATATCTATTTATTGCCCTAAGTAATTGCCTAGAACACGTTCTTTATAAGGGGAAGTTGCTCTCTCTGCGGACCCTATGGAAGATCAACACACGCATTTCAACTAACTTAGCTGTAATTTAGTTTTATTTGAAATATTATTTTAATTTTAATATTATAATTAATTTAATTAATTTTAATATTAGTATTCTAATTACTAATAATATTAAAGTTTATATATTATATTTTAGTATTAGATTTTATAATCTTAGATTTATAATATTAGTCTTAGGGTTTACGATATTAATCTTATTGTTTAATATTAATATTAGATTTATAATCAGTTAAGTTTATAATATTAATAAATGTTTGAGTTTAGTAATCTTTTAGGTTTATAAGTTGAAATGTTATTTTTTCTTTCGTTTTCCGTATCAGTCAATACGTGCGAAAGGGGGAAGGGAAGCATATTAGACCCTTTTTTATTGTTCATTCCATCGATGTTCTGTTCCTCTCCATGCAGGAATGGAATAAATAAGTCGATCAAATTTCGAGAAGCTTCGTAAAGTGCCTCCCTAGGAGTTAACCCCCCATTCGTCCATATTTCCAGGAAAAGGACTTCTCGTATTTCATTTCCGCTCCCATAGGAATGAATACTATAATTCACATCGCGAACAGGCATAAAAACAACATCTATAGGAAAAATTCCGTCCTGATAATTATTTGGACTATGTATAATATATCCGCGATTTTTTTCAATTTGTAATCTGATATCAGAAGTAATTGATTTAGTAAGTCTAGCTATATGTTGTGTAGTATCAACTATTTTCACAGAAGGTGGTAATATGATATCTTTTAGGTTTATTATACTAATAATCCCTTAGGTTTATTACTTTATGGGGTTAATTATAGTATTCCCTAAGGTTTATAATATTAATCCACTGAGTTTTAATACTAATCCCTTGGGTTCATCGATCCCTCGGGTTTATAATGTCAATAATTCCTTGAGTTTATTAATCCTTGGAGTTTAGAATATTAATCCCTTGGCTTTATAATATTCATCTCAAGGGTGTATAATAATGTTGGGTTATATAATGTCAAGGTTTATAATATTTTGTTTTTACTATTAGGGTTTAATATTGTGAGAATGAAATGGTATGAAAATTTATCCAACATTGCACTGTGACAAGCATCATTGCAATGTGACAAGTAGTTTGACAATCATTATGACAACGATACATCACATTGCATTTTATTGAATGTCTCATTGCAACATTGAATCAGTGAGGATTTAGCATTTTAGTTTATAATATTTGATTTAGGGTTTACAATCTCAAGGTCTATAATATTAATGATACAATTTTTAATCCCTTGGATTCATAATATGAATATTAAGGTTTATAATCCCTTGGGTTTATAATATAAATCTTACAGTTTAATATTAATCCTAGTGTTTAATATTAGTCCTATAATCATAGGGTTTAATATTAATCATATGGTTTATAATATTAATCATATTGTTTAATATTAATCCCATGTGTTTATAATCCCTCGGATTTATTAATCCCCTCGGTTTATAATATTAATCCCGAGTATATAATATTAATCCCTTAGATTTAAAATATTTATCTTCTGGAGTTATTAATCACTTAGGTTTATAATATTAAATATTTCTTTGGTTTATTAATCTCTAAGGTTTATAATATTAATAATCTCTTGGGTTTATTAATCCCCTAGATTTAAGGTTTTGGTTTACAATATTAGGTTCAGGGTTTAGGTTTTATTCTCATTCACAATATTGGATTTAGGGTTTACAATATTAATGTTTATAATTGTGGAGCTTATAAATTAATCGTATAGTTCTCGATCCCTTCAATTTATAATATTATTCCATTGGATTTATAATATTAATCCCTAATATGTATAATAATATATTAGGGTTGCTAATCTTATGGTGTATTGTCCCTTGAGTTTGTAATATTAATTTGTAATATTAATTTGTAACACTCAGAGATAAATAAGTATAATTAGTAATAACGTAATGTTATTATTTTGTTTTATGTTTATTATATTATAATTTGAAATAGAAATAGAAATATATTAATTTAATATTATATAACAATATAATATAATAATATAAAATATAATATAATATATATAAAATAAAAATATAAATATATAAATATAGTTCAAATTATTTATATAATTATTAATAATAAAATATAGTTAATTTTTAGCAAGTACACCTAATAATTATTAATATGGTTGATATACGCTTATCGATGTATATCAACCACATTTACTAACGTGGTTGTAGAGGTGCTTCATATACGTCTATCGACGAAAATTGATCACATTAGTAAATATGGTTGTGCTAGTAATATAACCATTATGTACTTATTGGAAAGCGCTAAATTATAACCATTATATACTCATTCACAAGCGTGAAGTTGATAATTTACTCAAAATATTTATTAAATATTCAACCCTAAAAAGGTTAGTATAGAATAATTGTTTTTTAAATAATCAACCCTAAAATAGTCAATATAGAATAATTGGTTAGTCGTAAACTACATGCAATTCTAGTGGATGTCCCAATTTGCAATTCAATTAAATTTCTTTCGTTGACATGGACAACATTATTTATTGAAGTTGACAATTTAATGACATTGCACCATTAAAATTGTAACCTATTACGAGTGGTATAGTTCAGGAGGCACTACCTGACTTCGTCCCATTATAATTATACTTTCAATGTTTCAAGAAGTTGAAAAACTTATTGGTAACAATGAGGACCAAAAATTGTGTAAAGCATGATTGAGCACAATGGTGGGTTATCTGTGATTTAAGTGCAAACATTCTATGAATCAAAATGTTTTCTTTTCTCATGTCATAAAATTGTGCCATAAAACTCACATGTGGAAAATACCTAAATAGTGTTATATTTGAGGCATTAGGGCGGAATATGTAGAGAGAAGGATTTAGGATGCTAGTAAACAATAATGTTCACAGGAATGAGCAGTAGTGGGAGAGTGAAGGAGTGATCTTGTTAGAAGGGAGGGTGCACGATACAGTGAGCAAGATTTAGGATAATGGTAAACAATGTATAGGACTTCGCACAACAAGTTTACAGTTCTAAAAATTCTCTGCAATATTTGTTGTGAGGTTATTTATTTGATTTTGTGGCTCCTCTTTTGGTCATCGGGCCTGCTTTATTTATTTTTCCCATATTACTTCCTCCATTCTCTGGGGATGCCATCCTATCATTTTCTCGAGTTATTTCAAATTGTCTTCTTATTCCAGTGTGCACTATATATTCTATTTTGGATTCTTGTTGAACACTTCTAGTTATATCGTCGGAGCTCTCGTGCTAAATTGGACAGGGATAAATAGGGTGGTGTTCATTGGCTCTAATTTAGAATCTAGGGAGAACCCAGTTTCACTTGGTATTTCATACTTGCGGAAGAAGTGGTTATCAACTTTCTTCATCTCTCTACCTTGCAAAGACATAAAATTTAGATGCGGTCATACATGGTGGAAATTCTTGGGATTTTGTTGTTGTTTCTGTTGCAAATAGAAATTTGTACTCTCACACATTAGGGTTGTGAGTTGCTAGTGTGTTTTCTGTGAACTCCATTTTTTCAGGGTGGCAAATTTTCCGAGTGCATTTTTCACCGGCCAATATTCTTTTGTGAGGTGTATATTTTATTTATTTCCTACGTCCAGGGACACATTTTATCTATTTTTGGAGGATTATCACTATACTACCCTCCCTAAAGTGGTATGCCTTTCTAGGGTGGAATTTATTTAATATATGTGGAAGATCCGTGTGGAGGTGGGGAATAAAATCTATCTTGGTATTTTCACATTGGTCGTTTCTTACCTCCATTTGGGGATGGGCATATTTAATGGTATGTATATGGGATCTGAGTAAGTGATATCACATATCCGATCGACGCCCTTGAAGTTGAAGCCGGAGATCTTTTAATCTGAATCCATACGTGCCTTTGTGTTGGTCACTTAGATTCTCTATTGGAATTTTCGATTTTGGACGACGCACGATTTATGGGCTAGGTTTGGTGAGATTTGGGAATTATATGTGGTACATTCTATGTGGGGGGACTAATTATTCCTGACATCTATACCACTTTCCTTGGTTATCATTTTCTTTCCATTTTCAGTTTCTCTGGAGGTGTCCTATTTTTATTCTGATCACTACTTTTGGCTTCCCTCAGTCTCCCCACTTCATATGTTTTACATGCTAACGTGGTGAACACGTATTTTATGCAAACATAAAATCAACGCATAGAATATTAGGATATATACAAGTCAGATGTATCCTCACACAAGGCTTTCATTCAATCCACTCTAGAGGTTGAGGCAGCATACTAGAAAACTTGGTTGGATGTGGGGAACCCAAGTTCCTCAACTCTCACACACGGAAACAATTCGTCGGAAAGCCCAAAACTTACTATGCAGTCAAAGGATTTGGAGACGTGTCATAGGAACAAATACATATAAATAAATACATATAAATAAAATGACTAGATTACCAGGGCATTCCCTTCCGATGATTCCTATGCCATCATACTGGACATCTCTTGGCTTAATGCCCTCGTCATTTTCATAAGGTTGGCGGTGATGAAAATATGAGGATAGACTATTAGGTGGGGGGCATCCTTTCAAGGACCACTATCACTATAAGCCTATCCCAAGTATTGATTTTGATCCATATATCTCTGCTCAATTTTATTTATCCCACTTTTCCACCTCCCCTCCCCCCTTTGATATTATGTCTCCTCCCCTACACCCTGAGAGCTTGGTGACTCCCCTTACCCTTGGCCTTGTTGTTTTTCCCATGTTACAACCCCCCTATTCTGCTCCGTGTCGCTTGATTTTCTCCCTTCACTATATGAAATACCCTCCATTCCTTCAGGTGTTATAGTGGGGTCATATTATTCTTATCCCACTCCATATGGTTCTCCTCACGCACCGAGCCCATCCTCTTCTCCTCCTCCCTCCTCTCCTCCTCCCCATGTAGGTGTTTTGTGGGAATCCTCTCCCATAACTCGGTCAAAAATGACCTAAATTTTTTATGATTAACCCCTCTCTCACATTAGCTTCCCTCTCCATTAGCTTCCCTCTCCATTTATAAGGATGTGGTACGTTATCCCTCCCAACTATCAACCCTAACTCAGCCCTCAATATCATTGTCAGACATAGGGGTGGAAAATGGAGCACACAACTTCAAGGTAGATTGAACCAAATGGCACTCAATTTCCTTATACTTTTGACCTCCATGATGTTCCCATATTCCATTATGTCAACCCTTAGACCCTTAGAGAAGATGTGCCTGAACCTTTGAATTCATGTTCATTTTCTTGCTCTTGAACATTCGATGTGTGGGGGAAATATTTATAATTAAATATAGAAAGTGTTTAAAATAAAAGAATATGGTAATTATATAAATATATAAAAAATGATTATGATAATATTATTATTTATTGAAATAAATATTGAAATATTAAAATTTATTACTAGAAAGTTAATTATTGCATAATAATAATAATAATAATAATAATAATAATAATAACATAATTATTATATTAATTATTATAATATTTATTTTAGGGTTTATTATTGGATTTTCTCAATATGAAAATCAATCATGGTCTACCATAGTCAACCATGGTCCAATGTCACAATGTGACAAATATTGTCTCAATATGAACATCAACTATGGTCACATTGTGATAAAGATTGTCTCTTGGTCCAATGTCACATTGTGAAAACCATGGTCAACCATGTTCCAACGCTGCATTGTGACAATGATTGTATCAATATGAAAATCAACCATGGTTACATTGTGACAAATATTGTCTTTTGCTCCATCGTCAAATTGTGACAACATGGTCATCCTTGGCGAACCATGGTCCAATGTCGCATTATGACAAAGATTGTCTCAATGTTAAAATCAACCAAGGTCAACCATTGTCTAATGTCGCATTGTCAGAAAGGTTATCAGAATATGAAAATCAGTCATGGTCAACCATAGTCCAATGTCACATTGTGACAAAGATTTTGTTAATATGAAAATCCACCGTGGTCAACCATGTTTATTTTAGGGCTTACAATATTTATCTTAGGGTTTATATGCCTTAGGTTTATAATATTTATCCCATGGGTTTAACATTATTCCTTTGGGTTTATATTCCCCTATGTTTTTAGTGTTAATCTCTTGAGTTTATTATTCCTTTAGGTTTATAATATTTATCTTATGGTTTGTAATATTAATCCCTTGGGTTTATAATACCTTGGGGTTTTAGAATTAATCCCTTGCGTATACAATATCAATCCCTTGGGTTTATCAATCCAAGGGTTCATATTCCTAGGGTATAATATTATTCATACAGTTTATAATATTAATCCTAGGGTTTAATATAAATCCCTTGGGTTTACAATCATGGTCAACCATGCACAACTAAGGTCGAATGTCAAATTGTGGAAAGTATTATGTCAATATGAAAATCAACCATGGTCAAATTTCGTATTCCCTTGGTTTTTTTAATTTTAATCCCTTGGGTTTATTATTCCCTTCGATTTATAATATTAATCTATTGGATTTATTAATCTAAGGGTTCATTTTCCTACGGTGTAATATTATTCATGGGGTTTATAATATAATTTTTTGGGTTTAATATAAATCCCTTGGGTTTATAATCATGTTCAACCATGGTCCAACCTCACAATTTGATAAATATCATCTCTATATGAAAGTAAATCATGCTTAACCATGGTAAATGATGGTTCAAAGTTTCTTTGTGACAAAGATTGTCTCAATATGGAAACGAATGATGGTCAACCATGTTTATTTTAGGGTTTATAATATTTATCTTAGGGTTTATATACCTTGGGTTTACAATATTGATCCGATTTGTTTAATATTATTCCCTTGGGTTTGTAATACCATGGAGTTTTAGAATTAATCTCTTGCTTCTATCACATCAGTCACTTGGGTTTATTAATCTAAGGGTTCATATTCCTAAGGTGTAATATTATTCATAGAGTTTATAATGTTAATCCTAGGTTTTAATATAAATCTCTTGCATTTACAATCATGGTTAACCATGGTAAATGATGGTCCAATGTCACATTGTGCCAAACATTGTCTCAATATGAAAATTGACCTGGTCAGCCATGGTCCAATGTCACGTTATGACAAATATTGTCTCAGAATGAAAATCAATGATGGTAAAGGATGCTCAACCATGTTTATTTTAGGGTTTATAATATTGATCTTAGTGCTTTTATACCTTGGGATTATAATATTTTCCCCTTGGGTTTAATATTATTCCTCTAGTTTATGATCCCTTGGTTTTTAGTATTAATTCCTTGGGTTTATTAATCTAAGGGTTCATATTCCCAGGGTATAATATTATTCATATGGTTTATAATATTAATTTTTGGGTTTAATATAAATCCATTTGGTTTATAATCATCATCAACTATGGTCCAACGCACATTGTGACAAGGATTGTCGCAATATAAAAATCAACCAGGGTCAACCATGTTCTAATGTTGTATTGTGTCAAAGATTGTCTCCTAGTCCAACATCACATTGTGACAACCATGGTCATCCATGGTCAACCATATTCCAACATTAGATTGTGACAAAGATTATGTAAATATGAAAATCAACTGTGGTAAACCACGTTTATTTTAGATCTTATAATATTTATCTTACGGTTTATATAGGTTGGGTTTATAATATTTATGCCTTGGCTTCAATATTATTCCCTTAGGTTTATAATCCCTTAGGTTTTTAGTATTAATCCCCTGGGATTATTATTCCCTTAGGTTTATAATATTTTACCTTATGGTTTATATACATTGGGTTTATAATACTAATCCCTTGGGTTTAATATTATTCCCTTAGGTTAATAATTCCATGGGGTTTTATAATTAATCCCTTAGGTTTATAATATCAATACCTTAGGTTTATTAATTAAAGGGTTCATATAAATTGGGTTTGTCAATCCCTTAGACCAACGTTACATTGCGACAACCATGGTCATCCATGGTCATCCATGGTCCAACATCGAATTGTGACAAATATTGTCTCAATATGAAAATCAACCATCGTCAACCATGACCAACCATTGTGCTACGTGACATTGTGTTAAATGTTGTCTTAATATGAAAATCATGGTCAGCCATAGTCCAACCTCACATGCAACAAAGATTGTGTCAATATGAAAATCAACTGTGGTCAACCATGTATATTTTAGGATTTATAATATTTATCTTAGGGTTTATATACCTTCAGTTTATAATATTTAACCCTTAGGTCTAATATTATTCCCTTGGGTTTATAATCATGGTCAACCATGTGAAACTATGGTCCATTATGGTCCAATGTCACACTGTGACAAAGATTGTCTCAATATGAAAACCAACCATGGTCAAATGTCACATTGTGACAAAGATTGTCTCAATATGAAAATCAACCATGGTAAAACATGATTACCCATGTTTATTTTAGGGTCTATATACCTTTGGTTTATAATATTTATCCCTTGGATTTAACATTATTCCCTTGGGTTTATAATCTCAATCCCTTGGCTTTGTTAATCTAAGAGTTCATATTCCTAGGGTAAAATATTATTCATCGGGTTTATAATATTAATCTTTAGATTTAATATAAATCCATTGAGTTTATAATCATGGTCAACCATGGTCCAACATCATGATTGTGACAAATATTTTCCTAGTATGAAAATCAACCATGGTCCAATGTCACATTATTACAAGGATTGTCTCCATATGAAAATCAATCGTAATCAACCACGGTCCAACGTCGCATTGTGACAAAGATTGTCTCTATACGAAAATCAACCATGGTCAACCTTGATTGTTTTAGGGTTTATAATATTTATGTTAGGGTTTATATACCTTCAATTTATAATATTGATCCCATGGGTTTAATATTATTTCCTTGGTTTTATAATCCCTTGGGTTTTTAGTATAAATCCTTTGAGTCGATTATTTCCTTGCGTTTATAATATCAACCCTTCAAATTTATTATTCTAAGGGTTCATATTTATAAGATATAATGTATCTATAGAGTTTGTAATATTTCTCCATGAGTTAAACATAAATCCTTGAGTTTAATTAATTAATAATAAATGAAATAAATTTCTCTGAAATGTTTATATTAATATTTAATTATAAATATTTAATTAACAATATTTATATTAATAATAATAATAATTATTTTATAATTAATTATTATTATTATTTATTAATCAATTATGAACGAATGAATGGTTTATTTAATAAACGAATTAATTATTTTTAAATTAATAATGCTATTAAATTATTAATTAAATTTAATAATAATAATAATACTAGTTAATATAAGTAGTAGTATTAATTAAGAATAATAATCATATTAATTATAATTATTCGTTTTTAGCCTATATCGACCACATTTACTAATGTGATTGTGGATGTAATTGATATAGCTTTTGGTCGTATATCAACTACTTTTACTAATGTGATTGTGGATGCGGTTGATATAAGTTTTGAGTGTATATCAACTACATTCACTAATGTGTTTGTGCTAGTTAACCTACTTTACTCAAAAATACCTAAATGTTATTCTTTATCAAATAATTTTAATTGTAAAAATAAATTAAATTTATAAAACAAAATTTCATACACATTTAATTTTTGTCCAACTTTTATTTAAAAATTTTGATATAAGAAATTACATCACAATCATTCAAATAATTTTAATGATAAAAAATTATAAAATATAATTAAAATAAAATACAATAAAATACAAATTACATTAATTTGTTCCAATCTCAAATGTGTAGCCTTATATATTCTTTTAAAATGCCATTCTATCTCATGATATTCATAGTAGAAGAGGGGCATCTTTAAATTGATTGCAAATTTCCAGAATATTGAGGAATGAGACAGACATGAATACGGTCAATAAATTAACCGCACCCATGTCCGTCTTGAATATTCGGAAAATCTACAATAGACTTAAGCTCACTCGTAGAAAAGAAATACTTATATAATTTGGGGACTCCTAGAAATTATGTGCATTTCAAGGAAATGAAAGTGCTAGATTTATATATTCTTTTAAAACGCATTCTATCTAATGATATTCATAGTACAAGAGAGATACTCACTTATATCATTTGGGGACTCCTGGAAGTTGTGTATTTTAATGAAATGAAAGTGATTTGAAATTTTTTCCAAAACGAATGCAATTTGAAAATTTTGATAGATTGTCTTGTCTGAATAAAACACTTTATTAATTCCTCGACGTCAATATCTATGTTTCACATGAATTATTTTTCAATGAAGGATGATATTGCATGTGCATTGTTTCTGAGTTTCTCCAACACCATCCTTAAAGGATGATATTGCATGTGCATTGTTTCTGAGTTTCTCCAACACCATCCTTAAAGGATGATATTGCATGTGCATTGTTTCTGAGTTTCTCCAACCACCATCCTTTTGACGCAGTAAAAAGCATGGGCCAGCTCAAAATATATTGATGTTTTTCAAACATATTATGTTTTAGAGTTTTTAATTGGAATTGGGATAATTTTATTTTGGTCAAATTTTATTGGTTGCTGACTAAAATGAGTTTTTGACTATAATCACTAAAAACTCCAAAACATTTACACTGAAGAGAATTTACAACTAAAACTTGTGATTCTAAAAAATTCATATTAAATTTTTAAACAAATTGAAATTAAAATTAAAATAATATATATATATATAAACTCTCCAATACATAAACCAGATATACTACAATATACCATCGGTTGGTAATAACTCATTATCCCAATAAATCACAATCTCAACCTTCACCTCCTCATGAACATGACCAAATCCATCGCTACATCAGCCACCAGGGCAGCCACCAATTCCACCGATGGATCCAACACCAGCTCCCACGACTCCTGCAGTCCACCGTACACCTCCAAACCCTTCTCTAGATGGTTAAATTTATGTTGACTGCAAATTTTTAGTATATTTCAGAATTTGATTATTAAAAGAAAAATCAATTGTTTAACCACTCCTAACTGTTAGACAGTCACTATATTCTAAAAAATATCTAATTTACCTAAAAATAAATTATCAATATCATATATTCCGATCTTTAAAATTCTACCCACGTCATGTACTCCAATCTTTGTCTTTCAATTTTTGCCAATGTCATTTACTCCAATATTTATATTTCTAACTAACTTTACTTGACAAGAATAAGCAACTTCCACTAAAAATCCAAAAGAAATAAGGAACTCTTGATCATCTTGGTAATGTTAGGAACACTTCATCAATACAAGCAATGCCTTAATACACATAAAGGCACAAAGAAACGAGGGTTCTTTCACATCCATTAAGGATCCAAAAACCAATATTGCAATATTACTCAGAGAAAATGTGTTGAGAGGGACTTCCAATCACTACACTAGGGATATTACATCGTTAAAGACTAAAAAGACTCCCAACTCCCATAGAAAAATCTATTGCCACGCCACCAAACCTTCGATATAAAATCATAAGCTCATTACTCTTCCAAAGGAAACCATCTGAATACAAGTGACACAAATTTTTCTTCGAAGAGTAAAATATATTCATTTAGTTTTTAATATAATTAATTAATTTCCAATTTACATAATTATTTAATTTTTATTATATATAAAATCTAATATTTAATCGTAGTAAAATTTAAAGATTTTAAAAAAATTTCATTATATAGAAACAAAATCCAAAATATGAGTGATAAATAGGGATTAGGATCATTTTGGATCTTCTTTTGGAACTGTCATGGTTTTCCATGGTGTAAAGGTCCTATTCTAAGTTGGATCCCTAGTGATAATGATCTTATTTTTCAGTTGAAACTTGGGAGCATAATGAATCTAGGGTTCCTCACCTTGAAAAATTTATTCTTTGGTAAACTTGGAATAAGAAATCCTTTCGGAGGGGTCTTTGTGGTATAGTCTGTTATATAAAGAGCATTGTTTCTTCTCACATCTAACTTCATAAAATTGATCCCATCAATCCATACATTTGGATCAAGATCTCCAATTCTACCACTAGTATGATTTTTCTTGCAACTTGCTATTTCACTCCTATTAACTATACTCTCTATAATAAAAACAACTTGGATCAGAATTGTCCTTTCAATACCTTATAAAAAGACATCCACAACCTTAGGAATGAAGGTAATATCATCTTTTTTGGGGACTTCAATGTTAGAACTGTTACTAACCAAGCTATTATGTTAAGTAACAACTCTAACCTTGACCCCTTGTGGCTTGATGAAGATTATGACTCAGCTAATAGATTCAAGAGAAACTTTGAAGGCATAACCAAGAACTTATATGACACTGATTATTGGCAATGGTATTAACAAGTGGCCTTCCTCTAGCCAGATGACCTGTTTCCATGGGTCGGGCAGTAGTGTCATGGACTATGCGATTTCAGACACCCATGTCCTTAATCTATTAGCAAATTTGAACTAGTTAACGGTTACGAGCCTGAATTTGGCCACATGCCTTTATCTTTTAACCCCTAAATATTGCTACACATACCAGCCAGATGCGAAAATCCAATGAAATCCAAAGAAACACTCGTTTCAATCACAATAATATAGACCTTTTTTTAAAGGATTTAAGGAAGGATTTATGCTTAGTGAAATATAATAACAACATTCATCAAATTTATTACAATTTTAATACTACCCTTTCCACTACCATTAACAAGTTCTCTACTGAGGTTTTGTATAAACATATTAACAAAACTGCCAACCCTTGGTATGACAAAGACTATAAAATTACCAGGAAAGTGATCAGAGATGCCCTAACGAAACTATAAAGCTCCAGAATATTAGTATATATAAAGCCCTCATAAAAAAGAAGAAGTGATCCAATATTAATAAGAGACAAGAGCATTTTCTACGTTTCTAAAGTTGTTCCCAAATCGTTTTGGCAGAATGTGCTTGTTCGGAAATAAAAAAAATCATTCAATCCAATTATAGAATTGGGACATCTATCTTAAAAGGTTTTATAACTTCCCGAACACATTGAGTCTGGAATTAATAAACTTGCTAATGGGAAAGCTAAAGATATCGAAGGATACCGAACTGAAATATCTAAACTAGGAAGATTTATCCTCATCTCCACAAGCTTCTCAATTTTGCTATAAAGCATGGCTTCTCTATGCCTTGGACGCAAAGCCTTATTGTTCCTATATTTAAAAATGCGGACAAAAACACTCCCTCTAACTATAATACCATTATGATTAGACACATATTTGCAAAAATTTATGGGCTCATTTTGGAAAATAAGATTAGTCTTTCGCTAGAAAACCATGGTAAAAGAGCTAAAGGGAAAGCTGGGTTTAGGAGACATCACTCGACTATCGACCATCTTGTCATTCTCAGGATCATTTGTCGAGGAATGTCACAATAGTAAAGTTGATCTCTTTTGTTGCTTTGTGGACTTTAGAAAATCTTTTGACACTATTCCTTGGGACAAGCTCTCGAAACATCATGATGAGATAATGGTTCCTCCTAAGTTGACGAATGATGTGATTCACCTCTATGAGATTGTTGTTGTCAAGATTAAGACCAACAAAGGGTTGTCTAAAGATATTAAATGCAATATGAGGGTTAAGCAAGAGTGTCCCATATCCCCTACTATTTTTCGAATTTACTTCGATAAGCTATAGAGGTGTTTGGAAACTGCGGGTTGCAAGGGCACCGAGCTTGCTAGTATAATCATTACCATTCTCCTTTATGGTGATGATATCCCTTTTATTGATAGAAGCCATGTTGGCCTAGATAAGCAAATTAAGACTTTTCATGATCACTACTCCAATATGGGTACGACGGTTGATACCGGCAAAACTAAACTTATGATTATCAAATCCAAAAATATCAACCATACTAATTTTGTCTATGATAACAATTTCTTAGAACATGTTTCTTCTTATAATATTTAGGTATTGACATTCCTCATGAGGTCAACTGGAATTATAACATTCAGAAAAGGATTATTAAAGGCTAGAAAGATTATTATGAGCTTGAAAATAATTTTAAGTCACCAATATTTGTATTTAGCATAAAAAAAGTTTCATTTTTAGACCCTCATCACCCATCTTGTCTTACACAGATGTGAATTTTGGGTTACAGTATATCCAAAGAGTCGTGGAGAAAAATTGAGATGATTAAAAAATAATTCATTACCTACAACCTCAAGATCAAGGGAAATAACCCCTATCCTATCCTCCTGATCGAAGTTGGCCTTCCCCCATTGAAAGTAGGGCTATGTTTAAGCATATGATGTATAAGAAGAAGATTTACAACATGGAAGCCAAGAGGCTTCCCAAAATTGCTTCTAACTTTAGTTAAAACCCCCACCTCCGCCTCAAGCATGGGTGGTATAAGGATGCCCAATCTTGGCTAAACCATTGGGGGATAAAGGAGGAGATCATCCTTGGAATAAGGGATAGTGTGAAAGATAGTATCACCTCCAAAGTTAAGGATAAAGGAGATGGAGGGTAAAAGGAAGCTAGTTCATATTATAAGGAGGTGATCAACCCCACCCTTGATAACCATAATTATCTCTCTATTTTAACCAACACTAAGAAAAAAATGAACATCACTAGGATTAGAACTAATTCTCATAAACTTCAAAGTGAAACCGGGAGGTAGTCTAATCCCAAGGCTCCTTGGGATGGTAGAATCTACCAACTTTTCTAGATGAAGAGGGTGGAAGATGAAAAAGACTTTCTTTTAGATTTCTTGACTCTTACTCGCATCCACTTCCATTTCCCTAACATCTGTAACACTTCCAATCTTCTTGACTTGTTAAGTCAGATCGATTACATTGATCTTGAAGCGCTTCTTTCCCTTCTTCTTTATCATAGAAATAAGATCTTGAACAATCTCAATAATATTGTTTTTCTTCTTAAGGTCCAACATGCCACATTGGTCTTAGTGGACATCAATCACCACCATCATCATCATCAACTAGGTTTCCAAAAAAAATTCATAACTTTTATTTTATTAATTGTTAAAACTGGTTTGCTTTAACCTACATTTAATTCCATTCATTGTCTTTACTCATTTTTGAAATTTTTAATACTCACAATAATAAATAATAAGGTTCTTGGGCTAAAAGAAATTAATGACCGTACATTATTTTTTTTATCAATAACTATTTATATGAATTATTTTTTATAAAATTTAAATTTATTTTTATTTTAAAATAAACTAAATAGTTATCTTTTTACAAATTATATTTAAGCATATTCAATTTAATTATTTATGAAACTTTAATTTTTACATAAATATTTTTAATTTGAATAAAAAAATTAATATATTTATGATACAGGTTAATTTGAATATATTTTAAATTAACTACTATAATTTGAATAGAAAATTTGATATACTTCTAGTAGGTTAATTTTAATATTTTTTGAAATTAATTAACATATCAAAATATTTGTATGTTACTGTATTAAATTATTTAATATATCTAAAATTATATAATATTTTATAATTTATATAAATTTTAAATTATTTAACATATTTAAGATAATTTTACTATATTAAGTTATTTAATATATCTAAAATTATATAATATTCTATAATTTGTATAAACATTAAATTATTTAATATATTTAAGATAATTTTAAAAGATTTAAACGAAATTATAGATGAAATAGTTTTATCTATACAATTTTAAATAATATATTTTATTTATATATAAAGTGAATAATTATCTTTTTACAAATTATATTTAAACATATTCAATTTAATTATTTATTAAATTTTAATTTTTAAATAAATACTAAACTCATACATACATATATATAAATCTTATACACAATTTTCTTTTGAAATTTTCTACACACTAACTAAATAAATCTAATTTGAATAAAAAAATTAATATATTTTTTTGGTAAGTAAGCACCCACGGGGATTTCAGTGACTTATCTGGAAGAGTACCTTAACAATACACCAATTCACCATCAATCCAAAACCACATGAGCTAATAATAGGTTTTATTAATTTTAATATATTTTTTAAACTAATAACCATAATTTGAATAAAAAGTTTAATATATTTCTAATAATATAAGTTAATTTTAATATTTTTTAAATTTAATTACTCTAACAAAATATTTGTATTTTACTATACTAAATCATTTAATATATCCAAAATTATATAATATTTTATAATTTGTATAAAGTTTAAATTATTTAATATATTAAAGATATTTTTAAAAGATCTAGTGTAATTTAGAGATGAAATAGTTTTTCACCTAAATCCAACTTTATAATTTTAAGTAATATTCTTTTTCGTTATTATATAAAATGTATTTTTTGAATGCATAAATAAATTTGAAGTCAATTTTTTAAAAATATTTCTCTAATTTTAATTAAAATTAATCGAAAAAATACTCTTACTCTATAATTTAATCAAGTCATAAAAAATACATAATATATATTATGAAAAGATTAGAATGAGATAAAACCTTAGTGTGACTTCAGATGTAAATATTTACTTATTAGATTTTTAGGACAAAGTTTTCTTAGGTAACAATCTCTAGGTCTCCTCAGAAGTAGGCCCAAATCTAATTATGCATTGCTGTGACATGTAATTAACAAGTTAAGATCACATACAATTAGATGACTAGATAACCAACTCTCACCTCTAAAATTTTGATATTTAAAACCCATGTGCAGTGGTCCTACCGATATAATTAAATAACCAAATCTATATTGTATCAGCACATTTAAAATACTCTCCCATGGAATATATGAAAACTACGCACTGCAATAATATGTCAGAAGCACCTTGGAAAAACTCAAACGGAAATAAAAGTGAATTAATGTTCATGGATATGGATAGTAATTAATTACAACGTTTTCTGATATCTCTTACGGATTCAGTTGACAATCGTTACGACCAATTCGTTATAAATGCTGATGCCTTCACTGGAACTTGACACGTGTACATGATCACGCTGGTTTTAAATTCGTTCGGCTTTAAATTAGATTTTTGAGTTGGATGATCTCGATTTAACATTTTTATTCATGGATATGGATATGGATATGCACTTGAAAATCTATATTAAGTAGTTGAAACTATTTGCAAGAATAATTGCATAAAAGCAGTGTAGTTATTTATATCTCAAAAAATCAGTGAAATAGTTATTATATTGTTAAAATTTTCTTATGACATTGTATTATGTAAAAGTTTTTCAATTTATTTTTTAATTAGAAAATTAATTTTTTCAATTACATTTAAATATAAATATTTATTTTTCAAAACTAAATATTGTATTTATATAAGTAAATGTTATAGTGATTATAAATTTTTAAATATTTAAAAAAATGATTTATAATAATTCAATAACTGAATTTACTTCTGTAAATAAAAATTCAATTATATTTCATACTCATTAGGCATCCTTATTCTTTCAGACCCATTCACTCCTTAGGCATCCTTATTCTTTCAGACCCATTCACTCCTCCTCAATGGGTAACCCAACAACACATTTTCTGGCCTTTAGTGTAATGGTGGTTGTTGTTTTAATGCTTCAATGCCTGCACATGGGCAGTGCAACACGCCTAGAACGCCAGAATTATCACACCGTCTCGGCTGAATACTTCAAATGGAAAGAACCACAGGGAGCTGTCGAATGCCCAGGTTCACTTGCAGGTTAGCTGTTTGGCTGTTCGGTTTTTTATTTTTTCTTCTCACGGTATTTCATACTTAATTATGTGATGAGCAGGCTGCATAAATTAGAGCTTGCATTTGACTTCATCCAATGATTTTCATGACCAATTTCCTTTCATATCTGCTCTTTAGATCTGAATGAATAGCTTGTTTTGCTTTAAGGGTTTAATCTCAAGATCTGAATGAATAGCTTGTTTTGCTTTAAGGGTTTAATCTCAAGAGTATGGAGGAAAATTGATTTTTCAATAAGGAAATGTTTTGACCTTGTAGTTTTCCAATAAAGAAATATTTAACTATAAGATGTCAAGTAATTTAACTCATTTTTGACATTAATGTTATATTGATTTAGAAAATGTTTTTAAAATAAAAATTTTATCAATTTAATCAACCCTACTTACTAAAACTAGACCAATTAACCTAACCCTATATACTAATACCAATAAATCAGATAGACCAATTTAGTCTCAATAGACATTAACCACTATCATCGTCAACAAACCACTTATAAAATTTTATGCAGTATTCCTCTGTTGTAGTTTTATGCATCAACAAACCACTTATAAAATTTTATGCAGTATTCCTATGTTGTAGTTTTATGTCGTATTTATATGTTGTAGGAAAAGAAAAATATATAATCAGATTTTTGTGTACAGGTGAGGAAGCGCTAAAGGCAGGAGTGAATATAAGACTGGATCATATTCACGGAGCCTGCTCACCCCTCAAGCCCACGAACTCGAGCCCATGGATACCCTTGGTGTCTGAGATTTTCGAAGGAGACAATGCTCGTTTGAATACAATTATGGGCAGGTCAAAAAACGGCAGCACTTATTCTCCACAGGGCGATGTTCCTATTGTATCTGGAAACATTCTGGGTTCAAAACGATATATTGTAATACTAGGGATTGGCACACCACCAACGAGACAGTTGCTGATAATTAATACGGCCAGCGATTTGTCATGGATACAATGCAAGGATTGCAAAAGCTGTTATTCACAGGTAGATCCCATATTCAATCCCAATGCGTCATCTTCTTATAAACGCATAAACTGTACTTCGAAGGCCTGTATTGAATTGAGCAAATATGATGCGGAGACCTGCGATGATAACGGGTTATGCGTTTATGAAGAAGATTACTCGGATTCGTCGACAACCAGCGGAGATTACAGCAATGACACCTTGACTCTGGGTTCGGATTCTTTCGAGGGCTTCGCCTTTGGATGTGGGCATATCAATTCAGGGAGCTTTAATGGGACGTCTGGGCTTTTAGGATTGGGGCGGGGTCCAACTGGGTTTCCTAACCAGACAAGCAGCAAATTTGGCGGCCTATTCTCTTACTGCCTTCCGGATTTCCTATCCTCCAATTCAACGGGCTCGCTCAGCTTCGGTGAGAGTTCGATTCCTGCCACTGCCGCTTTCACCCCTCTCCTTACAGATCCGGATTCTCCCAGCATGTATTCCGTGGGACTCAACGGCATAAGCGTCGGAGGCGAGAGGCTCTCGATTTCCTCTGCTACTCTTGCAGGAGAAGGCACAGTTGTGGACTCTGGAACCACCATAACTCGGCTTTCCAAAGCCGCATACGATGCCCTGAAAACTTCGTTCCGGAACAAAACCCAGAATCTTCCGAGCGCCGAACCGAACTTGGACTTGATACTGGACACCTGCTACAACCTGTCTGGCTACAGCGACGTCAACATTCCGACTATAACTTTCCACTTCGCGAACAATTCGGATTTGACTGTAAGCCACAAGGGGATTTTGTATCCCCTCAAGGATGACGGATCTCAGACGTGCCTGGCATTCGCCGCTACACAGCCGGGAGTGGCGAACAATATTACCATTATCGGGAACTTCCAACAACAGGAAACAAGGATTGCCTTTGACAATAAAGGCGGAAGAGTTGGCTTCGCCTCTGGATCCTGCTCTAATTAGTACTCTGCTCCAAATAATACTAGTCAATTGCCCAGGCTCTAAAATTAAAATATTTAAGATGCCACTTAATTTTAAGTGGAGTATCAATTAAATTTGACATTATTTACTTGAATATTTGACTTAATTTTAAGTGGAGTATCAATTAAATTTGACATTATTTACTTGAATATTTGAATTAATTTGAAGATCCACTCAAATTCATTGAATTTTAATCCAATTACTTAAAAGTCTTGAAAACATAAGAGTATTGATTTAAAGGTCCACTCAAATTTATTGAATTTTAATCAAATTACTTAAAAATCGCTTAAAAATCATAATCATAGTGGCATGCATTCACTTACCGCGCACATAGATATTTTCTACTTTTAAAATATAAATTAAATGGACGCTTCTCCACTCTCGGGGCCAGCCCAACTTCCGCCATCTATTAACCGTACCCGCTACCAACCTCCGTTGGATTAATATAAAACGTTTGGCTTATGCTTCAGTTTAGTTATATTTTGGTGTAACCATAAATGTTAAAATAAGTAGAATACAAACATTTTTAATCTTTAATTTAATATAACACATTTTTATTAAAATTTTAATATTAACTTTTATTTTTTTTTAAATAAAAGAATTAGAATTGAAATAATATTAATTATAACTAGCCTCAAGAGTTAGTTCAATCGGTCAAATCAAGTGTCTCGCTAATGGGAGGTCACAGGGTCGAATCCTGAAAGCTCTCGGGGTTAGGTCAGTAAATAGGCCGACGGATGTTGATGCCTTCGGGTGCGTCCACTCAGTGTTGAACAACCCTGGATGTAGCGGCCATCCATTGACCCGGGTATCCGTGAACCAGAAGCGAAAAAAAAAAATATTAATTATATCTACCTACTAAATAGAATATGATAAAATTATTTTCAAATTATTTTCCCCATCAAATCTTTTGGGTTAGTTTAGAGTAATGTTAACAAGTTACAACCAATTAACCTTGTATTTTTTCCATAGTTGATTAATGGCATCAAAACTAAGTTTGTAATGAATTGACGTTGCACTGCACCATCAAACTTAAATAAGCATTGAATCGAATTTTCCCATCGTACTATTACCACTTTAATCCTCTCTGCACATGCTAACTTTAGCATCCTTTGTACTTTTTGACAACATTGAATTTGCTTCAAATACATGGTTTGAGGCATCCTCACTTCTAACTAGACCTTCGCCGCCAATTTGGAGGAACAATAAAAATTAGGAATTGCAGTGGAATCCGCAATGCTATCTAGGAAATTGGAATCTTGAATCATTGCCTTCTTTACATGGACATGCGGATTATCAACTTTCGTCTGGTTATGTGACATATATATTTAGTACCTGCAACTTGCGACCACATTTGGTAAATTACCCAGCCTGGCAGTCAAACTACCTTTATCATCGTCCATGTTGATGTAACACCAACTTTAAAATTCAACAATTCTTGAGCCTTGATCAAGATTTGGTATTCGATGCGGTCTGTGGAAATTTGTTTGAGCTTGAGGTCTGAATAGTGCTATAAAATTGTTGGAGCTTGAGGTCCAAATAATGTTGGAGCTTGAGTTCCCTGTTCAAGGAGAGTCAAATCTAGGTGTCATTGTTAATCCGAATAAATGCATGACTATCCAATCTTGTTAGTATTTCTTCTTGTCGTGAAATTTCAATGTGCGTGTGTTTTCAAAAGAGTTTTTGGAATCTTGAAATTTTGCTATAATTCCCATGGGCATATATTTCGATTAATATATTCATGTGGACATCATAACGCTACAATTTCTCACCTTGCTTCTTGTCCAGAGTATGCCTTCAACTCTCTTTGTTTTTCATAAATGCAGTTATGTGGTAACATTATTATGTTGTATACGTAATGTAATAACTCGTGATATTTTTTTGGGGGTGGTTCATGAGTATTGGGTGGTTGTGATGTGATATTTTTTTTAAGAGTGGTTCACCAATGTTAGGTTGTTGACATTTCAATTGGCGAAATATTTAGCAACAAAAACTCAACCCATTAAACTAACCTTTGGAAATGTAATAACAAATATAATTTCATAGCTCGTATATTTTTTCTATAATTCCATAGATTTTAAATTGCATTTAAACAAATTTATAATTCCATCCCCACCCCTGAAAGCATTCCATGAAAATAGTGTTTTTTTCTTTTACTGATTTTTAATTCCTGCTATTAATATGCCATTCAAATGAATTATGATAATGCTCGTAGTTTAACAACCTCAAAAAATACAATTACTTTATGGCATATTAAAACTTCCTCAAAATTTTATTTTTATATTGGTTCATTTTTTATGTTTAATGGAAGGAAAGCTATATAATATGGGATAATTTTTTTAGATGGACTAGACAATGCTCTATGGCATATTAAAACTTCCTCAAAATCGTACTTTTATATTGGTTCATTTTTTATGTTTAATGGAAGGAAAGCTATATAATATGGACTAATTTTTTTAGATGGACTAAATAGTGCTTTATGGCATATTAAAATTTCCTCAAAATTGTATTTTGATATTGGTTCATTTTTTATGTTTAATGGAAGGAAAGCTATATAATATGGACTAATTTTTTTTAGATGGACTAAATAGTTTTGAGAGATAAAAAAGGGAATATAGTGTTAAGGCAGAGTGAGTGAATTTTTTTATTTATAAGTATTTCAATAGAATATAAATTTATGATGATTTGATTTAATATAATTATTTGTATTAAGTTAGTATTAGAAAAAATAAAATAAAAATAGTATGGTTATCAAAAGTTAGATAAAGTGTTAACATAATTTTGATACATTTCTAAAATAAAATTGGATACTCTTTTATTGATGGGTAAAAGTAAATATTAAAATTCATGCGAAGGGTAGTTTAAAACTAAAACTGTCATTAAAAAATTCCATGATGGGCAGCGGGACCCGTCAAATTTAACCCCTGATTTCCCCCAACCTCCATGTACGGTATTGGGCTAATGAATTGTAAAGTTAAATTCCACCTGTTTCTGAAAAAGACAACAGTCGCTGAATAAACATACGAGATGCTTAGGTGAAGGTGATGTCAAATGGACGTAAGTTGAGAAAAAGATTTGTTACTAAAATGGATGGAGTTTAGTGGTTTTTAGTGTGAATTTTTGGAAGTTTTTCTGGTGAGCTTTTCCGGTTTAATTCCTTTAAAATCCAGTAGGAATTTATTGAAATAATAAGTTTTATGGGTAATCCCTGCACAATCGAAGTGCCTTAGGAGTTTTCAAGGGTGTTGAATCCATATGTATACACTCAAAAAAACCAATTTAAATAACACAAATGAATATTTTGATTTAAAATCATTGGTGCTCCAATTCTTATAAGAGCACCAAGTTGGTTGAATTTATTTTTATTTTTGGTAGAGGAATGAAGGGAGCAGGGGAATGGTAGGAGCTAGGGTTTACAGAAATAAATCAAGTGTTGGACACCATGGAGGGGCATAAGGGGGAGAGCGCCACTCCCTCCTACATTCAGGTAGTTTCCAGCCCCAGCAAGAAATCGCTAGAGGTTGAAAAAGGTTTTTCAGGAGGAGGGAAACTGGACAACGAAGACACACAGAAGCAAAATAATAGGAGGGAGGAAGACAAAAGAGAAAAAGGAGAAGAGAACAAGAATCAGAAAGCTAATACAAAAAACAAGATGGTCCATGTAAGCCTAAGGCCGACATCATACCGAGAGTGGTGTTAAGTGATCCAGCGTTGCAGACGCATAGGGATCACATGACGACTTACGCAATCATTTGTAAATTTATGGGGTTATGGCCAACGAAGAAATTGCTACAGGCATGGATTAAATATCATTGGAAACCTAAAGGGGATATAGACCTACACCTTGGATCAAAAGGTTTCTTCAGTGTAGTCTTCACTAACATTGAGGATAAAGATAGGGTGTTTGAAGGAGGCCCCTACTTCTATGCAGCTACAGGCCTCTATATGTGGCATTGGATAATGAATTTTGCCTTGGAGCACAACACTTTCACCTCAGTCCTAATTTGGGTACAACTCTACTCCTTACCATTAGATTACTGGCAACCAGAATCTTTATCAGCAATAGGGAATAAACTAGGGCATTTTGTTAAAATATCTGAGGCAACAAGAAGAGGAAATTACACTTCCTTTGCCCATATATGTGTGGAGATGGATCTCTTTGGAGTTCTACTAGATGAGGTGATCTTGGATGTTTTTTATGAAGAATGGGTACAAGCAGTGGATTATGAACATGTTCCTTTCAGATGCTGCAAGTGCCATGAACATGGGCATCTATTCAGGGAATGCCCTCTCAATGATACAGAGAGCAGAAGTAAAGTTACAATAGAGAAAGAAACTGATAGATTTCACAAGGTGGGAAACAGAGATAAAGGAGGGAAAAGGTTAAAAAAAACCACAATGAGGAAAAGAAAACAAGCCAGAACAGGTACAAGATATTAGAAGAAGAAGAGGAGTTAGCAAAGGCAAATCAGGCCATGGAGGACAACCCAAGGGAGAAGGACAAGGAAGAAAATATGGAGGAGACACAGGATATTAACCAACAAAAGGAGACTATGATGAGCAACATGGAACTTGAAATGGACCAAGAAATTACCCCGAGTGAGGTGGAAACGGAGGATCATGAATTACAGGATATTCTCAAAAGAGAACATCTAGATCTGGAAAAATTCCTGAAATAGGTTACCATGGCAAGTATGGATTCATTACCTCAAGAGGAGTTTAATAGAGTGCAAGCAACGTTTTCTATGGGGAACTCAGGCAAAAGGGTTGGGAAGTAAAAGAAACCTCAAGAGATAGGGAAGCGAAGGGGTGAAAACCTTAAAAACCACATCAGGACTCGCTCCCAGAAACCCAAGAAGGAAAAGGGGAAGAAAAAAACAAAACGAGTTACTGATAGAATGTGGAAAACTCATGATAGACTCAGGTAAGATGAAATATCTAACCAGGTAGTCTTTTATAAATCTTTCTTAATGAAGCTCACATATTGGGATATTAGAGGTCTAGGAAGTAAAAGGAAACAAAGGAATCTTAACAATACAATGAAAGAGGAAACTCCAGATATGTTTTTAATCCAGGAAACTAAATGTTAAATCCAAAAAATAAGAGAAATACATAGAAAATGGCTTAATGGATATGAATTTATAGAATTCAAATCAGATAAAATAGCAAGAGGTATTCTCACACTTTGGAACCTTCAAAGAATAGGCATAGTGGATGCTGAAGCATCTAGGAATTATTTATCAGTGGTTATTCAACCTTTGCGAGACAGGGAAATTTATTTAATCACAAATGTTTATGGTCCACAGAAGCTTGATGACAAACTCAGACTGCTTACTTCTATAGAGGATCTAAGAGATAGACATTCAGGAATACCATGGATTCTGGGAGGGCACTTTAACATGATAATGTCCCTGTCAGAAAAAAACGGTGGGACCAAAACTCTAGGAAGAGACTCTATAGCATTTCAGAATTCGGTAAACAACATGAAGCTAGTTGACACAGATACAAGTAATGGCCTCTTTACCTGGAACAACAAAAGAGGAGGAGAGTCTCAAGTAGCCTCAATACTAGACAGACTCATTATCTCATAGGACCTTATGCTCAAAGGCCTTGATGAGACAGCTATGATTCTCCCCTTTGGTGGCTCAGACCATTGGCCTATTCAACTTGAGGTGACTAGCATAGGAACCCCAAAAAATAGACCTTTTCGGTTTGAAAATATCTGGCTCACCTATCCAGACTTTATTAGCAACATTGAAAAATGGTGGAAAGAACATTTGCAGATCCAGGGGACAAGAATGTTTCTTTTACACAAAAGATTGAAACATATCAAACTCAAGCTCAAAAATTGGAATAAGAATGAGTTTTGCAATACTTTTGAAGCTAAAAAAGTAGTTGAAAGGAAAATGCAAGAAATTAACCAAACCCTAATCACTGATGGCTTTGATGGGGAAAGAAGTGACCAAGCTAACAAGCATCAACATGAATGGAAGGACTTATGCAAACAACAAGAAATATTTTGGAGACAGAAATCAAGAGTACAATGGCTAAAAGAAGGGGATAGAAACACAAGGTTTTTCCACAGGTCTACAATGGAGCACAAAGTCTCACAATAGGATCTCAATGATCAAGGATTCTAGAGGCCACCATATCAATACCCACAAAGAAATAGAAGCTTTGTTGGTTCAACATTTTCAAGGCATAGCTGAGGAACCTCTCTTAGATAAATCTCAATTTATCAGGGACTTCACAAAGCACATTCCTAAGCTAGTAACAAGAGAAGATAATTATAATCTTAATAGGCTGGTGAATGAAGAGGAGGTCAATGAAGTCATCAAAGAAATGTATAATGGAAAAGCACCAGGCCCAAATGGTTTCAATGTAGATTTCTTTAAAGAATGTTGGAGTATTGTCAGGCAAGATATACTGGATGTGGTGGAGGATTCCAGGAATAATATAATAGTATTGAAGGCGCTCAACACATCCTTCATCTCCTTGATTCCTAAATAGGACAATGCTATGACACTAGATAGATTCAGAGCTATAGCTTTACACAATGTGGTGTATAAGATAATTTCCAAAATAATTGCCAATAGACTTAAACCCCTTCTTCCTACTCTGGTCTCTGTGGAGAAAATATGGTATGTGGAGAGCAGACAAATTCTCAATAATATCAATCAAGCTCATGAGGTGGTTCACTCATTGATAAGTAAAATTAAGGCAGGAATGATTATACAATTAGACCTTGAAAATGCTTATGATAAGTTAAATTGGGCCTACATTAGGAAGGTCCTCCTGGCTTATGGATTTGACCACAACTGGGTGAGATGGGTAACAGCCCTGGTGACTACCTCTAGTTTTTTAATTCTGGTGAATGGTTCTCCATCAAAGACCTTTAAACCTTCAAGACGTCTCAGGTAGGGAGATCCTCCCTCCCCCTTTCTCTTTATTCTTATGATGGAAGGACTAGGCCAAGCCATCAAGTCCACTAAAGAAGCAGGTAAGATCTAGGGTCTCAAACTATCTGGGAATGGACATGCTTTAACCCATCAACAATTTGTAGATGATACCATGCTACAGGGCATCCCCACGGCCATGGAAGCACTAGCTTACAGACAAATCCTGCGTGACTTTGCTATGGTGGCGGGTACATAGGTAAGCCTTTCAAAATCAAAGATTTTCTTTTTCAATACTAACATTGTTATTCAGGGAAATATTTCTAGAATTCTGGGCTTTCAAAGAGATATGCTTCCATACAAATATTTGGGAGTACCGCTCACAGACAAACCTATGAACAAGACAGTTTGGGAGCCTGTGATTAATAAGCTATAGGACAAGACTCGAAAATGGACAATAGATCTTTGAACTTAGCGGGAAGACTGGTGCTTACAAATGTTGTCCTTCAATCAGTTCCCATCTTCATGTTTTCAGCCCTTCCACCTCCAAAAGGAGTTATGCAACAATGTAGAAATATCCAAAGAGATTTTCTCTGGGGCAAGGGGGAAGAAAAGAAGAAATCAGCCTTAGTAGCCTAGGAAAAGATATGCAAACCTAAAACACAAGGAGGTTTAAGATTGGATGATCTTAAAGTGCTAAACAAAGTTTTGGGGGCAAAATTATGGTGGAGATGGATAAAAGATTCAGATGCTCCTTGGGCACAAATTTGGAACCAGAAATATGCAAGTAATTGGCAAGACGAGGACCATATAAGAATGTATGGAATCATAAAAGGCTCCCACATTTGGAACAAAGCTTGGGAGAATGGAGGCATAGTTCAGAAAAATAGTTTCTGGGAAATTAGAGCTGGAGACTTGGCTTGGTTTTGGGAGCATAAATGGCAACATGAACCTAATATGTTAAGAGAAGACTTTGCAGATCTCAAGCATGATACTGACACCAAAGGGTTAATCTGAGTAAATGAATTTTAGGGTCAGACAAATGGCAGAGGAAAATGGAGAACTTGGAAGGAAATGGATTACAAGGATAATGGCCCCTTGAAAGCATAGGCTGAGGCTGTAACAACCATCCTGGATCAAAGAAAGATCCTGATTTCAACTGATTTTGACCATATAAGATGGGGCAATAACAATGAAGGCACCTTTAATCTTAAAGAGGCAAAACGCATAGCCCTTGAGCTTGATTCTACAAAACCGGATGGGGTTTGGAAGAATCATTGGAAGAACAAGGGATGGATGAAAACCAAAATATTCATGTGGCTTGTGCATCATAAGATAATTCTGACGTAGGAGAACATTCGGAAAATGGGTGTTTATGGCCCATCCAGATGCCAGCTATGTGATTCACAAGAAGAAACTATGGAGCACCTTCTCAACCTCTGCATATTTACTTCCACGTTGTGGGATGGGATTGCCTCAATATTCAGACAAACAGATAGGGACAGAGGAAGCATAACCAATACCCTAAGGAATTGGAGGAGAAAGTTCTCTGATTATGAAACGGTAAACAAAGCTTGGGTTTTAAATCCTAGCTTCCTAATTTGGGATATCTGGAAGGAATGCAACCATATAATTTTCAAAAATAAAAAGAGTTCCTCCTGGAGTATCATGGAACAAATTTTAAAACAGCTCAAGGAGACAATTGTAACTTTAATCAAAACACCCCCTAAGAACCTCCCTTCAAATGTTGATGTGCAGATATTACTTCTCAGGTCATGAGCAGTTGGTGCTTTTCCCAACGCACCTAGAAATAGCCATATCTCTGGCCTTTTCTACCCTGGGTTTTTTGTATTTTATGTAGTCTTTTATACAGAGAAATGAAAAGAAGGTTCGGCTCTTGCTTAAGCAAAAAAAAGAAGATTTCACCTCAATTTTTTATTTATTTATTTATTTAATTATTTTTATTTATTATTATTATTATTTATTTATTTATTTATTTTTTTTTTTTTTTTTTTTTTTTCTTCAGATTACAACACCTAAAAATCCAAAAAGAGACACCAAAGGCAACTCTAAATAGAATAGAATCCAAAGAGCCAAAGAGCGAAATGGAATTGTATATATCTGCATACATTAAATTAAATCGTGGAAAAAAAATAATGATATGTAAGTGAGTTTTAAATGATGAGGCATTTCTAATATCTGAAATTAAATATTTTTAATTATACATATGTATTTTTGTATTTTTTAACATATTGACCCTACAATAAAAAATGGTTTAAAAAAAATGATAATAAAAGATTTAACATATAGATATATATATATATATATATATATATATAATGAAAGAATCACTTAAGAATTTTGAAAGCATCAATTTTAAAAATGAATTATTTATAGATATAATTTAATGGATGTATAAAAAAATTACAAAATATTTAAATAGTCTGATGGAAATAGAGAATATAAGTGAAGTAGTGGTAAATTTATGAGCATAAAATCTAAACTTATTTAAAATTAACAGAGAATAAAATTAGTATAATATTTTATTAATAGTCAACCTATAATGATATTAATGATTTTTTTTAATCATGAGGAGTTAATAACAATAGATATTGTAAAATTATAACTAGTTGTCATGGGCGTGGCCTCTGGAAGCTACACTGCTGATGCAGGAGCATCCGACTAAAAACGTGACAGCTGGAAATGGTTTTTTATTTTTGCTGGAAAGAAAGAAAAACATTTTGAATTTTGTTTTATTTTTGTTTTACTTAAATTAAGGCTGACATAGCCATTTTCCTTTAAAAATTAAGCAAGCAAGTAAAATAGGATTAGTTAAGAGTATGTTTAAAGAAACTGAAAGGTAACTAAGGAACAGTTCCTCAACTGTAAGAAATTGATAGTAAGGCATTAAAAAGAAAAAAACTAGATCCTCATGAGGGAGGCTGCCATCCAGAGAGAAGAAAGGACATAGAATTTAAAATTACAATTTTTTCTTCAATATCTATGAAAGCAAAGGAATCTAGAACCTGTCATTAAGGAACCAAGACAATTTCTCCTTTTCCTATCCATTAATGTTTCACACATTGTGTTAAAGAGAAATAGTGAAATAATTCATTAAGAGGCTGAATGACATCAACAAAAATCTCGTGACTGAAGGCATCTCGGACCAGGAACCAGACAAAGGCAAAGCCAAAAAAGACATAATATCCTTCCTCAACAAAAAAACTAGGTACATTTACATTCGACATTCAAGCACACATATGCATTCGTTATATTTCCAAATTTAACAGTTCATTATACATTTATATAACCCAAAATAGTAGAGTGTTTCGAAACTCATGAACACTTAAGAAACAACAATTTCCAGGCTAAGACTAGTCAAACAACGAGGGTGGGAAAACCCACGAAACCATACAAACATTTTGAGAAAGCGAAACCCCAAGGGTTATACCCAAATAAGGATAGTTCCTGTAAAGAAAAGAAAAACCACAATACAACCATGAAGGGATCCTACCCTATTTTTCCCCAAGCTTGCGAAGACTCCCAAGGATGAGGCCGTGGAGTAGTGTTCTCTAGGCACGACCTGCACACCACCACAAAAACAATGCGGGCAGTTAGGAAATCAATATGGAGAACAAAACAAAAGGAGAGTGAGCAGATAAACGAAGGGAGGAGTAGGGATTTATTTGGAAAAGGCCTAACTCTAAGCCAGAGCACGAGAACTGAGCCCCTTGCCAGAGGGTTTCTCCCAATAGGAATGCCATAGGAGAAGTTTACATGCTCACCAAGGAACTAGAGGTTTAGAGACATAAAAATGAGATGCAGAAATGAAATTGGAACAAAAAATTACCTGAAGTAGTGTTCGTTGAGCCGCCCACCATAGTAGCAAGGAAAGAACCTGTCGTTACACAGAGCTAGATTAACATGAGAACCAATAGCAAAAAAAATCATCATGAGTAGAGTAGAGACAAAGCCTAAGCCGGGTAACAACGGAAAAAAATGAAATAACTTACAGATTGAAATTCGACTTGAAACCTCCAAGAACCAGCAAAATAAACCACCACAAGGAACAAGCGAAGACACAATGCTAACAAACTGCCACGAGGAACAAGCGAAGGCACAATGCTAAGAACCCACCATAAGGAACAAGCAAAGGCATAATGCTAACAAACCACCACAAGAAACAAGCAAAGGCACAATGCACCCACAAAGCTGAGCCAGACCAATGACGAATACAACAACGAACTCCTAATTTACCTCGGCAGGTGTAAAATGACCACATTTGTGAAACCAAGGCCAATACAAAGGGCACGCTAAAACAATCAAGCGCATTAAAACCTGACACCAAAACCCTATATTGTTTATTCAAAAAATCGAAAAGAGTTAAATGGTCATTGATACGTGTCCCTCCTCAATATTGCCACCAAATTCCTGTATCAGAGGAAGTTAGTTCCTTTCTCTTAGTAAAGATGGAGGTGGGAAGAATGGGTCGAGGTAAAGTCATCAGAAGAGTAGCAGATGAAGGGCTATGAGAAGAGATTAGGACTTTAACTACATGTTTGGTAGCAGTGGAAGAAGGAAAGCATAGAGATCCAGAGGGTGGGGATCACAATGAGGAGGAAAACATAGCCACGATGGATGGGTCAGATGAAGAGGGACTGGAGATTAAACTATTGAGTTCAGTTTTTTTGGCTAGTAGCAAGCTAAGACCAGAGCTTTCTAATTATGATGGAAGTTTGTCCACAGAGGCATTGTTAGACTAGATAAGTGAGCTAGATAAATATTTTGAATATGAAGAAATCAGCGAAGACAAGAAGATTAGGTTTGCTATCACCAAGTTGAAGGGACATGCAGCACTCTGGTGGGACAGTGTGCAGGGAGAAAGGATAAGATTGAACAAACCATTGATTAAAAATCATAAGATTGAACAAACCATTGATTAAAAATGGGACATGATGATTGCTAGGATAAAGAGCAAGTTTTTGCCTAAAGATACCGAATTTCCCTTTATAGGCAAATAAAAAACCTAAGAAAAAGAATGATGACTGTAAAGGAATATACTGAAGAATTTTATAAAGTAAACCTGAGAGCTAGCTATGTTGAAGATACCCCTGAAAAAAAAAAAAAAAAAAAAAAAAAAAAAACAAGGTTTGTAAATGGTCTACAAATTGAGATCCTAGACGAAATTAGTATTCTTTCCCCTAAGACCATAGAGGAAGCCTATCATAGTGCTCTAAAGGTGGAGGAAAAGATTGCCAGGAAACAGAATGCCTGAAGAGGACTGGTTCTGGCAGAAGTAGGAGACAGTCCTTTGGCAGAGGTAGACCTGCCAACAAGAATGAAGAGGGCAGTAGTTCGAAAGCTTCGGGACAAACTAAAGGGGAAGGTAACACTAGAGGAGGAAGGTCATACCAGCAAGGAAGAGGTAATGAAAGAGGTAGAGGAAATTCCTATCAGTGTTACAAGTGTCACAAGTGGGGACATAGGTCCTTTGGCTGTCATGAAAATGAACAAACTGGATAGAGGGGAGCATATTTCGCTTAGCCCGATGAAGCAGAGGCACCACCACAGGAGGTGGAAAATATGACTGAAACTGGGGAAGCCTTGGTGTTGAACAAGGTATTATTGAAACCATCTAATGAAGTAGCTGATCAGACATAGAGGAAAGAATTGTTCCAGAATGTGTGCAAGTTGGATGGAAATGCTGCAAATTAATCATAGACAATGGAAGTACTGATAATCTAGTAGTTATTGAAATGGTGGGGAAATTGGGTTTGAAGAGGTTGAAGCACCCAACTCCATATAGGGTGTCTTGGTTGTAGAAAGGTCACCAACTGTTGGTCGATGAGCAATGCAAAGTAGAGTTTCATATTCGCAAGTACAAGGACAAGGTGACTTGTGAGATGATTGCGATGGGCGTGTGCCATATTCTGTTGGGCAGACTATGGCAGTATGATAGGAAGGTCGTCCATGATGGGGAAACAAATTGTTACAAGTTTGTTAAAGATGGAATAAAGCATACGCTAGTGCCCATGAAGGAAGAGGATGTCGCAGAGATCAGTGGAACAAAAGCGTTAGTGTTAGGTGGAAAAGAGTTTCTGCAAAAGATGGAGGATAATAAGGTAAAATATGTAGTTGTGCAAAGGCCAAAACTAGTATTGATCCATACTGAAATCACTGACTTACCTAAAGAGATATAGGACATGATGTAGGAATTTAGAGATATTGTGGTAGATGATCTACCAGACAAATTACCACCAAAGCGGAGCATTAGTCACCATATTGATTTCATTCCAGGAGCCAGTTTTCCAAACAAATCTGCTTATCGGATGAGTCCGAAGGACAATGAAGAAATCCGAAAGCAGGTGCAGGAGTTGTTGGATAAAGGACTGATTCAGGAAAGTATAAGCCCTTGTGCGGTTCGATTGTTTTAGCTCCCAAGAAAGTAGGTGAGTGGCAGATGTGCACTGATTCCTGGGTAGTTAACAAGATCACTATCAGGTATAGGTTTCCTTTACCTCGGATGGATGATATGATGGATTGTTTGGGTGGAGCATCATACTTTTCAAAGATATACTTGAAAATTAGTTACCACCAAATCAGGATTTGAGAAGGTGACGAGTGGAAGACAACTTCCAAGACTAATGAAGGCTTGTATGAATGGCTGGTTATGCCATTTGGACTAAGCAATGCCCCCCAGCATGTTCATGCATTTGATGAACGAGATGCTTGATCTAGGTGGATATTGGTGGCCATCCACCAAGTCCACTTAGACCCCCACCATTGTTCCTTTCAGCTTTTCAGTTTCCTTAATTGTAGCACAATTTCCTAATTTTAGCGTTTTGCAAGGTCTTGAACTTCCGGAGCTATTTTGAGGCCCTAAACGACATCTTTTGGGAAAACTGGGAGCAACATGGGTTCATGGACTAATGTTGCTCTTGCCAAAGTTGTAGTTCTCATATAGATCTTTCTAACGAGATATTGTACATGTCAAATGGAGATCGTATGCCAAAGTTACGACCTTCGGAAGTTGATGTACCAATTTACCCAAACGGGGCCCACAGTTTGGTGTTTCATCTTCTAGGGTTAGGTTTTTGGATGTTTATGGTTTCCCGTTGTTTCTCAACAATAAATAGGCCTTCGAGCCTCATTGTAACACAATTTAGAGGCATGTAGCCTCCACATCTCTTCTCAGAGATAAGCTACCATCGCCCTAGCTGGTTTATTTCCATTACTATTTTTTAGCATATTTCAGTATTTTACATTAATGAAATGAAATATTATTCCACTGCATATCTGTGTTTATGGTTATCTTTGTAATCTTTTACGTTCCTGTTTAAATCCAAATCAGTGGTATCAGAGCGGTCTACTTTTTCTCTGTTTCTCTTTGCATGTCCTCAACGAGGTCGGGATATAAGGAGTTAGGTCTTGAACTGGTCGAACGTTTGCAAGATCAGGCTCGCAAATCCCGGCGGCCTCCCATGGTGGATGAGAAGAAAGATGAGGGGGTAGCAGATCCTATCAAAATCTTGCTCGAAGAAGCCCTCGAGCAACAAAGGAATACGATGATGGACAACTTTGCCCAGATCCTTCAGCGGCTACCCAGAAGCGACACATCAGCTTCTAGCACCTACTCTAGAAATGCCACACCCTTTAAGGTACATGTTAATTTTGAAATCCCCATATTCGAGGGTCAGATAGACGCAAATATTGTAGGTAAATGGTTAAATCTGCTAGAGGGTTATTTTTCTTTTCATGAATTTTCGACTCGGGAAAAGATTGTTTTTGCTCTTATCAAAGCAGCCCCCCATGTCAAGGACTGGTGGGAAACCTACTCCGAGCAAAAGGATGAAAATACCGACTCATTATTTTCAGCTGCACCCACCTAGAATTCATTTCGGGATGCCATCAAGGAGCAGTACTACCCTGTCGGAAGCTATGAGGATCAATACATAAAGTGGACCATGCTGCGGCAAGGAAGGGACCAAGACGTGCCGAAGTTTACCAATATTTTCCATACCCCTCACACAAAGTTGAGTATCAAGGATTCAGAGCAACATTTGATACTCAAATACCACGGTTGTCTGCACAAGTACATCCAGGAAGAAATATAATTCTTGAACATCTCCTCTCTCGGCACAGCATACCGATATGCTGTCAAGGTTGAGCAGAAGTTTAAACAGAAGAAGCGAGACTTTGGATCTGCGAATCTGAAGCAAGGGAAATGTGCCCCTAAACCACAGAACAAAGGACAAAGCCAAGGCAGGGCAGCTAAAGACAACTCGCCAAAGATGACAGGAAAGAACAGTGCCGCGAAGCTGAAAAAGGACATGAGAAAATGGTGTGAGTTCCATAAGAGCTCCACTCATAACACAAGTGAGTGTTGGGCCAAGCATTCACTAGTGGTTGAGCTAAAGCTTTAAGAATCAGATGCATGTTCCAACTCTGAGTCATAACCCAACAGGGGGAATGACAAAGGGAAGCAGATTATCGATGCAGATCCCAATGCCAGCATTGCCACCACGAAGATCCAGAAGGAGGAACCCGAAGATCCAGAGAAGGAGGAGTGTCTCTTCCACTCCTAGATGTGGGTAAAGGGATCCCAACTATAGTTCATTTTTTACAGCGGGAGCTAAAAGAACATCATTTTGGCAGAGGTCATGAAGCAGCTGGGCTTACCGACCACAACACATCCACAATTGTACACCATCGGGTGGCTTCATTGAGGACGGTATCTTCACGTGAGCCAGTAGTGTCACCTTCCATACAACATGAAGCCCTTCACGGATGAGGTAATGTATGACATTTCTCCCCTTGATGTTTGTGATGTATTAATAGGAGAACCATAGTTTTGGAAGCGACATGCTGTGTATGAATCAAGACCTTCTGCTGTTATTATTACTTTGGGAAATAAGTTGTACAATATACCGGATGTAGCACCGCCTACCACCATCTCTTTGGTTAGTGCAAAACAATGTAGTAAGCTCATTTCCAAAATTGGGAAATCTATTTTCCTGATGATACGCCCTCAAGGAAAGAAGAAGATGGTGGCCACGACCTCCAGACATGGCCCCTTCGCACAACAACTACAGATGGACAAGGTCGTGGAGGAGTACGAGGACATATTCACCCCCCTCACAGGGGTTCCTCTGCACTGTCAGGTCAAGCACTCCATCGACCTAACCCTAGGTGTGCCACTGCCCAATGGATCAATCTATCAGTGCTCTATTCTAGAGAACGATGAGATCAAGAGGTAGATTCAGGAGCTGCTATAGAAAAGTCACATCCGTCCGAGTTCATCACCCTGTGGGAGCCAGATCATGTTGGTATAGAAGAAGGATGGGACTTGGAGACTCTGTATTGACTATCGGGCACTGAACAAGATCACTATCTGTAATAGGTACCTGATCCCATGGATTGATGACCTCCTCGACCAACTGAAGGGGGAAAAATATTTCAGCAAGATTGATTAGAAGTCAGGATATCACCAGGTACCAATTGAACCCTCCAATCTGTGGAAGACTACCTTCAAAGCTAAGGAGGACCTTTTCGAATGGTTGGTTATGACTTTAGGATTGACAAATGCTCCTGGAACATTCATGAGGCTAATGGATGACATATTGCGGCCATTTTCCAACTCATTTGTAGTGGTATACTTGAATGACATCTTCATCTTCAGCGAGAGTTGGGAAGAGCACCTCCACCACATCCGAAAGGTTCTCCAAACACTGCGGCAACACAAGTTATGTGCCAATTTGGAGAAATGCACTTTTGGCATGACCGAGGTTCAGTATTTGGGATACATTATTGATGAAGAGGGGGTGCATGTGGATCCAGCTAAGACCTAAGTCATTTGGGATTATCCCCTCCATCCACTCTAACAAAGATCCGCAACTTTCTAGGTCTTGCCAGCTTCTACCATAGGTTCGTGTTGGGATTTTCTCATATCACTTGGTCGTTGAGTCGGCTCACCAAGGGAGGAGTGAAATCAAAATTATTCTAGTCTGAATCTAAACAGAAGGCATTCACAGAGTTGAAAGATCACCTCTGCTCCACACCAATGCTCGCATTTCCAGACTGGCAACAACCATTTGAGGTTGATACAAATGCCTCTGACTATGCTATTGGGGTAGTCCTTACTCAACATGGGAATCTAGCGGCATATCACACTGAGACACTTTCATAAATAGTTTGGAAGTATCCCACTTATGACAAAGAGATGTATTCCATTGTGCAGGCCCACAGACAATGGAAACATTACATTTTGGGGAAGGAAATGGTCATCCACACAAACCACCGACCCCTCTAGTTCATACAAACCAAAGGGAAATTGCAGAATGATCGCGATCAAAAGTGGTCAACATACCTACAATAGTTCCATTTGAATATCAAGTATAAGAAGGGCAGCGCCAATAATGTTGCAGATTGCCTCAGTCAACCACCGATCATGGCATTAACCACCATGCTCAACTCTTGTGGGCACGAGACTTCTGATTGGCCACTTCTCTACAAAAGAAACCCAGAATTTGGCCACACATACTAGACGCTCTCGGAGGGTTGGCATGCTCCAGATTTTCACCTCCAGGATGCCCTATTATGCCACCTGGGTCACCTTTATGTTCCTTCAAGTAAGCGTGCCAAGATGATTTGGGAAACACATGACAGTCAGGTTGCTGGGCATTTTGCGCTCGAGAAAATGGTGGCAGTACTACATAAGTATTTCTATTGGCCAAATCTACAATAGGATGTCAAGAAGTACATCAAATCATGCACGACTTGTGCCATTGCCAAAACAACTATCAAGAAGTAAGGCCTCTATACCCTGCTACCTACCCCTAGTTGGCCTTGGGAATCCATCTCCATGGATTACATTTTAGGCCTTCCTTCCACTAAGCATGGAAACGACTGTGTTTTTGTGGTCGTCGACAGGTTCTAAAAGATGGCCATTATGGCGGCCTGCAAGAAGAATATCACAGCAGAAGCCACTGCTAAAATCTTATTTGAACGAGTGTGGGTACACTTTGGGATCCCACAATATATCATATAAGATCGGGACAACAAGTTCCTTAGTACATTTTGGTCCAGTCTCTAGTCGATGCTGGACACCAAACTCACTAAGTCCACAGCCTTCCATCCTCAAACTAATGGCCGGACAGAGGTTGTCAACAGGATGATTGTACACATTCTACGCATGTACAACTCAAAGTATCCACGCACATCGGACGAGAGCCTCCCCTATGTTCAGCAAAGGTACAACTGGGCTCTCCACAGCTCAATTGGCCGCAACCCATTTCAGGTGGGCTTGGGATTCCAACCACTATGTCCCATCAATGTGGCCATGCCATTTGAAATTACTTACACAGATTTGGCTCATGTCCATTCCGAAACACATAAGGCAAACAACTTCATTGATCACATCCAACATATTCGCCAGCAGGTCCGTGACATTCTGGAGAAATCAAATGCCAAGTACAAGCAGTGACATGATCAACATCCGGTGCCACGCAAGTTTCAGGTGGGTGACAAAGTCTGGTTGCATTTGCAAAAGGAATGCCTTATTAGAGCCTATCAGAAACTTAGACCACTTTGATATGGTCCTTACACCATTACCAAGGCTGTGGGAGACAATGCATTTGATCTCAGCATTCCCCCATTCCTTAGCCTGCACCTAGTGTTCAATGTGGACCGCCTTTGACCATACTTTCCACCATTACTAGACACATCCGACATTGCAGAACAGCTCACACCCACAGAGTTAAATCCAGATTGCATGGAACAAGCTGCAACTGCTCAGATTATGGACACATAGATCAAGCACACTTGCCAACAAAATATCCAACTATATCAAGTTGTCAAAGTAGGCCAACTCCTTCACTAGGGCAAGTGGCTTATTGGGGACCAAGTTCAGCAGAAGTTTCCTCATCTCATGGAGGAATTCAATGCAATGGGGACCATTGCTTTCTAAGGGGGGAGGAATGATCCAGGTGGATATTGGTGGCCACCCACCAAGTCCACTTGGAACCCCATCATTGTTCCTTTCAGCTTTCTCAGTTTCCTTAATTGTAGCACAATTTACTATTTTTAGCAATTTTTTGGGTCCTAAACTTCTGAAACTGTTTTGCGGCCCTAAACAACATTTTTTGGGAAAACTAGATGCATCATGGGTCCTTGGACTGATTTTTCTCTTCCCAAAGTTGTAGTTCTCGGCTAGATCTTTCTAACGAGATATTGTACGCGTCAAATGGAGATCGTATGCCAAACTTATGACCCCGGGAAGTTGATGTACCAATTTACCCAAATGGGGCCCACAGTTTGGCATTTCATCTTCTAAGGTTAGGTTTTTAGATGTTTAGGGTTTTCCATTATTTCTCAACAATAAATAGGCCTTCGAGCTTCATTGTAACACAGTTTAGAGGCATCTAGCCGCCAGATCTCTTCTCATAGATAAGCTACCATCGCCCTAGCTAGTTTATTTCCATTACTGTTTGTAATCATATTTCAGTATTTTACATTAATGAAATGAAGTATTATTTCCACTGCATATCTGTGTTTATGGTTATCTTTATAATTTGTTGTGTTCCTGTTTAAATCCAGATCAATGCTGAAAGAATTCATTAGTAGATTTGTGATTGTATATATGGATGATATACTTATGTTGAGCAAGAAGAAGGAAGAACATTTTCGACATGTGAGGTATGTATTAGAAAAATTGCACTAAAATATATCACTGATAAATTTGAAAAAATATTCTTTTTTCAAGAAAGAATTAATTTATTTGGGATTTGTGATTTCTGAGAATGAACTAAAAATAGATCCAGAAAAGGCTGCAGCCATAGTTAGTTGGCTATCTCCTAAGAGTTTGTTTGAGGTACGATGTTTTCATGGATTGGCGAGTCTTTAGTGGGATTTTTGCACCCATGATGGACACCATTAAGAAGGAAAATCATCCTTTTCATTGGGCTAAATCGATTGAGAAGTGTTTTAAGCTGCTCAAAAGGAAGATCACTGAAAAGCCAATTTTAAGATTACCAGATTTCAACAAACTTTTTCAAGTTCATTGTGATGCTAGTGGGACAGCCATTGGTGCAGTATTAAACCAAGAAGACAAGCCAATATCCTATTTTAGTGAGAAATTCAATGAGAGTAGGCATAGGCACACGTCTTATCACAATGAATTTTATGTAGTGGTCCAAGGGATAAAGCATTGGAGACGTTATCTACTGGCCAATGAATTTGTCTTATTTTCAGACAATTCTACATTACAATATATTATCCAATAGCATAAGCTAAACCATAAACATGCGAAGTGGGTGGAGTACTTGTATAGTTTTACATTTGTGTTGAAACACATCATTGGTCAAGCCAACAAAGTGGCAGATGCATTAAGCAGGAGGAATTTGATCTTACAGGAATGTACGATACAAGTATTAGGATTTGAACATCTTAAGGACTTGTATGAAACAGATGTAGATTTTAAGGAATCCTATGAAGCTTGCCAAAATCCACTGTTGAGAGATAACAATTCATGGCTGGATTATAATATGTAGGAAGGGTTGTTGTTCAAAGGAGGGTAGTTTTGTATCCCTGAATGTTCTATGAGAGAGAACTTAATCTGGGAAAAGCATAATGGACGTTTAGACAGGAATTTTGGCATAGACAGGACCTTGGATCCGTTGAGCCACTTTTACTATTGGTCGAAGATGCATAGAGATGTATAGAGCTTTTTGACTAGATGCAAAGTGTGTCAGCTTGCAAAGGGACATAGCCAGAACACAGGGTTGTATACGCCCTTACCTATTCTGAACAGACCATGGCACTTAGTAAGTTTAGAATTTATCTTAGGTTTGTCGAAGACACAATGGGGATTCGATTCCATTATGGTGATGGTGGATCGTTTCACCAAAATAGAACATTTATTTCCATGCAGGAATACTAGTGATGCCACACATGTAGCACATTTGTTCTTCACAGAGATATTCAGATTAAATGGCTTGCGGAAGTCTATTATTTCAGACCAAGACGTAAAGTTTACAGGTCATTTTTGGCAGACCTTATGGAAAAAGTCAGACACGAAATTGAACTTTAGCTTAGCTTATCATTTTAGACCAATGGGCAAATCGAAGTGGTGAATTGAAGTCTGGGAAATCTATTAAGGAGTCTAGTTGGTGAAAATTCTCAACAGTGGGATCGTGTACTTGCACAAATGGAATTTGCTTATAATGATTCGCCCAACAGAAGCACGAGCAGTAGTCCTTTCCAGATCCTATACAGAATGCACCCACGTGGAGTACATGAGTTGCGAGATTTGGGTCAGTTGGAGCGCAGGAGTGTTGATGGTGAAGATTTCGCAAAGGAAATCAACGATCTTCATGAATAGGTGAAATTAAAATTACAAGAGAGCAACCAAAGATAAAAAAAGAAAGCAGATTTGAAAAGGCGGGAGGTACAATTCAACGTAGGGGACCTTGTATTAGCACACCTACACAAGAAGAGGTTTGATAAAGGTGAATAAAACAAGTTAAAATGGAAGAAAATTGGGCCTTGCAGGATTCTTCGAAAGTTTTCTGCGAACGCTTATGAGTTGCAGTTACGTCTAGGTATAATAATCTCACCCATTTTTAATGTGGCAGATTTGTACCTATACATTGCGGAAAATGAAGAAGACAATTCGGAAAGACGAACATGGGGCACCCAGAATGAGAATGACTCATCGATTAAACAGATGCCCCCAGCAAAGCCTCTAGAGATCAAACAGATCCTAGACACCTAGTTAGCCAGATGGACTCGAAGAAAAGAATATTTGTTGTACCTAGTCAAGTGGAAGGGCAATCCTATTGAAGATAGTTCTTGGTTAGATGCTGGCTAGATTCAAAGTGTCGGGTACTCTATTGAAAAGCTCATTGACAAGAGCCATGAGTTTAATTTACCCAAGGATCCTGATCTAGGAGCATCCAACTAAAAAGCTGACAGCTGGAAATGGTGTTTTATTTTTACTGGAAAGAAAGAAAAACGTTTCAAATTTTGTTTTACTTTTGTTTTACTTAAATTAAGGCTGACACAACCATTTCCTTTAAAAGTTAAGCAAGCAAGTAAAATAGGATTAGTTAAGAGTATGTTTAAAGAAACTGTTAGATAACTGAGGAATAGTTTCTCAACTGTAAGAAACTGCTAGTAAGGTATTAAAAAGAAAAAAACCAGATCCTCACGAAGGAGGCTACCATCCAAAGAGAAGAAAAGACAAAGAATTTGAAATTACAATTTTTTCTTGAATATTTATGAAATCAAATGAATCTAGAACCTGTCATTAAGGAAGCAAGACGATTTCTCCTTTTCCTATGCATTAATGTTTTGGACATTGTGTTAAAGCAAAATAGTGAAAAATTCATTAAGTGGTTGAATGACATCGACAAAAATCTTGTGACTGAAGGCATATCAGACTAGGAACCACACAAAGGCAAAGCCATCAAAGATATCATATCCTTCCTCAACAAATAAAACTAGGTACATTTACATTCAACATTCAAGCAAACCTGTGCATTCGTTACATTTCCAAATTTAACAGTTCATTATACATTTATATAACCCAAAATAGTAGAGGGTTCCGAACCCACAAACACTGAAAAAACAACGATTTGTAGGCCAAGACGAGTCAAATAGCGAGGGTGTGAAAACCCATGAAACAATACAAACAAACGGAGAAAATGAAACCCCAAGGGTTACCCCCAACTAAGGATAGTGCATGTAAAGAAAAGAAAAACTACAATATAGCCACAGAGGGATCCTACCCTGTTTTTCCCCAAGCTTGCGAAGGCTCCCAAGGATGAGGCTGTGGAGCAACGTTCTGCAGGCATGACTTGCACACCACCACAAAAACAAGGCGGGCAGTCAAGACACTAGTATGGAAAACAAAACAAAAGGATAGTGAGCATATAAACGAAGGGAGCAAGGATTTACCTGGAAAAGGCCTAACTCAAAGCTAGAGGATGAGAACCAAGCCTCTCACCAGAGGGTTTCTCCGAACAAAAATGCCATAGGAGAAGTTTACCTGCTCACTAAGTAGCTATAGGGCTAGAGACATAAAAATGAGATGCAGAAATGAAATTGGAACAAAAAATTACCTGAAGTAGTGTTAGTTGAGCCACCCACTACAGTAGCAATGAAAGAACCTTTGGTTACACAGAGCCAGATCAACACTAGAACCAACACCAAAAAATATCATCATGAGCAGAGTAGAGACAAAGCTTGAGTCACGTAACAATGGAAAAAAAATGAAACAACTTGCAGATTGAAAGTCGACTTAAAAGGTCTGAGAACCAACAAAATAAACCACCAAAAGGAACAAGCGAAGGCACAATGCTAACAAACCACCACAAGGAACAAGTGAAGGCACCACGCTAACACACCACCATAAGAAACAAGCGAAGGCACAGTGCACCCACAGAGTCGAATCAGACCAACGATGAATACAAGAATGAACTCCTAATTTCCTTCGGCAGGTGTGAAATTACCATATTTTTGAAACCAAGGCCACTACAAAGGGTAGGTCGAAACAATTAAGTGCATTAAAACCTCACACCAAAACCCTGTTTTGTTTATTCGAAAAATCGACAAGAGTTAAACGGTCATTGATACATGTCCCTCCTCGGGATTGCCACCAACTGCATGCTTGGTTGCCATGTAAAGCAGTTTTTATAGATTCATAACAACACACGTTTTACATTGGTTAAATTTGAGGTAACTCCTAATTATTTTCATTGCTCATTGATATACGAGGTTAGACGCAATCTAGACAAGGTTCCAATTCAAGAATTCCTACCTTGCATGATTTTTAGTGTTTTTTTAAACTATAATGCCAAGGTTCATGGAAACCGGTGCTACAACACTCAGGCTCATTGCAACATGTCTTGTGAGGACCCGCTTGTTTTAAACTATAACATCAAGGCTCATAACAACTAGTAGTGTGACAATGCTTAGGATTATGGAAATTGATCCTGCCAACACTATGAACACTCAACAAATGTTGTTGTTGTAACATTTGTGAGAAAATATAATGGCAAGAGTCTTGAGAGTCCTAAGAATTGGGCTAGCCATGACTTTGGTTCTTTGTGATAACGATTTTAAAATTCAGTTTTAGAGGTCCCGAGGGTGAAAATAGAAAAAGTTTCAACTTGTCATGTTGCCATTGAAAATTTGTTAGAACCAAAAGTTGTTATGTTTCAATTTAGGCATGAGGCTTTCGAAGCAAATGAAGTTGCTTCGAGGGGAGAAGGTGGAGGTAAATTCTCGTCTTTTTTTTTTCCCTTTAATTCTTCTTTCTATAATATTTTATGTTTCAGCCAGGGTGCTTATCACCCTTAACTTCAGTTAGGATAAGGTAAACTAAAAGTACATAATAGTGTTGTAGCATATAACTTTTCATATTCCATAGTTAAAATAATCTATTTTCGTCATGGGTTGCGACCTTCCATCGTAAGGCTTCAATTGATGCTTCTTCCATTTTCGAAGCCAAAACCCTAAGATAGATGTGGTAAAGCAATTGACTATTCTAGACCTGGAGAACAGGTGGAAAAAAACATGTGTTGTTCTAATTCTTGTGGAAATCTTACCAATGTACAACGGGTTGTGGGATTTGACCTAGAGGATAGATGGAAAATTACATGCATTCTTCTGATTTTGAGGAACTTTTATCACTATACAAATTCTTGTGAGTCCTACAGGATAGATGGAAAAAGACTTGCATTGTTTTGTTTTTGAGGAAATTTTATCACTGTAGAAATGGTCACTAGATTTGAGAACATTTGCAGGGGTTTCGAGTGTTCTCAGTTGGGTTGGGCCTGTGGCGGGAACTTAAGCTATTCTTGATTTTATAGCTAAACTAATGTGGGTTTTTCTTCTGGATGCATACAAGTTTTGAGGAAAATTCAAAATCAAAGGGGGCTTCATGGGAGCGACAAAGAAAAGAATGGATTTCTGTCACACTGAATTCAAGAGATGAGAGGACTTTCAATTTGAAGCAATGTGTCACTAAGTTTACAAGAAAAATAAAAAATGTCAAGCACTTTTTGCAGCATAATTTTATCGATGTTCTCTTTAAAAAATTTATCAAAATATTCTTAATTAAATTAGATGAGTGGAAAAAAAATTGATGTTCTTTTGAGTCTGTTGTATGTATCATCAGGCCGAGTGAAGCACGTATCGAAATCCAAAATCCATCCCTAGGAACTGATATACAGAAAGTCGAGCATAAGAGTCTTAATTGAGCAAACAACATTACAGGGATTACCTCGACACGAGTTACATGATGCAGTGATGGGCACCTAATTCCAAATAAATGACGCACTAGTATGGTAAGAGGTTTAACACTTAATTTAAGTTAGATTTAAAAGTTACGTGTACCGATACTTTAAATGCCTAACCATTGAACACAATGGAATTGAATTCGCATGGATTTTCTATTTTTACTTTTACATTTTTATAACTAAATGTTTTTTTTAAACTTCAACCATATAATTTTTGCTGAGATCTCAAATTTCATTTAAAATAAAATACCTATGTAATATGTCAATAAAAATATGGCATCCAATTAATCAAATCCATTAAGAAAGATGAATGCTTAGTTAATCAGCTGATTAAGTCAAATGAACAAAATTTTTATAGGTGTGATAAGGCTAGTCTCGATGATATTAATGGTAACAATGGAAGAGTGGTCAAGAAAAAGATTGGAAGACTTGAAATGTAGCCAACGAACTATGAAATTGCCACAAAGAAGTATTCGTTATTAGTTTATAGATAAAATTAAAGATATTATTTATGAATAGATTATTTCGAAATAAAAAAAAAGGAATTCAATCAAGTTTTTTGAAATTACATGAGAAATTCAATTTATCAATTTTCAGTCCAACGATCTTCACAATTTTTGGTTTTTATTTTTCAATTATTCTATATTTTTGTAAATTAAAATAACTTTAAAATATTATAAATTTTATTAATTAGATTATATAGTGTTAATTTTTTTAATATTTTGGTGGTTAAATTTTATAATTACTAAATTTATTAATTATGTTATATAGCGTTAATTTTATTTTAATTCCTTAATTGTTAGATTTTATAATTAGAAAACTTAATATATTTTATTTTTAGTAATTTAATGGTTAGATTTTATAATTAAAAAACTTGCCACAAAATATAAAAGAATAAAAATAAGTAAAAGTAAACTATACCTCTAAATAAATTAAAAACTACATGCATTTCTTTATGTTAAAGTCCAAATCGGATGACATAAATGTGAGTGTGATGTTCCTTTAAAGTCCAAATCAAATGAGATACATGTGAGTGCTCTGTTTTTTTATAAGAACATTTTTAATGGCATCATCTATTAAAAATACATCTTAATTGGATTGTAAACTTTAATTATTGAAGTTATTCACAAAATAAATTTAGTTTTAGTTTTGTTGTCAATAATTCTATATTTATATTTATTGAAGTATGATGTTTTATGTTTTTGGGATGATGATGCACTACATTGGACTTTGTGCCTTGGTGGTGATGATACGTCACCATTTTTGGAACACCAATTTTTAATGTGCACATTAGAAATCTAGAAAAAATATTTTGCACGATCGCCAAAATAATATAACAATCTGAATGTCACTTAGTAGTGACATAATAATCATAGTATATAATTATATTATATGCCAATTATATATATATATATATATATATTGAAGGTCAATGTTTAGATAGTTGACTATGATTATAGGTGGTCAACTTATGTAAAGCATATGTATAATGGTATAATGGTCAAGGTGATGACATAATCAAACATAGTTAATCTTTATATGTGAATATGGAGAATGATACTAAAAATGTTCAATTGAACTAAAGAAATTATTAATCATAGTGAAAACATAGTGATGTTTAACAGTAGTCACACATTTTTAACCATAGTCTAGCCATAGTGAACCATCATCAAATATGATCACGCTAGTTTACTACGATTAACCATAGTTAATTATGGTCATCATGGTCAACCATTTTCAACCATATTTAACTCTCTTTAACATGCTTGACTTTAATCAACTATGGTCATTCATGTTCAACTATGGGAAACCAAGGAAAACCATAATCGATCATGGTCATAATTTTTCGAACATGGTAACCATATTCAACATTTAAAAGTCAAGGTCAACCCATCCTCGACATGAACAACCATTGTTAATATGGTCAAATAAGGTCAACCTAGATCATCATGGTCAAATGTAGTCTTCTATTATTAATATAACCAACCATAATATTAATGATATTATTAATAATCCCTTATTGAATTTATAATATTAATAATCCATTGAATTTATAATATTAATTCAAAATGTTTATAATATTAATCTCTTGGATTTCTTAATATCAAGGGTTTACGATATTAATCCTAAGGCTTTATAATATTAATCTTAGCACTTATAATTCTAGGATTTAATATATTAATCTTGAGATTTATAATAATTAATCTAACAGTTTATAATATTTAGTTTTATGGTGTTAGGATTTATAATATTTAATTTAATATAAGAGTTTAATATTGTGATGTTGAGATGGTACAATAGTACCTAATGTCACATTGTGACAAAAATTATTTCAGTGAGATAATCAATCTTATGACAAATGTCGTAATATTGCATTACATTATAATTTATTCAACATCAGAACGTGACATTTCAAAATTATGATTTAATATTAAAATCTATAACAATATGGTTTTTATAATATTGTACTTATAATATGAAGAACGTACGTGAATATCTCTGATCTACATTATCACTTCTCTATTCTTTTAATTTTTGCAATTGCGTCATAAATTACAAAAGTATACGATACAATTGTGGGAAATGAAAACTTAAGAAACATTAGGAAAATTGTTTTTGATATTTTAATTTAATAAGTTGGTTTATTATTAAGTTTTTAAAAAAGATAGCATGCAGAAAGGAAAATATGAAATATGTAAATACTGCTAGTAAAAAGATTAATAAAGAAATTAAGATTTCATTAATCTAAATATGTTACTTGATATTATAAATATATATCTATTTATTTCCCTAAGTAATTGTATTTCAACGTTGTAATTTGGTTTTATTTGAAATATTATTTTAATTTTAATATTATCATTATTTTAATTAATTTTAATAATAGCATTCTAATTACTTATAATATTAACGTTATATATTATGATTTAATATTGGATTTTATAATTTTAAGTTTATAATATTAGTCTTAGTGTTTATAATATTAATTTTGGGATTTATAATATTAATTTTGGATTTACAATCACATGGGTTTATAATATTAATAAATGTTTGAGTTTATTAATTTTTATGTTTATTATATTAATAATCCCTTAGGTTTATTAATCTATGGGGTTAATTATATTAGTCCCTAAGGTATATAATATTAATCCACTGAGTTTTAATACTAATCCCTTGGGTTCATCGATCTCTTGGGTTTATAATATCAGTAATTCCTTGAGTTTATTAATCCTTGGAGTTTAGAATATTAATCCCTTGGCTTTATAATATTAATCTCAAGGGTGTATAATTATGTTGGGTTATATAATGTCAAGTTTTAATATATTTTGTTTTTACTATTAGGGTTTAATATTGTGACAATGAAATGGTATGAAAATTTATCCAACATTGCAATATGACAAGCATCATTGCGATGCGATAAGTAGTTTGACAACCATTATGACAATGATACATCACATTGCAGTTTATTGAATATTGCATTTCAACATTGAATAAGTGAGGATTTAACATTTTAGTTATAATATTTGATTTAGGGTTTACAATATTAAGGTTTATAATATTAATCATACAATTTTTAATCCCTTGGATTTATAATAATAACATTAAGGTTTATATTCCCTTGGGTTTATAATATAAATATTAGAGTTTATTATTAATCCTAGTGTTTAATATTAGTCCTATAATCATAGGGTTTAATATTAATCATATGGTTGATAATATTAATCATATTGTTTGATATTAATCCCATGTATTTATAATCCCTTGGGATTATTAATCCCCTCGGTTTATAACATTAATCCCTTGAGTATATAATATTAATCACTCAAATTTACAATATTTATCTTTTGGAGTTATTAATTACTTAGGTTTATAATATTAAATATTTCTTCGATTTATTAATATCTTAGGTTTATAATATTATTAATCGCTTGGGTTTATTAATCCCCCATATTTAAGGTTATGGTTTACAATATTTGTTTAGGATTTAGGGTTTATTCTCATTTACAACATTGGATTTAGGGTTTACAATATTAATGTTTATAATCTTGGATCTTATAAAATTAATCATATAGTTCTCGATCCCTTCAATTTATAATATTATTCCATTGGATTTATAATATTAATCCCTAATATGTATAATAATATTGCTAATCTTATGGTTTATTAGCCCTTGGGTTTGTAATATTAATTTGTAGGTTTTATAATATTAATCCCTTTGTATTTAATTAATGGAAAGACCTGTGAGCAATTTTGAAACCGACGTTTCGGACTAGCTAGGTGAGTCCATCATCAGGGTAATGAGATCCGCATTTTGAGAAGAGAGAGTCAAGAAAATGAGAACCTATTAATAGAAGGATGGATAGATAACTTTGGTTTGGAGAGGTCGGCTTGATTTTCAACAATTTATTAATAAATGGATTAAAAAAAAATTAATTTTGTTTTAAATTTTAATTTAATTAATAACTTTAAAACTATATTAAAAATAAAATTTTACCTAAATTAATTTGACCTAAAATGAAAATAAAATTAATTTAAACTAAATTTAAAATAAAATCAATTTAATTAATTACTTAATTACTTAATTAATTAATTAATTAAATTAATTTTAAATTTAGTTTAATTAATAAATTTAAAACTATATTAATTAATTAATTAATTAATTGATTAAATAATTAATTAATTTTTAAATTTAGTTTAATTAATAAATTTAAAACTAAAATAAAATTAATTCACCTAAATTAATTGGGCCTAAATTAAAAATAAAAATTGATTTAAACTAAATTTAAAATAAAATTAATTTAATTAATTAATTAATTAAATTAATTTTAAATTTAGTTATTAATTTATGCATTTTGTATAAATTAAAGTTACTTTATTTTGTTTATCAAGGGTTTCCAGGTATTACTTAGTTTAAGACCATCGTCCCTATTCATATTATTAGAAGATTTTTCAATTTCTATTCCCTCTTTAATTCTTCTTTTTAAATAGTGGTCTTCCTTGTGGATTAATTTAGCTTGTTCCATGCATATATAGTGAGAGGAGGAACAAGCATGCTATAACACTCAGATATAAATAAGTATTATTTGTAATAACCTAATGTTATTATTATGTTTTATGTTTATTATATTACAATTTGAAATATAAATAGAAATATATTAATTTAATATTATATAACAATATAATACTCTAATAATATAAAATATAATATTAATATAATAAACAGAAATATATAAATATACAATAATATAGTTCAAATTATTTATATAATTATTAATAATAAGATATAGTTAATCTTTAGCAAGTACACCTAATAATTATTAATGTGTTTGATATACGCTTATCGATATATATCAACGACATTTACTTATGTGGTTGTAGAGGTGCTTCATATATGTCTATCGACGTAAATTGACCACATTAGTAAATATGGTTGTGCTAGTAATATGACCATTAAGTACTTATTAGCAAGTGCTAAATTATAACCATCATATACTCATTCACAAGCGTGAAGTTGATAATTTACTCAAAATATTTATTAAATAGTCAACCCTAAAAAGGTTAGTATAGAATAATTGTTTTTTAAATAATCAACCCTAAAATAGTCAATATAGAATAATTTGTTAGTCATAAACTACATACAATTCTAGTGGATGTCCCAATCTGCAATTCGATTAAAGTGCTTTGGTTGATACAGACAACATTATTTATTGAAGTTGACAATATAATGACATTGCACCATTAAAATTGTAATCTATTACCAGTGGTATAAGTTAGAAGTCACTACTCGACTTCGTCCCATTATAATTGTACTTTCAATATTTCAAGAAGCTGCAAAGCTTATTAGTAACCATGAGGGCCAAAAATTGTGTAAAGCATGATTCAACACAATGGTGGGTTATTTCTGATTTAAGTGAAAACATTTTATGAATCAAAATGTTTGAATAAAATTGTTCCATAAAGCTCACATGTGGAACGTACCTAAATAGTGTTATATTTGAGGCACTAGGGTGAAAGATGTAGAGAGAAGGATTTAGGATGCTGCTAAACAAGAATGTTCACAGGAATGCGTAGGAGTGGGATAGTGAAGGAGTGATGTTGTTAGAAGGGAGAGTGTACGATACAATGAGCAAGATTTAGGATGATGGTAAACAAGGTATAGGACTTTGCACAACAAGTTTACGGTTCTGAAAACTCTCTGGAAGATTTGTTGCAAGATTATTTATTTCATTTTGTGGCTCCTCTTCTGGTCATCGGGCCTGCTTTATTTATTTTTCCCATATTACTTCCTCCATTCTCTGGGGATGCCACCCTATCCTTTTCTCGAGTTATTTCAAATTGTATTCTTATTCCAATGTGCACTATATATTCTATTTTGCATTCTTGTTGAACACTTCTAGTTATATCGTCGGAGCTGTCGTGCTAAATTGGACTGGGATAAGTAGGGCAGTGTTCATTGGCTCTGATTTAGAATCTAGGGAGAACCTAGTTTCACTTGGAATTTCATACTTGTGGAAGAAGTGGTTATTGATTTTCATCATCTCTCTACCTTCCAAAGAAAAAATTCAGATGTGGTCATAGATGGTGGAAATTATTGGGATTTTGTTGTTGTTCCTTTTGCAAATAGATATATGTACTCTCACACATTAAGGTTGTGAGTTGCTAGTGTGTAGTCTGTGAACTCGATTTTTTCAAGGTGGCAAATTTTCTGAGTGCATTTTTCACCGGTCAATATTCCTCTGTGAGTTGTATATTTTATTTATTTCCTGCATTTGGGGACACACTTTATCTATTTTTGGAGTATTATCACTATACTACCCTCCTTGAGGTGGTCTTTGTTTCTAGGGTGGAACTTATTTAATATATGTGGAAGATCTATGTGGAGGTGGGAAATAAATTCTATCTTAGTATTTTCATGTCAGTCGTTTCTTACCTCCATTTGGGGATGGGCATATTTAATGGTATGGATATGGGATTTGATTAGGTGATATCACATATTTGATCGATGCCCTTGGAGTTAGAGAGGGATATTTTTTAATCTGAATCCATACCTACCTCTATGTTGGTCACTTAGACTCTCTATTGGAATTTTCGATTTTCGACGATGTACGATTTATGGGCTCTACCTTCACGTGGATGTATGAGCTACATTTGGTGAGATTTTGGAATTATATATGGTACATTCTATGTGGGGGGACTAATTATTCCTAACATCTATACCACTTTCCTCGGGTGTCATTTTATTTCAATTTTTGTTTTCTCTCGAGGTGTCCTATTTTTATTCTAATCACTACTTTTGGCTTCCCTCAGTCTCCCCACTTCATATGTTTAACATGCTAATGTGGTGAACACATATTTTATGCAAATGTAAAATCGACAAATAGAATATTAGGATATATACAAGTGAGATGTATCCTCACCCAAGGCTTTCATTCAAACCACTCTAGAGGTTGAGGTGGTATAGTAGAAAAGTGGGTTGGATGTGGGGAACCCAAGTTTGTCAACTCTTACACACGGAAACAATTAGGCGGAAAGCCCAAAACTTACTATGCAGTCAAAGGATTTGGAGATGTGTCATAGAACCTTGGACAAAGAACACCAAGTGGGGAAGAAGGATTGTGGCAAAATCATTGGGACATCGACGAACACGAAACTCTTGTCTTTTGGTTATGACATTCTTTGGGACTGATTTACTTGTCTATAGAAATGTGCACTCGTAGGTCATTGGGACTTTGCTAATTTACTGGAGCCTGAAGACCAAAAAAACATGGTCACCCATTTTGGGTTACACCCCTAAGGTGAATCGATTGATGAATCAGTTGTACAACTTCCATTTTCTACATTAGTATGGTTTGGAGCACATCGACAGCAAGCCTTGGGTTAGGGGTGAAGTTTCCTCCATACTCATAAATGGTACATCGGCTTTAACCCTCTAAGGGATACATCAAAGAATAAGATGGTCTAGGTTAAATTACTTGGTCTACCCATTCAATTTTTGACTCGACGATTTTTGAAGGAGATCGGGGAGGCGATTGGAAGATTCATTTATATGGACCTAGGATGTTTGGGGGAGAAAGACAAGTAGGTTGCGTGGATCTTGGTGGAGTTTGGTTTTTCAGGGGGTCTCCCATAACACATTGACATGGAATAGGAACAAATACATATAAAAAAAACGACTGTATTACCGTGGCATTCCCTTTAAATGATTCCTATGCCATCATATTGGACATCTCTTGGCTTAATGCCCTCGGCAGTTTCATAAGGTTGGCAGTGATGAAAATCCAAGGATAAGCTATCACTGGGGGCATCCTTTCAAGGACCGTTCTCACTATAAGCCTATCCCAAGTATTGATTCTGATCCATATATATCCTACTCTTCTTTATTTATCCCACTCTTCCACCTGCCCTCCCCCCTTTGATATTATGTCTCCTCACTTGCACTCTGAGATCTTGGTGACTCCTCTTACCCTTGGCCATGATGTTTTTACCGGGTTACAAGCCTCCCCCATCTTCTTCTCCCCATCGCCTAACTTTCTCCCTTCACTTTATGAAATACCTTCCATTCCCTTGGGTGCTATAGTGGGGTCATATTATTCTTATCCCTCTCCTTATGGTTCCCCTCACACACCAAACCCATCCTCCTATCCTCCTCCCTATGTATGGGTTTTGTCGGAATCCTCTCCCCATAACTCGGTCAAAAGTGACCACCATTTTTTATGATTAACCGCTTTCTTGCATTAGCTTCCCTCTCCATTTATAAGGGTGTGGTACGTTATACCTACACACCTATCAACCCCAAATTAGCCCTCAAAATCATTGTCAGACGTAAGGGTGGAACATGGAGCAGACAACTTCAAGGTAGATTGAACCCACTGGCACTCAATTTTCCTGATACTTCTGACCTTCGTGATGTTTCCATATTCCATTTGTCAACCCTTAGAGCCTTAGAGAAGATGTGCCTAAACCTTTGAATTCATGTTTATTTTCTTGTTCTTGAACATTCAATGCCCGGGGGACTTTTTTAAACAACTTCCCCCAAGTACCTTTTCTACTTTTTGCGTCCTTCCATTATTCGGTTATAGGAAATTGTGAATACCTCTCATAATGTCTTTGAATATTTCCAATATATCTTTCCGGAGTGGCACATGGTGGCTATAGACTCATGTGGACTTTCGGGTGGTTTGACAGCCCTCTGAGATCCGAGATGGATGTCTTTATTGGCATATAAATGTTTTGTTGGTATCCTTTTGACATGGCAGACTCATGAAGTTTCTGCTAGAATCCATTTCCTTAATATCTATGCCCCTTAGTAAGACAAATATTTTTTCTGGGATCATTTAGAGGCCAATGATATTATGAATATTGGTTCCCTTGTCATGGCGAGAAATTTCAATGTCGCACTCTCCATGCAGGATTGTTGGGGGGGCTAGTTACACGTGGGATCCTTTGGTAGATAGACTACAATCAAATTTTGCTGACAATCATCTGTTGGAGATATCTCCCTTTCCTCTCTCTCCTACCTGGTATAATGGTAGAGCTGAGAAAAACCACATCAGGAAGTGATTGGATCACATTCTGGTTGATAACCTTGTGGAGAGATTGGTAATTTGAGATCCTAGATGATAATACATACATATCATATCACCTTCCAATTGTATTAGAGTGGTAGACCATGAAAATTAGATTGGGAATTCCCTTCAAATTCAATCGAACTTGGCTGGAGGATGCATATTTCAACAAATTAGTTACTTCAACTTGGAAGGAAGTGGCTCTAGTGCCAATGAAGTCTTACATTCAACACATAACTGAGAAACTATAACTCCTTAAGAGTCGGTTTGGATATGGGAAAGACACAAAAATAATTTTATGTTAAAGGAGTTCAAGTCCCTTTTTGTGGATATTGAAAGACTGGGCATATAGCTGGATGGTCGGGATCCAAACACTTCTTTATTGGAGCATCTTAAGGAGTCGGAAGGAAAGAAAAGACATATTTTGCTAACTCTCTTCATTAACCTTTATATTAGTCATGGACGGGCTCAGCCTTAAAATTAGGAAGGCTAGATCTTCTGGACTTTTTTGTGGCATCAATTTGGGTATAAATGTCAATATATCTCATAGTTATTTTTTAATGATATCCTCACATTTGGGATGGTATCTAGATCTTGCTGGTTGACTATGCATTATATATTTATGAGATTTGGAGATGGATCAGCTTTGAGGATAAATGGGGGAAAATCATTACTTTTATTCTCTAGAGGGGATGAGGAGGTGATTTCATTCATTGTGGGTATATTTGGAGTTGAAACTAAGCCCCTTTTTGAGTGCTTTACATATCTGGGATTCCATCTCAAGCCCAAAAAATATAGGTTAACTGATTGGTTATGGCTACTGGAAAATTTTCAACGTAGATTGTTTGGTTGGTCAAACAGATGGCTTACTTTGGGGGGTAGGTACACCCTAACAATGGTGGTACTACAATAGATAAAAATACAGTGGGCATACCTATATATACTTCCTTGTTTTATTATTTCTTAGATGCAGAGTATATTGGCACATTTTATTTGGGTTGGAATTTGGGTAGAAAAGGAATTCCATTTAACAAGATGGGATAATATCATGAATCCGAAGGAATATGGAGTATGGGGATCTTGGAGGTGAAAATATTTGGATGAGCACTGTTGGTAAAATCCATGTGGAAGACTCTAAACCGAGATGGGATATGGAGGGAAATTATTCATGCAAACTATCTGAAAAATAAAAGTGTAACTAAGTGGATTAGAGATGGTGTGAAAGGGGAAAATATGGTTTCATTTGTATGGTTGAGTTTTCACAAAGTTAAATATTGGTTCCTCCTACATCTTTTATGGTCTTTTGGTAATGGAAAATGAATCGTATTGGTTTCGACAACATTCTTGGAGTTCAAAATTATGTTTGCCTCCCAATGGAGATTATCGATCGGTTACATGCTAGAGGATTTTTCATTCTGGCTCAGGTCATTCATTGGTGGCAGGGATCATTTCTTGTTTGGAAGAGGGCTATAGAGATTGAACTGGTTGGACACAATGCCAAGGTCTAGGATAATTACATCTTGGAACTTAGAAGAGTGGTATTGTGTCCCTCCCAGGGAGGTGATTTCATCACCTGGGGTGGGGTTCTCCATCAGGGATGTGTAGAGGTAGTAGAGATGTACATGTATATTTTGACCACAAGAAACTCTCTAGATAATAAATTGTTGGATCCAGAAAACATGGAAACTGAAGGTTCCTGTTAAGATCATAGTATTCACCTGGTTGGTCTGGTAAGATAAAACAATGACTTGGGATAATCTACATAAGAGTGGTGTACATGGACCTAGATGGTTCCCACTATGTCATTCTTCTTTGGAAACTATACAACGTCTTCTCCTAGATTGCTCTATTTCAACATAGGTATGGCACTAAATATCCTTAGATTTTAATATTCCTTTTAGTACTTACTTCTCTGTTGAATAATATTTGTGCTGGTAGTTGGAATTGGGTGGCATACTACAACCTATTCCTCTATGTATCTCTTAGGAAATATGGTTCGCTGGGAACAAATATATTTTTTAAGGCATCCCTATCAACATCTACAAAACATGCTCCTACATTGGCACTTGGATGGATATGCAGAAAATTTGAGTACATACTGACAAAGATTTAAGTGTTTGTCTAATACAACCATGCATTCAATTTCAAGCAAGGTACTTTGATGACGCAATGCAGGTGGGAATATGTGGCTATGGTGCCAGCCTTAGGATCTGTGACAAAAAATAATACAAATACATTGGCATGGTGGCACATGCACTAACATGAGGGCTGAAATATTGGTACTATGGGGCCTCCTTTGGTTTACCAAGATGCTTAAATTGAATACCATTCACATATATGGGGATTCCAAGTCTCTCATTGATAGTGTGCTGGGGAAAACTGCTCCTCCCCCCGCTCAGTTTGATGGATGGCTCAACTACATTCAAACTCTTAAGTCTTATTATGACTACATTACCATTCACCATATCTACAGGGAATCAAACACTGTTACCGTATACTGTCCAAAAAGGGTCTTACCAAGGCTATGGGATACATGCACTTTCAGTACCAAGAGGATAACATTGTTATATGGGCCAACTGCATACAAATCCCATAGGTTCATGTTTTCAATGTCCATTATATTTGTTGAATATTTGAGCATTCATGTTATTGTTATGTAGTCTCATTAGGGGTCAACTTTATGCACTTATTTTTGTTTACTTTTGAGTTTATAATCTTTGCCACATATGTAACCTTACCAAGACAATATAGAACTTATAACACTTTGTAGAATGGAGATTATATGTATGCACAATATTTTTGACAATGGTACTAGTATTTAATATAAACCATCATAGACCCATCTTATGTACAGATCTAACATGAGCCGAGAGAGATCAAATTTCTTCATGTGCAAACTTTTTTAGAGTGCAAAATACAATGTATTATTTTTCATTGTTTAAATTACATTTTTGAATACTAAATAGAGTATATATAGTACCAAATAAAAATTTTAACCATAAAAATTTATTTTTTTCTATATATAGATATATATGAAGTTGATATCCACATAAATTAGTTAATATAGATCTTCAAATAATTTATTTAAATAACTTGTTGAAATATTTTTGAAAAGTACAAAATTTAAACATGTGATTCACACATTTTTTTCTTCTAATTACTTTAGTATATATATATATATATAACCGATATTATTTTTCTATTTTTTTTTAAAACAAAGATAAACACACAAATTTACACATCCTTATGCTAGAGTGTAAAATAAACCTAGTAGCTCAACTAATATTTTTTTTTATTATCTATTACAAACCATATATTTATAGAGATGAAAGGATGCCACTCTCGAAGTTAACGTAATAATTTAGAAGTCTCTTAATTACGTAATAATTTTGTTTAAAGTTTGGCATTCGAATGTATAAACAACAAAGCTAATCATTAATTTAAGAGATTCATATTTACAATCACATCATAAATGAATATTGATTATATATGGGAAATCTGCAATGTAAACTTTTAAAGGAATATTTATAGTATATTGATTGTGATTTATACATGTAAACCAGATGGCAGGGATTAATAATGTAATTTTTTTTCAAAACGAAATGGAAATTAAGAAAAAATCGTTATAATAAAATGTTAACATTTTATTACAAAATAATGTTAGGAGTTTATTTTCAAAATATTTATAATTAAATATAAAAAGGGTTTAAAATAACAGAATATGGTAATTAAAAATATTATGAGAATATTATTATTTATTGAAATAAATATTTTATTACAAAATAATGTTAGGAGTTTATTTTTAAAATATTTATAATTAAATAAAAGAATATGGGGGAGGAGGAGGAGGAAAATTAATGATCACATAATGATATCTGGAAGTATAAAGGGTAGAAGAAGAAGAAGGAGAAGAAGCCAACACTTGGAAAATTAATGATCACATAAGGATGTCTCGAAGTATAAAGGGCTCACACATCTAGAATAAGGCCTGGGAGAACTAAGCCTTAGTACGAAAGAATAGCTTCTTGGAAACCAGAGAGCGAGATCTTGCTTTATTTTGGGAGGATAAATGGCAACAAGAACCCATACTATTAAAAGAGGAATTTTTGGACCTCAAGAAAGAGACAGACACCATAGGGTTATCTAAGGTTAAAGATTTTTTGGATTAATCCAATAGTGCAAGAAAATGGAGAACCTCGAGGAACATTGATTACACGGAGGACAGTCCCTTGAAAGCAAAAGAAGAGGCTCTTATGAAAATGTTGGAACAAAGGAAGATTCTAGTCACAGGCGGGCATGACCAACTTAGATGGGGCAACAATAATGAGGGTACCTTTAATCTTAAAGAGGCAAAACGCATACTCCTTGAGCTGGATTCTCATGTTCTGGATAGGATTTGGCAGAACCTATGGAGGCATCAAGGCTGGATAAAGATTAAACTATTCATTTGGCTGGTTCAACATAAGAAAATTCTGACTTGGGATAACATTAGGAAAAGGGGTGTTCTGGGGCCTTCCAGATGCTAGCTTTATGAGGCCCAAGAGGAAACTATGGAGCACCTTCTCAATAATTGCATTTTCCAACAAACCGACAGTGACAGAGGGAGTATTATCAATACCATAAACAAATGGAGGAAAAAATTTTCTGATAATGAACTTCTTGGCTAAGCTTGGGCTCTTATGCCAAGCTTCATTATATGGAATGTCTGGAAAGAAAGGAACAACAGAATCATCAAAAATGAAAGGAAGCCCTCCCATTGTCTTTTTGAGCAGATCTTAAAACAACTTAGGGAGGCAATTGGCACTTTAGTGCTAAATCCCCCTAAGAATCCACCTTCAGATGTTGATATGAGGATACTCTGATAGTTGGGTATGTAGGGGTTTATTCCTCAGGGCCTAGACAAGAAGGTAAGGAAAATGGATACTGAGTAGGATTACTGGTCTCCTCCCCCCCAGGGTTTTTTGAAATATAACATTGACAGGGCTTCGAAAGGAAACCCAGGCATTGCTGGCTTTGGAGGGGTGATAAGGGATGAAAATGGAAATATCATGTTCATCTTCCATTGTAATTTAGGTAGAGCCACTAACAATATGGTGGAATTAATGGCTCTGGAGTAATGTTTAGAACTCCTAGAGCAAGATGATCACCAAAATGTGATTGTCGAAGCTGATTCTGTGTTAATCATTAACTCGGGCAAGAGAATTAGTTGGGGCATGGAGCCGGAGAAGGTCTCAAAACACTCGAGGCTGATCTAGGTCTTTCAGTGGATCCAGCTCCACCTCCTTGGCCTTCGCACAGTAATGTTTAACCATGTGCGAAGGATGGCCAACAAACTGGCGGATGTTCTGGCCAATCAAGGAGTGCATTGTACCATCAGCAAGGTCGCAATGGGTTGGCAAGGGTTGCCTCAGAATAGACTTAAGGCACAGTGTCATGACAAGGCGGATGAAGACATGATGGTATTTCGAAACAGAGCCCTGGAGGCATGGTCTAGATGATTTGGAATATTTATGATTCACAATTTTTTCCATAGTTTGGTCCTTCGGGGGTTGCTCGGTAGACTCTGCTTCTTGGGCAGTTGGCTAGAGGGTTGGAGCTTCATTTTACATGGGTTCATGAACTGGCATAGAGGGGATGGAGCAAGCAGTTGAAATCCAAGCTTTCTTGGTGGCTGGAATACCTCATATTTTCTTCATATGGACACAATACCACTTGGGGTGTGGTATTCTGTTCATCGCAAGCCTTTCCAGCTGGAATCGGTTTTTATGAAATGGGAGTGATTCCACTCACCACACTACATGTGGTCGTGAGGAGGGAATGAATACTGCCCTCATCACATGCTAACTATCAGTACTTTAAACCCTTGCGATATGATCCTCAGCTATCGGATCAAGCATGGTTGATCTACGATCAGGAATAAATGAGCATGTAAGTGGGTCCAAGTGGTTATTAATCAGGCTTCTAGGTACTGCGATGTTTCTGTCAGCCGTTGGATCAAGCAAGGAGTTTTGATGGTTGAGATTAAGGATGCAAGTATGAATGAGGATTATTTTCCATTTCTTGGTGGGATTTGATGTTTTTGAGTATTCCATTTGTTCGTGGGTTATTCCCCCATTCAAACCTGATTTCCTGTAATTTTGGTCCTTCTTTCGGACTTCTATGGGTCGAGCGTATGGCCTTGGCACTGTCTGTCTTTTGAGGGTCTTGCGGTTTGGTTGGGGGTGTTAGGGGTTTTTGGCCCTTAACTCGTTGCCCTTGGTTTCTAGAGATTATTTTTTCCTTGGTCCACAGTTCCACATGAACTATTGTATTTTTTGTAATATATATTCTATTATAATGATAAAGAAGGTACGACTCTTGCTTTAGCAAAAAAAATAATAATAATAGGGTTTATATAACTTGGTTTGTAATATTTATTTTAGGGTTTATCATTGGATTTTCTCAATATGAAAATCAATCATGGTCAATAATAGTCAACCATGGTCCAATGTCACAATGTGACAAATATTGTCTCAATATGAACATCAACCATTGTCACATTGTGATAAAGATTGTATCAATATGAAAATCAAGCATGGTTACATTGTGACAAAGATTGCCTCTTGCTCCATCGTCAAATTGTGACAACATAGTCATCCTTGGCGAACCATGGTCCAACGTCACATTATGACAAAGATTGTCTCAATGTGAAAATCAACCATGGTCAACCATTGTCTAATGTCACATTGTGAGAAAGGGTGTCAGAATATGAACAATCATGGTCAGCCATAGTCCAATGTCATATTGTGACTAATATTTTGTTAATATGAAAATCCACCATGGTCAACCATGTTTATTTTAGGGCTTACAATATTTATCTTAGGGTTTGTATACCTTTGGTTTATAATATTTATCCCTTGGGTTTAACATTATTCCTTTGGGTTTATATTCCCATGTGCTTTTAGTGTTAATCTCTTCAGTTTATTATTCCTTTGGGTTTATAATATTTATCTTAGCATTTGTAATATTAATCCCTTGGGTTTATAATACCTTGGGGTTTTAGAATTAATCCCTTGCATATACAATATCAATCCCTTGGGTTTATCAATCCAAGGGTTCATATTTCTAGGGTAATATTATTCATACGGTTTATAGTATTAATCCTAGGGTTTAATATAAATCCCTTAGGTGTACAATCATGGTCAACCATGCATAACTAAGGTCCAATGTCACATTGTGGAAAATATTATATCAATATGAAAATCAACCATGGTCAAATTTCAGAATGTGGCAAAAATTGTCTCAATACAGAAATCAACCATGGTAAAAAATGGTTAACCATGCTTATTTTAAGGTTTATGGTATTTATCTTAAGGTTTATATACCTAGGGTTTGCAATATTTATCCCTTAGGTTTAACATTACTCCCTTGGGTTTATTATTCCCTTTGATTTATAATATTAGTCTGTTGGATTTATTAATCTAAAGGTTCATTTTCCTAGGGTGTAATATTATTCATACAGTTTATAATATAATTTTTTGGGTTTAATATAAATCCCTTAGGTTTATAATCATGTTCAACCATGGTCCAACCTCGCAATTTGATAAATATTGTCTCGATATGAAAGTAAATCATGCTTAACCATGATAAACGATGGTTCAAAGTTTCTTTGTGACAAATATTGTCTCAATATGAAAATGAATGATGGTCAACCATGTTTATTTTAGGGTTTATAATAATTATCTTAGGGTTTATATACCTTGGGTTTATAATATTGATCCCTTGGGTTTAATATTATTCCCTTGGGTTTATATTACCTTGGGGCTTTAGAATTTATCCCTTGGGTTTATCATATCGATCACTTAGGTTTATTAATCTAAGGGTTCATATTCCTAAGGTATAATATTATTCATAGAGTTTATAATATTAATCCTAGGTTTTAATATAAATCTCTTGCATTTACAATCATGGTCAACCATGGTAAATGATGGTCCAATGTCACATTGTGCCAAATATTGTCTCAATATGAAAACCAACCATGGATAACCATGGTCAACCATGGTAAATGATGGTCCAATGTCACATTGTGCCAAATATTGTCTCAATATGAAAACCAACCATGGATAACCATGGTCAACCATGGTCCAATGTCACATTATGATAAATATTGTCTCAGTATGAAAATCAATGATGGTAAAGGATGCTCAACCATGTTTATTTTAGGGTTTATAATATTGATCTTAGTGCTTTTATACCTTGGGATTATAATATTTATCCCTTGGGTTTAATAATATTCGTCTAGTTTATAATCCCTTGGTTTTTAATATTAATTCCTTAATCTAAGGGTTCATATTCCTAGGGTATAATATTATTCATATGGTTTATAATATTAATTTTTGGGTTTAACATAAATCCATTTGGTTTATGGTCATCATCAATTATGGTCCAGCATCACATTGTGACAAATATTTTCTCAATATGAAAACCAACTAATGTCACATTGTGAAAAGGATTGTTGCAATATAAAAATCAACCATGGTCAACCATGTTACAATGTTGTATTGTGTCAAAGATTGTCTGAATGTGTAAATCAACCATGCTCAATAACCATGGTCACATTGTGATGAAGATTGTCTCCTAGTCCAAAGTCACATTGTGACAACCATGGTTATCCATGGTCAACCATAGTCCAACATCACATTGTGACAAACATTATGTAAATATAAAAATCAACTGTGGTAAACCATGTTTATTTTAGAATTTATAATATTTATATTAGGGTTTATGTACCTTGGGTTTATAATATTTATGCCTTGGCTTTAATATTATTCCCTTAGCTTAATAATACCTTGGGGTTTTAGAATTAATCCATTTGGTTTTTAATACCAATACCTTAGGTTTATTAATCGAAGGGTTTATATACATTGGGTTTATCAATCCCTTAGACCAGCGTTACATTGCGACAACCATGGTCATAAATGGTCCAACATCGCACTATGACAAAGATTGTGTCAATATGAAAATCAACCATCGTCAACCATGACCAACCATTGTCCTACGTCACATTGTGCTAAATGTTGTCTCAAGATTTAAATCATGGTCAACCATAGTCCAACCTTGCATGCAACAAAGATTGTGTCAATATGAACACCTACTGTGGTCAACCATGTATATCTTAGGATTTATAATATTTATCTTAGGGTTTATATACCTTGGGTTTATAATATTTGATCCTTAGCTATAATATTATTCCCTTGGGTTTATAATCCCTTGGGGTTTTAGTATTAATACCTTTGGCTTATTATATTTATCTCGGTTTATATACCTTGTGTTTGTAATATTAATCCCCTGAGATTCATATTATTCCCTTGGGTTTATAATGTCTTGGGGTTTTAGAATTAATCCCTTGAGTTTATAATATCAATCCCTTGGGTTTATCAATCTCAGGGTTCATATTCCTAAGGCATAATATTATTCATAAGGTTTATAATTTTAATCCAATGTTTAATATAGATCCCTTAGGTTTATAATCATGGTCAACCATGCAAAACTATGGTCGATTATGGTCCAATGTCACATTGTGACAAAGATTGACTCAATACGGAAATCAACCATGGTCAAATGTCGCATTGTGACAAAGATTGTCTCAATATGAAAATCAACCATGGTAAATCATGATTAACCATGTTTATTTTATGGTCTATATACCTTCGGTTTATAATATTTATCCCTTGGATTTAATATTATTCCCTTAGGTTTTTAGTATTAATCCCTCGGGTTTATTATTCCCTTGGGTTTACAATCTCAATCCCTCGGTTTGTTAATCTAAGAGTTCATATTCCTAGGGTATAATATTATTAATAGGGTTTATAATATTAATCTTTGGATTTAATATAAATCCATTGAGTTTATGATCATGGTCAACCATGGTCCAACGTCATCATTGTGACAAAGATTTTTCTAGTCTGAAAATCAACCATGGTCCAATGTCACATTGGTACAAGGATTGTCTCCATATGAAAATCAATCATAATCAACAATGGTACAACATCGCATTGCGACAAAGATTGTCTCTATATGAAAATCAACCATGATCAACCTTGATTGTTTTAGGGTTTATAATATTTATCTTATTGTTTATATACCTTGAGTTTATAATATTGATCCCTTGGGTTTAATATTATTTCCTTGGTTTGATAATCCCTTGGGTTTTTAGTATAAATCCTTTGAGTTGATTATTTCCTTGGGTTTATAATATCAATCCTTCGGGTTTATTATTCTAAGAGTTCATATTTATAGGGTATAATGTTATCCATAGAGTTCTTAATATTTCTCCATAAGTTAAATATAAATCCTTGAGTTTAGTTAATTAATAATAAATAATATAAATTATAAAAAAACATACTTTATATTAATAAATAAATAAAAACCAAATTTATATTAATAAAAGAGTATTGATAAATAAGAATAATAATAATTAGTTAACTATTATTATTATTATTATTTAATAATCAATTAATAATAAATGAAATCATTTTTTTAAAATTAATTTAGAATGTTTATATTAATATTTAATTAACAATATTTATATTAATAAATAATAGTTATTATTTAATTATTATTATTATTTATTAATCAATTATGAATGAATGGTGGTTTATTTAATGAATTAATTAATTATTATTAATATTTTTTAATTAATAATGCTATTACATTTTTAATTAAATTTAATAATAATATTATTAGTTAATAGTAGTAGTAGTATTAGTTAATAATAATAATCATAATAATTATAATTATACATTTTTGGCTTGTATCAACCACATTTACTAATGTGATTGTGGATGTGATTGATATATCTTTTGGGTGTATATCAACTACATTTACTAATGTGATTGTGGGCGCAGTTGGTGTATCAAGCACATTTACTAATGTGATTGTGGATGCAGTTGATATAAGATTTGAGTGTATCAACTACATTTACTAATGTGTTTGTGCTTGTTAACCTACTTTAGTGAAAAATATCCAAATGCTATTCTTTATCAAATAATTTTAATTGTAAAAATAAATTAAATTTATAAAAATAAATTAAAAAATCCATACACTCATTTAATTTTTGTCCAACTTTTATTTAAAAATTTGTATATGAGATTACATCACAATCATTCAAATATTTTTAATAATAAAAAATATAGAATATAATTAAAAAATAAAATAAAATACAAATTACATTAATTTGTTGCAACTTCGTAATGCCTCCTCTCTCAATGTTTTGTTCTCTTTACAAGAATGCAATCTGAGATGTACTTTCCAATTTCAAATGTGTAGCTTTATATATTCCTTTTAAAATTCCATTGATCTAAAAATCACTCATGAGTGATCTCAGTTAAATAATTAATGAATGAAGGTATTACAGTGTCATGTGCTGGTGTGTGTCTATGTTATCTTAGGCAACAGATCGATCAGATTGCAAAATACACAGACACTGGAAAATGGAAAACAGTAAGAGAAACACAGTAAGTAAATACAAGAACACAACAAATTAATAAGGAGTTCACCCTATCCTCCAGGGCTACGTCTCCGGTCTAGCTTTCAGTGGTGGCCTTCTTTTATTGTGTCTTTAAAGAAGAGAATTACAATGAGAAGCTCAATTTGAGTCTCCTGAAATAAATAATGCTTGGCAGGGTGGTTCTTGGATTCCCCAAGCCACTAGAGTGTACTGACTCTTTCCCTTTCCAAGTCTTGACCTCTTTGGCTTTTAATGGGAGGAGCCCAATGTGGTACTCAATTGTCGACAGATCCTCACAGGGATTGCTTGAACCTCTCAAGCCTACTGTTTGCTCGATGCTACCTTAGGTCACCTTGACTCTCTGTTTTCTGCTTCTTGCTTCACTATCTTTTCTTTGCTATCGCTCTCTCTATCTTCGTCCTTCTCTTCCCTATTCTGTTCTCTGTCTATTCATGGCTTAAAGACAATCTATCTTTGACTATTCACTTCCTCTTCTGCCCCTTCAGATCGCCTACTGTTGTTCGTTTGGACTTCCCTACCTCTGCGTCATCACCACCGTCTCACATGGAGGTGGCCACATGTCCTCTTATGAACTGCACCAGCTCTTCTTCGACAGTTTGGTATTTTTCAGTTACATTTTGGAATTACTCATCCGAAAACTCAGTGGTCAAATCAAATTTCAAAATTATTTATGTCGTGGCTTAATTCCCCTATCAAATCTGGTTTCTCCATCGTGCACCATCTCCGCCATCAGTTCTGGAGTCCCCAGATCCTATGGTGTTTTCTCATTTTGCACGGTTGACTTGCTCGACCGTTAGCACATGATGAGAGGTGGTTTTCTCTCTCATTTGCCAAAAACGCATCGTGCGCTGAATGGAATCACTTGTTTTCTGCCAAATCCACTTACCGCCCAAGGATGACCCCAATATACCGCCGGTTTCGGAGCGTGAGACTTGCCTTTTGTCTTAGCACCTTCTCTATGGTTTCTTGGCTTCCATGTGACTGAGTGCTTCGAGGTCTTCCCTTCTTGATGGGTTTTTCCCAGCAATGCGCAATTAGCACGAAGCGCTAATCACACTTCAAAAATGGCCTCTGTTTCCTGATCCGAGCTTCCTAACTACCAGTTTTGCCTCCTACGCAGTCTCCATGGGCCTCAGTCAGTGACCTTTAACTGAGGTCCTCGTCGTTCCTTGCTGGCTGCAAGTTGCCATTATCTAGAGGCCTTTCCGATCACTCTATGTTCATAAATTCGAAGTTTGTCCTATTTTGATACAATCATGGAACTTTAATAATCTTCACGGATCCAATTCGGATCATGCCCATCCGACTGAAAAAGATTTTAGACCACCAAAAGTTGGTTTTCAAGCATTGACTAAGTGAGGGTACAATTTTCTCACTTGTCCAATCTCCATCTACTTTGCACTGCTTAGCTTTGAACCCTTGAGCCCAATTCTGAGGTACTCAACATCTCCCCTACACGTCGTCCTCATCTTCCTGTCCAAAACTGTGTCTTCCTGCAATTCATTAAGATATTCAAGTAGCAGGTCATCAATAGAAGGCAATTGACTCTGCTCTTCAAGATCCTCAATTAGTGAGGGTTCAAACAATTTCAAGCAACTTGCACTCACGACTGAGTAGATGTGCATATAAGCTAGTAGATCAAGGTGAAAAGCATTCTCACCAATCTTCTCAAGTATCTTGAAGGGTCCATACCTCATAGGCTTTAGATTTTTACCTTCACCTTACATCCTGTCCTTGCTAATATACAGCCAGACTTGGTCACCAACTTGGAAACTATGCTCCAACTAATGCTTGTCATGCCTTGCCTTGTATTTGGCTTGGCTCTTTTCCAACTGTTCTTGTACTGCCTGGTGGATCTCTTGGATTTGTTCAATGAACCTAGTTTCCCTGTCCACATCGCTATGTCCCTCAACTGTGGTGTCTTTCCCAAAGACAAAATCCAAAGGAGACCTTAGGGTGAAACCAAAACAGGTCTCAAAAGGAGATCTCTATGTAGAATAATGTTTTGCTCTATTGTAAGCATGTTTCACATAACACAAATGCTCATCCCAAAGCTTAGGATGCTTGCTGCAATATCCTTTGAGTAACTAGATCACTGTCCTGTTAACTACTTCTGTCTAGACATCAGTTTGTGGATGAAAAGTTGTGCCTTTCTTCAGTTTGGTGTCCATCAGTTCCTACAGACTTGACCAAAACTTCCCCACAAATCGGGTGTCTCGATTAGATACAATGGAAGTGGGTAATCCAAAATGAATCCACACGTGTTCAAAGAATAGTTTTGCAGTTTGTTCAGCTGTAATCTATTTATTACAAGGTATCAAAATACATATTTTGCTGAACCTATCCACAACAACATATAGATAATCATGACCTTTCCTAGATTTAGGCAGTCCTCCAACAAAATCCAAGAAAACACTTTCCCAAGGGTGAGAAGGGACTGGTAATGGAGTGTACAAGCCTAGTTTTCTATTGTTGGGCTTGCTTTTTGCACACATAGTACACCCTCTTACATATCTAGAAATTATCTCGTTCATTTTTGCCCAATAACAAAAACTTTGCAGCTTTGCAACTATTTACTTACCCCAACGTGACCTGATATTAGAGAAGTGTGTGCTTCTCGAATTATCTTTACTCTTTCAGTTTGTGGAATGTATAACTTCCCACAATGGTATAAGAGTCGGTCCTTTACATGATAATCCAATTCTTCTACTCGCTTGCCTTGACATAAAGTTGCATATACATCTTTGAAATCTATATCTTGAGCATATTCTTCAATGTAGCTCTCATGTAACACAGAATTATGCTTAAGTATAGTAGATGCATTTATAATGGGTCTAGATAACATGTCTGCAACTTTATTATGTATGCCCTTTTTATATCTAATGACTAAATGAAACTATTGTAGAAAACCCATCCATGTATAGTGTCTTGATTGTTGCAACTTAGTTTGGGAGTGTAGATATTGAAGTGGTTGATGATCAGTATGTATTACTATCTCTTTTCCCATTAAGTAATGTTTCCACTTTTTCACACTTTGTACTAATGCATACAATTCTTTATCATATGTAGGATAGTTAACTACTGCAGAATTAAATGTATTAGAATGATAACATATGGGTTTACCGTGTTGTGTCAACACTACTCCCATGGTATAGTCACCGACATTTTTTTGGATCTCAAATGGTCTCTGAAGATCAGGCAGTGCTAGTACAGGTGCTGTACTAATCTTTTCTTTCAAGGTGTTGAATACTTTCCGCTATTTACCTCCCCACTGAAACTCATTATTCAATCGTGTTAAATCATGTAAGGGAGTTGCAATTGAGGAAAAGTTAGAAATGATCTTTCACCAGTATCCTGATACTCCTAAGAAGCTTCTAACTTCTGTAGCAGACTTGGGTTTTGGCCAGTCTACAATGACTGCCACCTTAGAGGGATCTATCTTCAATTCACCACCCCCTACTATATGACCCAAATAATTCAAATATGTTTTGCCAAATTCACATTTTGAGAGTTTAAAATAAAGTTTTTCTCATTTCAAAACATCTAGTTTCTGCTTAACATGCTTTAAGAGTTCTTCCCATGTTTTGCTAATTATCAAAATGTCATCTAGATACACAATAACAAAATCATCAAGAAAATATCTGAGTACATCATTCATTAATCTCATGAAAGTGGCAGGAGCATTAGTTAAACCAAAAGGCATAACCAGCCACTCATACAATCTCTACTTTGTCTTGAAAGTAGTCTTCCATGCATCTTGTTCTGCAACTCTGACCTAATGGTATCCACTATGCAAGTCTAGCTTGGAGAAATAAACAACTTCTTTCAATTGATTTAAAAGATCATCTATGCGAGGAAGGGGATAACGATTTTTTATTGTTATCTTATTCAGTGCTTGGTAATCAATGCACATTCTCCACGAGCCATCTTTCTATCTCACCAAAACGATTGGTGACCCACATGGTGATGTGCTAGGTGTGATGAACCCTTTCTCGAGCAACTCCTGCACCTACTTCTTGATTTCATCATTCTCTAAAGCAGAAAATCTGTACATTCTAATGTTAGGCAATGGAGGATCTTGTTGTAAAATAATATCATGCACTATTTCCTTATTGGGTGGCAGACCTTTAGGTTCTTGAAACAAGATATCATACTCTAAAACAACCTTTTCTAAATCAACTTACTGTTTAGCATTACAACCCTCAAATACATTGGTTTTATTAGGTTTCTTTTCCTTTACAACCATCAGTAAGAATTGTTTGCATGAATTTATCATTCATTTCATCTGCCCTGGGTTTATGAGAGTATAATTATTCTTGAGCTTATGAGATCTTACAAAGTACTTGATTCCATCTTTAACAAGTAGATACTTGTTCTCAGCTCTATAGAAAATAGCTTTTCTATCATACAAGTAAGGACTTACTAAAACAATTCCACATATATCCAAAGGAATTATGTCTAACTCAACCTCATTTACAAATGCTGACCCAAAAGAAAACTTGAGTTTGCACTGTCTAGTCACTTGTAGTTGTGCTTTATCATTCAACCATCCTAATGGGTATGGTTTCTTGTGAGGTGTAGTTACTAATCCCAACTTCTTTATAATTGATTCAGAAATTAAATTTACTTGTGAGCCACTATCAAACAAAGTATCGATCTTTTTATGTTTGGAAATAACTTGAATATGGAAAAGCTCATGTCTTTTTCTCTCATTCTCTTCATTAATAGTAGACTTCAGAATTTTTACCTTTCATACTTGTGGCTGCAATGGTTGTTTCATCTCGTGAGTGTGAGCCCAAATATTTCTAAATAGCTACAGCAGTCTTCTTCTTCTTGCCCTCGAAATTCTTAGGTCTTAGCTCTGGATGTAGAATCCAACAGTGCTCATCATCATGCCCATCCTTTTTGCAGTGAGTGCATGAGGCCTTGCTTTTCTGTGCAGTGTTAGCCTTCCCTGCTTTCCATTTATACTTTCTTTCCTCCTTATTCTTGCTTGTAGTGGGTTGTGATGATCCCCCAACTTCCGACTTCCATTCTTTCCTCTAGCTTCTAGATGAGTAGCTTGTACAGATACCTCATCTATACTAGTGGGATTAAACATGAGGATAGTGTGCCTCATGTAGCTGTGTAGACCACCAATGTACTTCAACAGAGTCTTAGATGAGTCTAATGAGATTCCTGGAATCAATGCTCTCTTTCTAAATTCTTGAGTGTACCCCTGCACACTTTGCCCTTTTAACTATCGAAGAGTTTGCCAACTCATCATGGCTTGCTACATGTAGGCCAATAGATAGAACTGAATTTTGATTGCAGAAACAAATTCACTCTAGAAAGAGATAGTCTTACCATGTATTTTTATGTCATCTTGGGTTCTACCTTCCCACCAAACCAAGGTAGTGCCTCCAAGGCACAGGCTTGCCAGCTAAATCTTGCTCTTGTCTGAATCGATATTCTGCACTCTACAATAAACATCAATTTGTCTAATCCAATTGTCTAGCTTTTCTGCATTCAACTCTCCATCATATATATGTAAATCAAATTTAACATCTAGTTTGATCAAAGATACTTTCTTTTTGTGTTTAGGGCTATTAGGAGGTGTGAGAAAGCTTTCCTCTTTCCCTTTGCCTTTTGAGTGGTCATGGAAGTGAGACTCATATACCCCTTTGTCTTATTTAGAGCCTAATGAATCCTCATCCTTATGCTTTCTAAATTCCCTATGCATTTCTTCTACCATGGACTTTATGGCTAGGAAAATATCTATGAATTAAGGATTTGGCCCCATAGAACATTCCTCTGATATTGTCTTCCAAGGATAGACTCTCCCAATTTCAGGATTAGTTTCAACCAACTCTCCTTCTCCTAATTTGAGCTTTGATCTAGTTAGCATTCAACAGCTAAACCAACACAAGCTTGTCTAACCTTAACATCCTAGAGCTCTTATACCACTTGATCTGAAAATCACTAGTGAGTGATCTCAGTTAAATAATTAATGAATGAAGGTATTACAGACTCATTTTCTAGTGTCTGTATATGTTATCTTAGGCAATAGATCGATTAAATTTCAAAATACACAGACACTGGAAAATGAAAAGCAGTAAGAGAAACACAGTAAGCAAATATAAGAACACAACAAATTAATAAGGAGTTCACTCTATCCTCCAGGGCTACGTCTCTGGTCCAAGTTTCAGTGGTGGCCTTCTTTTATTATGTCTTTAAAGTAGATATTTACAATGGGGAGCTCAATTTGAGTCTCCTGAAACTGATAATGCCTGCCAGGGTGGTTCTTGGATTCCCCAAGCCACTATAGTGCACAGACTCTTTCCCTTTCCAAGTCTTGACCTCGTGTGTCTTTAATGGGAGGAGCCCAATGTGGTACTCAATTCTCGATAGATCATCACAAGGATCTTCTTGAACTCGATGTTCTTCAACTGTCTATCTTGCCTTAGGTCTCGGCTGGTTAATCTTCGCTTCACTGGCTTCTTGTTCTCGCTCTCTCTTTCTTCGTTCTCTTCCCTGTTCTGTTCTCTATTCTGTTCCTCTTAAAACTGTCTTTGACTATTCACTTCCTCTTCCAACTTTGAATCACTTGCTGCTATTCATTTGGTTCCTTTGAATCACTTGCTGCTATTCATTTGGAGTTCCTTGCCTCTGCATCGTTTCCAACGTCTCACAGGGAGGTGGCCACATGTCCTCTTATAAACTGTGCCAGCTCTTCTTTGACGTTTCGGTATTTTCAGTCACATTGTGGAATGACTCATCCACCAACTCAGCAGTCAAATCAAATTTCAAACTTCTTTATGCCGCAGCTTAATTCCCCAGTCAAATCTAGCCTCTCATCGCACGCTAACATTCCCCATAGAGTGATGTTCCTATTGTATCTAGAGACATTCTGGGTTCAACAGAATATATTGTAATACTAGGGATTGGCACACCACCAAAGAGACAATTGCTGGAAATTAATACAGTCAGCAATGTGTCATGGATACAGTACAAGGATTGTAGACGTTGTTATTTGCATGTGGATCCCATATTCAATCTTGATGCATCATCTTCTTATAAATGCATAAGATGTACTTTGGAGGCCTGTATTGAATTGAGCAAATATGAATATAATCCAAACCCCTATGATGATAAGTTTATGAAGAAACTTACTCAGATTTTTCGATAACCAGTGGAGATTACAGCAATGACACCTCGACTCTGGGTTCCAATTCTTTCGAGGGCTTCGCCTTTGGATGAGGGAATACCAATATAGGGAGCTTTAATGGGTCGCCTAGGTATTTAGGATTTTGGTGGGGTTGACTTGTGTTTGCTAACCAGACAAGAAGCAAATTTGGCGGCCTATTCTCTTACTGCCTTCCAGATTTCCTATACTCCAATTCAACAGGCTAGCTCAGCTTTGGTGAGAGTTCAATTCCTACCACTGCCGCTTTCACCCCTCTCCTCACAAATCCAGATTTTCCCAACATGTATTTCGTGGGACTCTACGACATAAGAATCGGAGGCAAGAGGTTCTCGATTTCCTTTGCTACTCTTGTAGAAAAAGGCACAGTTGTGGACTCTGGAACCACCATAACTCGACTTTCCACAACTGCATACGATGCCATGAAAACTTCGTTCCAAAACAAAACTCAAAATATTTTGAGCACCGAACTCGACTTGTTTACTGGACACCTGCTACAACCTGTATGGCTACAGCGACATCAACCTTCTGACTATAAATTTCCACTTCGTGAACAATTCAGATATGACTGTAAGCCACAAGGGGATTTTGTATCCCCTCAAGGATGATAGATCTTAGATGTGCCTGGCATTCACCGCTACATAGCTGGAAGTGGTGAGCAATATTATCCTTATCAGGAACTTCCAACAATAGGAAACGCGGATTGTTTTTGATAATAAAGGCAGAAGAATTGGCTTCGCCTCTAGATCCTGCTCTACTTAGCACCCTACTCCAAATAATACTATTCAATTGTCCCCAACCTCCATGTACAATATTGGGCTAATTAATTGTAATGTTAAATTCCACCTATTTCTAAAAAATATGACAGTCGATGTCATTCAAAACACAATAAGCAAACCAGATGCTTAGGTGAAGGTGATGTCAGATGGATGTAAGTTGACTCAAAGCTTTGTTATTAAAATAGATCGAGTATAGTTTTTTTTAGCGTGATATTTTGGAAGTTTTTTTGATGGGTTTTTCCGGTCTAATTCCTTTAAAATCCAGTAGGAATTTATTGAAATCATAAGTTTGATGGATAATCCCTACACAATCAAAGTGACTTAGGAGTTTTTGAGGGTGTTGAATCCATATATATACACTAAAAAAAACCAATTTAAATAAGACAAATGAAGATTTCACCTCATTTTTTTTTCGGATTCCAGCACCTAAAAATCCAAAAAAACACACTAAAGACGACTCCAAATAGAATAGAATCCAACTTTACAAAGAGCCAAAGAACCAAATGGAATTGATATATATCTATATACATTAAATTAAATGGTGGAAAAAAATATTGATATGTAAGTGAGCTTTAAATAATGAGACATTGCTAATATCCTAAAATTAAATCTTTTTAATTATAGATATCTATTTTTGTATTTTTGAACATACTGACCCTGCCAAAAAAATGGTTTAAAAAGAATAACAATAAAAGATTTAACATATATATATTGAAAGCATCACTTAACAATTTTGAAAGCATCAATTTTATAAATGAATTACTTATAGATATAATTTAATGGATGTACAAAAAAATTACGAAATTTTTAAACAATCTGATGGAAATAGAGAATATAAGTGAAGTAGTGGTAAATTTATGAGCATGAAATCTAAACTTATTTAAAATTAATGGAGAATAAAATTAGTATAATATTTTATTAATAATCAATCTATAATGATATTAACCAATTTTTTTCTAATCATGAGCAATTAATAACAATAGATATTGTAAAATTCTGACTAGTTGTCATGGGTGTGGCCTCTGGAAGCTACATCGCTAATGCAGAAGCATCCGACTGAGAAGGCCACAACTAGAAATGGTTTTTTATTTTTGCTGGAAAGAAAGAAAAACATTTCAAATTTTGTTTTGTTTTTGTTTTACTTAAATTAAGGCTGACACGGCCATAGTCTTTTAAATGTTAAGCAAGCAAGTAAAATAGGATTAGTTAAGAGTATGTTTAAAGAAACTGAAAGGTAACTGAGGAATAGTTCCTCAACTGTAGGAAACTACTAGTAAGGCATTAAAAAGAAAAAAAAGATCTTCATGAGGGAGGCTGCCATCCAAAGAGAAGAAAGGAAATAGAATTTGAAATTACATTTTTTTCTTGAATATCTATGAAAGCAAATGAATCTAGAACCTGTCATTAAGGAAGAAAGACAATTTCTCATTTTCTTATGCATTAATGTTTTAGACATTGTGTTAAAGCAAAATAGTGAAATAATTCATTAAGATTCCAAATGACATCGATAAAAATCTCGTGACTAAAGCATCTCAGACTAGGAACCAGATAAATCCAAAGATATCAAGCATATCATATCCTTCCTCAACAAAAAAATCAGGTACATTTACATTGAGCATTCAAGCACACATGTGCATTGTTTACATTTCCAAATTTAACAGTTCATTATACATGTATATAACCCAAAATAGTAAAGGGTTCTGAAACCCACAAACACTGTAAAACAACGATTTGCAGGCCAAGACTAGTCAAACAGTGAGGCTGTGAAAACCCACGAAACCATAAAAACACACGGAGAAAGCAAAACCACAAGGGTTATACCCAACTAAGGATAGTGCAAGTAAAGAAAAGAAAAACCACAATACAGCCACAGAGGGATCCTACCCTGTTTTTCCCCAAGCTTGCAAAGACTCCCAAGGACTAGGCCGTGGAGCAGCATTCTCCAAGCACGACCTGCACACCACCACAAAAACAAGGCAGGCAGTCAAGAAACCAGTAGGGCAAACAAAAAAAAAGGACAGTGAGCAGATAAACAAAGGGAGGAGCAAGGATATACCTAGAAAAGGCCTGAGTCCGAGCCAGGGGAAAAGAATCGAGTCTCTCAATAGGGGGTTTCTCCCAACAAGAACGCCATAGGAGAAGTTTACCTGCTCACCAAGCAACCAGAGGTTCAAAGATATAAAAAGGAGATGTAGAAATGAAATTGGAACAAAAAATTACCTGAAGTAGTTTACGCTGAGTCTCCCATCGCAGTAGCAAGCAAAGAACATGTGGTTACATAGAGTCAGATCAACACCAGAACCAACACCAAAAAATATCATCAGGAGTAGAGTAGAGACAAAGCTTGAGCCAGGTAACAATGGAAAAAAATGAAACAAATTTCAAATTGAAAGTCGACCTGAAACCTCCGATAACTAGTAAAATAAACCACCACAAGGAACAAGCGAAGGCACAATGCTAACAAACCACCACAAGGAAAAAGCAAAGGCACAAGACTAACAAAATACCACAAGGAACAAGCAAAGGCACAAGACTAACAAAACACCATAAGAAACAAGTGAAGGAATAGTGAACCCATAAAGCTAGACCAGACCAACATCGAATACAAGAATGAACTCATAATTTCCCTCGGTAGGTGTGAAATGATCGCATTTCCGAAACCAAGGCCAGTACTAAGGGTAGGCTGAAACAAGTAAGCACATCAAAACCTCACGCCAAAACCCTATCCTTTTTATTCAAAAAATCGATAAGAGTTAAACAATCATTGATACATGTCCCTCCTTGAGATTGCCACAAATTTTTGGTATCAGTGGAAGTTCGTTCCTTTCTCTCAGTAAAGATGGAGGTAGGAAGAAGGGGTCGAGGTAGAGCCATCAGAAGAGTAGTAGATGAAGGGCTACGGGAAGAGATTGGGACTTTAACTACACGTTTGGTAGCAGTAGAAGTAGGAAGGTGTAGAGATTCGGAAGGTGGGGATGACAATGAGAAGGAAAATGCAGCCACGATGGATGGGTCAGATGATGAGGGACCAAATATTAAACTATTGAGGTTAGTTTTGTTGGCTAGTAGCAAGCTAAGACCAGAGCTTTCTAATTTTTATGGCAGTTTGTCCACAGAGGCATTGTTAGACTCGATAAGTGAGCTAGATATATATTTTGAATATGAAGAAATCAACGAAGACAAGAAGATTAGGTTTGCTGTCACCAAGTTGAATGGACATGCAGCACTATGGTGGGACAGTGAGTAGGGAGAAAGGATAAGATTGAATAAACCATTGATTAAAAAATGGGATAGGATGATTGTTAGGATAAAGAGCAAGTTTTTGCCTAAATATTACCAAATTTCCCTTTATAGACAAGTACAGAACCTGAGACAAAGAATGATGATCGTAAAAGAAGATACTGAAGAATTTTATAAAGTAAACCTGAGAGCTAGCTATGTTGAAGATACCCCTGAAAAAACAACGAGGTTTTATAAATGGTCTATGGATTGAGATCCTAGATGAAATTAGTATTCTTTCCCCTAAGACCATAGAGGAAGCCTATCAGAATGCTTTGAAGGTGGAGGAAAAGACTGCCAGGAAACAAAATGTGAAAAGAGGACTAGTTCTCGTAGAGGTAGGGGACAGTCCTTTCGCAGAGGTAGAACTGCCAATAGTAATGAAGAGGGCAGTAGTTTGAAAACTTTAGGAAAGACTGAAAGGGAAGGTAACATCAGAGGAGGAAGGTCATACTAGTGAGGAAGAGGTAATGGCAGAGGCATAGGAAATGCCTATCAGTGCTACAAGTGTCACAAGTGGGAACATAGGTCCTTTGAATGTCCTAAGAATGAAAAAACTAGACAAGGGGAGCATATGTTGCTGAACCCGATGAAGCAGAGGCATCACCACAGATAGTGGAAAATATGCCTAAAATTGGGGAAGCCTTGGTGTTGAACAAGGTATTATTAAAACTAGCTAAGGAAGTAGCTGATCAGACACAAAGGAAAGCATTGTTCTGGACTGTGTGCAACTCACATGGGAAAAGCAAAAAATTAATCATAGATAGTAGAAGTATTGATAATGTGGTAGCTACTGAAATGGTGGGGAAATTGAGTTTGAAGAAGTTGAAGCACCCAACTCCATATAGGGTTTCTTGGTTGTAGAAAGGTTAGCAACTGTTGGTCGATGAGTAGTGCGAAGTAGATTTTCATATTGGCAAGTACAAGGACAAGGTGACTTGTGACATCATGCCGATGGATGTGTGTCATATTTTGCTGAGCAGACCATGGAAATATGCTAGGAAGGTCATCCATGATGGGGAAACAAATTGTTACAAGTTTGTTAAAGATGGGATAAATCATACGCTAGTGCCCATGAAGGAAGAGGATGCTGTAGAAACCAGTGGAACGAAAGCATTACTGTTAGGTGGAAAAGAGTTTCTACAAAAGATGGAGGATAATAAGGTAAAATATGCAGTTGTTCGAAGGCCAAAACTAGTATTCATCCAAACTGAAATCACTGACTTACCTGAACAGATACATGACATGTTGCAGGAATTTAGTGATATTGTGGTAGATAATCTACCAGACAAATTACCACCAAAGTGGAGCATTATTCATCATATTGATTTCATTCTACAAGCAAGTTTGCCGAACAAAGCTGCTTACCAGATGAGTCTAAAGGACAATGAAGAAATTAGGAAGCAGGTGCAGGAGATGTTGGATAAAGGATTGATTCGGGAAGGTCTAAGCCCTTGTGCAATTCTAACTGTTTTAGCTCCAAAGAAAGGAGGTGAGTGGGGGATGTGCACTGATTCCCAAGCAATTAAAAAGATCACTATCAGGTATAGGTTTCCTTTACCTCGAATGGATGATATGAAGCATTGTTTGACTAGAGAAGCATACTTGTCAATGATAGACTTGAAAAGAGGCTACCACCAAATCAGGATTTGCAAAGGTGATGAGTGGAAGACAGCTTTCAAGACTAATGAAGGCTTTTATGAATGGCTAGTTATCCCATTTGGACTAAGCAATGTCCCCCGGCATGTTCATGTGTTTGATGAAAGAGATGCTGAAAGAATTTATTGGTAAATTTGTGATTGTATATTTGGATGATATACTTATATTCAGAAATACAAAGGAAGAGCATTTTCGACATGTGTGATATGTATTGGAAAAATTGCAGCAAAATATATTACTGATAAATTTCAAGAAATGTTATTTTTTTAAGAAAGAATTAATTTATTTGGGATTTATAATTTCCAAGAATGAACTAAAAATGGATTCGGAAAATGTTGCAACCATAGTTAGCTCGCCATCTCCCAAGAGTTTGTTTGAGGTACGGAGTTTTCATGGATTGGTGAGTTTTTATCGAAAGTTTATTAAAAATTTTAGTGGGATTTGTGCAGCCATGGTGGACATCATTAAGAGGGAAAATCAACCTTTTCATTGGGCAGAATTAGTTGAGAAGAGTTTTTAGCTACTCAGAAGGAAGATCACTGAAAAACCAATTTTAAGATTACCAGACTTTAACAAAAATTTTCAAGCTCACTGTGATGCCAGTGGGATAGCCATTGGTGCAATACTCAGCCAAGAAGACAAGCCAATAACCTATTTCAGTGAGAAATTAAATGGAAGTAGGCAGAAGTACACGTCTTATGACAAAGAATTTTATGCAGTGGTCCAAGGGCTAAAGCATTGGAGACATTATCTACTGGCCAATGAATTTGTCTTATTTTCAGACAATTCTGCATTACAGTATATTATGCAACAACATAACCTGAACTGTAAACATGCGAAGTGAGTGGAGTACTTGCAGAGTTTTACATTTGTGTTGAAACACATCAACAGTCAAGCCAACAAAGTCATAGATGCATTAAGTAGGAGGAATTTGATCCTATAGGAAAGTACGATACAAGTATTAGGATTCGAACATCTTAAGGACTTATATGAAATAGATGTAGATTTTAAGGAATCCTATGAAGCTTTCCAAAATCCACTTTTGAGAGATAACAGTTCATGGTTGGACTATAATATGCAGGAAGGGTTTCCTTTCAAAGGAGGACAGTTGTGTATCTTGGAATGTTCTATGAGAGAGAACTTAATCCAGGAAAGGCATAATGGAGATTTAGCTGGGCATTTTGGCATAGACAAGACCTTAGATTAGTTGAGCCACTTTTACTATTGGTCGAAGATGTTGTAAGGCTCTGAATTATTTAACCAGTAATGTAAAATTTTAAAACATAATATGTGTTTTCTTCAAATCTATTTGCAGCTTAAATGACTTATCCAACATTTATATAACTGAATTACTTAGTTTGGTATGGGGTACCTACCTGTATTCTGGCAGTTGATGATGCCTCAAACTGCTCCCGCTTCCCGCTTCTATTACCAAAAGATCGAAACCACCGAGTCAAACAGAGCATAAACTCGATACTCAGTCCAGTAAGCTTCTCAATCGAAGAATATTGTTCCCTCGTGCCTAGATACCTCAGAACAAGCAAGGCTCAATTGTTCCTGATGATAAACTGTGTACAAATTTTCCTCTTGTTTCTTCCCTTCATTCTCTCTTCTATTTTTCTTTTCCCCCTTTCAAAATTGTTCCCTGCTCCCTATATTCTATTTTCATGTCACGTGATATATTTTTCTTTTAAAGGTATATAGATTTTTGGTTTAATATCCTTTTTGTTTGGTTTTAATATAAAGGTTTAGGTTTCTATTAAATACTGTAACTTTAATTTATTTCTATCATTTTATTAATTTCTTAATATAATTTATCAATATTCTAAGATATATGAAGATTTACTTTTTAACTTAATATCATTGGTAATTTCCCATTAATCATGATGCATTAAGTAATATATGTGCTGATGGGTGAATGTGACTACAGAATTTGAAGGAGTGTCATGATATTTAATATTTTTAGTTAATTTAAAATATAGCTACTAGTGCGGTGCACATGATACATGCATATGTAGCTATCATATGCATGCTAGTATTCTTTTGTTCTCTATATTAATGATGGGTCAATACATACACCCCTCCTTCAGAAAACTTCATCCCGAAGTTATAGTTTTTATCGTATATCAATACTTATAATAGAGATTAGTACATTTTTGTTCAGATTGTGTATCGAGATTAAATTCTTACTTAATGTGAGGGCACTATATAATTGATGTTTTGAATACTTTTAGGTTTATAGCTTTAATGATCATGTTTTACTTCATCAGGTTCCCCAGCTATTACAAAATCATCCTATCCTTCCTTATCTCTTCCACCCCATCCTGTCCGTCCTCTACTGGAGTATGCCATGGTGTCAGTTATATTGACCTATCTATTCATAAACTCTAAGGATGACAGCGTCGGCTATACTGACCTGATTCCCAGTAAGCATCTGGGAGTCATCATCACACGTCTAAGGGAGCATGATTCGTACAGTCCTCCCATGACTCCAGGTTTCAGAGGATAAATGGTGGGCAACACCTCCACCCCTCCTAGTAGAATCAGGGTTAATACCCTATCATGGAATCTCTTTCAGCCTTAATTGTTTTGAAGTTTTTGTCATCACATGGTCATTTTGGTAATCGATATTATCTTCAATCATAAACACTTTTCCATGCATTTATAAAATGTGCATTAACATATTCAAAACAAATAGCTTATATATAATTCATACATGTCAACTTCACTATAACATACTTTTCCATATTCTATTCATGTCATTAGCTTTCATATTAAAATGTAATCATTCGTTGATTTCTATCTCATCAATCATATTGATATGCATAAATAAAACAAAATTATAGTATCTTAATTCCCATCAGAAGTAAAATTACTCAAAATATTAAAACCTCACTTTGATAACTGTAATTTAGTAAGATCAATAACATATTTCGTCTTGGTATCCACGTTCCAATGTCACTCTAAAATGGTTGAGAGTCTTTGATTTAAAGTAAAGTAAATATATACAAAACATGGTTTAAATTTCTTCAAAATTTACACAAGTTGGGGTATTTTTGACAGATGTTCTCCGTGTCTTCCCAAGTAGTTGATTCAGGACTATACTTGTCCCATTGGACCCTAACTTGGTTTACCAGACAGTTTCTGAGTTGTCAAACCCTACATTCTGGTATATGTAATGGTTCGACCGATATGGTTCCTTTGTCTGATACCTACAGTTCCTTCCATTTAAGATTATGAGATTGGTCAGCTATGTAATGTCTTAATACTAATACATGAAATAAATTATGAACTCTATGCAAGTGAGGTGGAAGTGCAAGACGATAGGCGACAGATCCAACTCTTTCCATGACCTTAAATGATCCAATAAATCAAGGTGATAACTTTATCCCTTTTCAGAATCGAATAGTACTTTTATTTGGTTTGATGCAGATGAAAACCTAATCCCCTACCTCATACTTCCTATCAGTTCTGTGAGCATCAACATAACTCTTTTGTCTATCATGTGCTTCTTTTAACCGCTATCTAGTTTGTTTTACCTGCTCCTCCATTTCTTGTATTAATTTTGACTCTACTATCACTTGATCTTCTAACTTTTCCCAACTTAATGGTGTTCTGCAAGGTCTATTGTATAATGCTTCAAATGGAGGCATTCCAATTGAACTGTGATAATTGTTATTGTATGTAAATTCGACTGAGGATAAGTACTTTTCCCAGTGTGATTGCTGATCCATAACATACATCCTGAACATATCTTCAAGTAATTTATTTACACTTTCTATTTTCCCATCAGTTTCAGGATGATAAGCTGTGCTCAAATTTAGTTGAGTTCCTAAGGCTGACTTCATGTAAGTCAAAAATCTTGAAGTGAATTGTGAATCTCTATCTGATATAATCTTCTTAGGTACTCCATGAAATCTGATAATTTCATTTATGAATACTCGATCTATGCCAACAACTTCATAAGTATCTCTTATGAGAATGAAATGGGCACTTTTCATTAATTTATCCACTACTACCAAAATGACATTGTGTCTTTGAGAAGTAAGAGGTAGCCCATTAATAAAATCATTAGAAATGATCTCCCATTTGGTCATAGGAATGTCATGAAGTTGTAAGAGACCCGTTGGATGACAATGATCTGCTTTTACTTGTTGACATTCCAAACATCTTGCAACGAATTGAATGATATCACATCTCATGCCCTACCAGAAGAAGAGTTTCTTGGTATCTGTATACATTTTCTTTAGTCCAGGATGTGCACAATATACTGCTTTGTGGGCTTCCTTAAGGATGGTGCCTCGAAGATCCCCATTATCAGGAATATACATTCTTCCATGAAATCGTAAGATTCCATCATCTTCTAGTTCATATCCTTCAAACTTAGATTTTTTTGGCTTTTTACTATCAAGACTAGATCTTACCTTTAAATACCAGCTATCCTTTATGAGATGTTCTAGTACTCATTGCCTTAAGTCTACTTTGATAGGTATGAGGGAGAATATCCAGGGTCTTTTGCTTAAAGCATCTGCCACTGCATTTTCTTTTCCTTTAATATATGATATTCCAAAGTCATATTCACTTAGGAATTCACTCCATCATCTTTGTCTAGCATTTAAGTCTCTTTGACTGAACAAATATTGCAGACTTTGATGGTCAATTTTAAGTATAAAACTTTTCCCCACTAGATAGTGTCTCCAAATCTTTAAAGCTAGTACTACAATGGCTAACTCTAAATTGTGATTAGCGTAGAATTCTTCATGAGGATTTAACTTTCTTGAAATATACATTATTAATCCTCTATCTTTTATTAATACTACACCTAATCCATGTTTGGATGCATCGGTACATACCATAAAATCTTTGTTCATATCGGGGACTATTAAGATTGGTGCACTGGTCATTAGTCTTTTGAGTTCAGAGAATTCTTTGTTACATTCCTTAGTCCATTTATACTTAATACCTTTACGTTGAAGGGTTGTAATCAGCTTTGCAATTTTGGAGAATCCTTCCACAAATCTTTAGTAGTGACTGGCTAAACCCATAAAGCTTTGTACTTCATGTGCATTTTTCGGTATTGGCCATTCCATGATTGCTTTTACCTTCTCAAGGTCTACTGAGATCCCTTCACCTGATATGATATTACCTAAGTAATAAATCTTTTCCTGAAAGAACGAACACTTGGATAAATTTCCATACAACTAGTGTTTTTTGAGGCAGGATAATACTATCCGTAAATGGTCTCCATGCTCTTTCTCATTCTTGGAGTAGATGAGTATATCATCCAAAAAGACTTGTACAAATTGATCAAGATATTTGCAGAAACCATTGTTCATAAGATTCATGAATATTGTTGGTGCATTAGTTAATCCAAATGGTCCCATAGTAAATTTATAATGCCCAAATCATGCTCGGAATGCAGTCTTAGAAATATCGCTTTCAGAAATCCTTAGCTGGTGATAGCTTGATCAAAGATCAATTTTTGAAAAGACAACAACTCCTTTCATTTGATCGAAGAGATCATCAATTCAAGGCATAGGATATCGATTCATTACTCTAGCTCGATTCAAGTCTGGATAATCTATGCATAATCTTAAGGATCCATCTTTCTTCTTGACAAAAATTACAGGAGCACCGCAAGGTGATATACTGGGTCGAATATGTCCTATATCCAATAGTTCCTTCAATTGAATTTGTAATTCTTAATGTTCTAGAGCTGTCATTCTATAAGGTGTTTTAGAGATTGGTTGAACACCAGGTTTCAATTCTATGGTGAGGTCTAGCTCTCGTTCGAGAGGTAATCCTAGTAGTTCCTTTGGAAATACATATTGGAATTTGGCTAACACCAGATATCGTCCTAAGGATGGTCATTTTTCTTTAATTATTTCTTGAATCACATTTTCCTGACAACCTTTTCTTAAGAAATGCTTCATTTTCATTGCTGATATGTAGCGTAAAGATACTTTTCTCTTGATACCTTGAATTTGGATTGCTTCTCCTTCATCATTTAAAACTAGAATTCTTTTCCAATAACAATCTACCCAAGCTTGATGAGCTCCTAGCCAATCCATACCTATGACAAGGTCATAAGTCCCTAAGGTTGTGACATAAACTTTGAATTTAGTCAAACAGACCCCTAGGTCAATTTTTGCATTGATCCACACTTAAGTCTACAAATTGGAGTTCTCTTGAGGCCATTTCTACCTGTCTAAAATCATTTTTCTTGTGAGTTTCCAACCCACTTTTGTTTAATGCATATGACGAAATGAAACTATCTATGGCACAATATCAAATAATATTTTGAGTTTTATACCATTAATAATACCTGGAGATTCCACTACAGTGGATTGATGTGTTGCTTGATCGTTGTTGACTAATGCATGAATTCTATGATTGCCTTGGTTATTCGATATTGGTTCCTTTCCAGTCCTATGAAATATAGTTGATGAAGTTTCTGGACAATCACTTTGAAAATTCGGTCCTCCACATCTCTAACAATTAACCTGGATCTGTCCTCTTGAATCAGACTGTGAATTTCTAGATAAAGAGCTTCATCCTCTCATGCTGCTTCCTCTCGAATTTCCTCCTCTATTAGCAGTTCCACGAGATTTCCATGGAATTGTGTTTGATGATTCAGTGGCTATAGTACTAACTGCCATGGGAGCTCTTGTTCCTACATTTCTTGGGTAAATCTATTACCATAAGGTGGTCTTGAGCTACCTCCCCTAAAGAAATTTCAGGGAGTCTTTCCTGAAAACCCTCATTGTAAAGGTTCTGTTGGTCCTACATCCTTTTTGATTCCTAAATGTTCTTCTACATAACGGCCACATTCTACCGCCTCAGCTACTGATGATGGTTTCCACATCCTCACCAAGGCCTTGATGCAAGGATTTAACCAAAATATAAAGTGTTTAGCCTGACATTCATCAAAATCTAAGTAGTGAATGTATTTCACAAGCTCCATAAACCTTATCTCATATTCCTCCACTATTTTATTACCTTGAACTAATGTATGGAAGGCTCTGGCTTGTTGTTCTTGAAAATATGGAGGTAAATACTTCGCGTAGAATCTTTCCTGGAACAATTGCCAAGGGACATTATTTGTTGAGAGATGTAGTTGATTTTCCAGATTTCCCCACCCAATCAAGGGACTTTCCTTGAATTGAAATACATCAATTTTTGTTTTTGTAGAAGAAGAGTATTCTCTTAATTTAAAACATCTATACATTAAAGTTATAAACCTAAAAGTATTCAAAACACCATTTTTATAGTTCCCTCACATTAAGTAAGAATTTAACCTCAATACACAATCCAAACTAAAATGTACTAATCACTATTATAAGTATTGATATACAATAAAAACTCTAACTTCGGGACGAAGTTTTCTGAAGGAGGGGTGTATCTAATGACCCATCATTAATATAGAGGACACAAGAATATTAGTATGCATACGATGGATGCATATGATAGCTACATATGCATGTATCGCATGCACCGCACTAGTAACTATATTTATATATAAATTTTATGTTTCAACATGTTATTTGACGATATTAAATATAAGTGATTTATATGAGAAATATACTAATCATTTTTTCTTCTTAAGTCTTTAAGATAAACTCATTTGACTATTTACTCTATTGATTAATTTGACAAAATTCTTATTAAAATTAAGAAAGATAAAAATCCAATTAAAATTAATAATTTGTCTCATTATTTACTTCATTTATAGCCTTTAATAATAGAGTTTATAAAACTACCACAAATTACTGAGATATTCTTTAACAAACGTGGAAGCATTTTACTATAAAGAGTCATGAGTCACTCAGTAGATTCAAGAGAAGTCATTTCCGGAAGCAGGGAACCTTAGGACCACTTGAAATATTTGTCAATGTTCTTTTATAAAGGCAAACAAGTGTACAAGTAACATGTGAAATTATTAGTTTGAATTCCAAAACCACAAATCTTAGTCAACGACCGAACTTTTGAAAATAAAATGATAAATGGAAGAACTATTAACGTGGCCATGCTCAATGCCATGCATTTTTGTGTTTTCATCTTCTAATGTTTTCATATATGTGAGTGTCCTTCTATGGAGTCTAAGCTTCTTAGGTTGCAGAGTCACAAGACCAGTCACGACTCACAATGCCAACTGAGGCTTCAAAAATCAATGGAGGCGAGTCACAATATATCATACAAATTTACATTAATATATCATCCAAATTTATATATCATACATATTTACATTAATTTTTTTTTTAAATACACCAATTGTATTTATATCTGCATTTTTTAAAATATTTGCAAAAAAATAAATCATCAAAATACTAATTAGAGTATATTTCTATTTATAATTCTAATTTAAATCATATATATTTGTAATTCTAATTAAAATCATAACATTTAAAAGAAGTATGATCATTATTAAATAGGTATCCAAAAAAACTAAACAACTCTTAAAAAAACATATGAAAATAAAACATATAATTCAGGGAGATTGTGACCACTGTATTTATAAAAGAATAAAGATTACTTCTTGAATAGTATCACTGGTAACTTTTTATCTACTCAATTATTAAATCTTATCACTTTTCATTAACATAGGTATGATGTTTTACTAACCACTAAACCAACCCACAGAGATACAATATTTTACTACCAACTAAACTAACCCTCGGAACCAGGACCCGGAGCACCTTGAGAAGCACAAGAAAAAGAGTAATATCATGAGCATGTGCGATAATTAGTTAAGCATCGCATTTGATAGAAGCAACTTTCACTGATACATTAATTTTTTTTCTTAATAGTATGTAATGACCCATCATTAATATAGAGAGCACAAGAATATTAGCATGCATATGATAGCTACATATGCATGTATCGCATGCACCGCACTAGTAACTATATTATAAATTAACTGAAAATATTAAATATCCCAACACTCCTTCAAATCCTGTAGTCACATTCACCCATCAGCACATATATCACTTAATGCATCATGATTAATGAGCAATTACCAATGATATTAAGTTAAAAATTATAAAGTAAAAGGATAAAAGATAGATGTTAAAAATTAAGCTAATCTTAAAAGACGGTTATATCATCATATGTCTTAGAATATATATTAATAAATTAATATTCTAATATATATGATGACATAACCGTCTTTTAAGATTAGCTTAATTTTTAACATCTATCTTTTATAATCCTTTTACTTTATACTTTTTAAATTAATATCATTGGTAATTTCTCATTAATCATGATGAATTAAGTAATATATGTGCTAATGGGTGAATGCGACTACAGAATTTGAAAGAGTGTCATGATATTTAATATTTTTAGTTAATTTAGAATATAGTTACTAGTGCGGTGTATGCGATACATGCATATGTGAATATTAATTTATTAATATTCTAAGATATATGATGATATAACTGTCTTTTATGATTAGCTTAATTTTTAACATCTATCTTTTATAATCCTTTTACTTTATACTTTTTAAATTAAAATCATTAGTAATTGCTCATTAATCATGATGAATTAAGTAATATATGTGCTAATGGGTGAATGTGACTACAGAATTGGAAGGAGTGTCAGGATATTTAATATTTTTAGTTAATTTAGAATATAGTTACTAGTGTGGTGCATGCGATACATGCATATGTAGCTATCATATGCATGCATCGTATGCATGCTAATATTCTTGTGCTCTTTATATTAATGATGGGTCATTACAGATGCGTAGAGATGTACAAAGGTTTGTGACTAGAAGCAAATTGTGTGAGCTTGCAAAGGGACACATCCAGAACACAGGGTTGTATATGCCCTTACCTATTCCGAACAGACCATGGGACTCAGTCAGTTTAGACTTTTTCTTAGGTCTACCGAAGACACAATGGGGATTCGATTCCATCATGGTGGTGGTGGATAGTTTCACCAAAAGGGCACATTTCATTCCATATAGGAATACTAGTGATGCCACACATGTAGCACATTTGTTCTTCACAGAGATATTTAGATTACATGGCTTGGTGAAGTCTATTATTTTAGACCAAGAAGTAATGTTTACAAGTCATTTTTGGTGTACCTTATGGAAAATGTTAGACAACAAACTGAACTTCAGCTCAGCTTATCTTCTGCAGATCGCTGGGTAAACCAAAGTGGTGAATCAAAGTCTGGGAAATATATTAAGGAGTCTGGTTGGTGAAAATTCTTGACAGTGGGATCGTGTACTTTCACAAGTAGAATTTGCTTATAAGGATTTGCCCAATAGAAGCACGGGTAATAGTCCTTTCCAGATCCTATACAGAATGCACCCACATGTAATACATGAGTTGCAGGATTTGGGTCAGTTGGAGCACAAGAGTGTGATGGTGAATATTTCGCAAAGGAAATCAACGATCTTCATGAATAGGTCAAATTAAAATTACAGCGTATCAAGCAAAGATACAGATAGAAAGCAGATTTGAAAAGGCGGGAGGTACAATTCAATGTAGGGGACTTGGTATTAGCAGACCCACGCAAGGAGAGGTTTCGTAAAGGTGAATACAACAAGTTACAATGGAAGAAAATTGGGCTTTGCAGGATTCTTTGAAGGTTTTCTGTGAACGCTTATGAGTTGTAGTTATCTCCAGGTATAGAAATCTCACCGATTTTTAATGTGGCATATCTATACCCATACATTGCGTCAAATCAAGAAGACAGTTCAGAAAGATGAACACGAAACACCCAGAATGAGAACGACTCATGGATTAAAAAGACACCCCCAACAAAGCCTTTAGAGATCGAACAAATCTTAGAAACCGAGTTGGCAAACGACTCGAAGAAAATAATATTGTGGTACCTAGTTAAGTGGAAGGGCCATCCTATAGAAGATAGTTCTTGGTTAGATGCTAGCCAGATTCAAAGTGTTGGGTACTCTATTGAAGAGCTCATGGATAGGAGCCATGAGATTAATTTATCCCACGAGCCTGATGTAGGAGCATCCAACTGAAAAAGGGAGGGCTGGAAATGATTTTTTATTTTTGCTGGAAAGAAAGAAAAATATTTCAAATTTTGTTTTATTTTTTTTACTTAAATTAAGGCTGACACATCCATTGTCCTTTAAAAATTAAGCAAGCAAGAAAAATAGGATTAGTTAAGAGTATGTTTAAAGAAACTGTTAGATAACTGAGGAATAGTTCCTCAACTGTAAGAAACTGCTAGTAAGTCATTAAAAAGAAAAAAACGAGATCCTCATGAAGGAGGCTGCCATTCAGAGAGAACAAAGGACATAGAATTTGAAATTACAATTTTTCTTGAATATCTATGAAAGCAAATGAATCTAGAACCTGTCATTAAGGAAGCAGGACAATTTCTCCTTTTCCTATGCATTAATGTTTCAGACATTGCATTAAAGAAAAATAGTGAAATAATTCATTAAGAGGTCGAATGACATCGACAAAAATGTTGTGACTGAAGGCATCTCAGACCAGGAACTAGATAAAGCAAAGCCATCAAAGATATCATATCGTTCCTCAACAAAAAAACCTGGTACATTTACATTCGGCATTCAAGCACACATGAGTATTCGTTACATTTCCAAATTTAACAGTTCATTATACATTTATATAACCCAAAATAGTATAGGTTTCCAAAGCCCACGAACATTGAAAAAACAACAATTTGTAGGCCAATATTAGTCAAACAACGAGGGTGTGAAAACCCACAAAACCATACAAACACACGGAGAAAGCGAAACCCCAAGGGTTATACCCAACTAAGGTTACTGCAAGTAAAGAAAAGAAAAACCATAATACAACCACAGAGGGATCCTACCCTATTTTTCCCCAAGCTTGTGAGGACTCCCAAGAACAAGGTAGCGAAGTAGTGTTCTCCAGGCATGACATGCGCACCACCACAAAAACAAGGCGAGTAGTCAAGAAACTAGTAGGGCAAACAAAACAAAAGGACAGTGAGAAGATAAATGAAGGGAGGAATAGGGATTTACCTGGAAAAGGCCTAACTCTGAGCTAGAGGATGAGAACCGAGTCTCTTGCCAGAAGGTTTCTCCCAACAGAAAAACCATAGGAGAAGTTTACTTGCTCACCAAGGAGCCAGAGGGTTAGAGACATAAAAATGAGATGCAAAAATGAAATTGAAACAAAAAATTGCCTTGAGTAGTGTTTGTTGAGCCACCCACCACAGTTGTAAGGAAAGAACCTGCGGTTACACAGAGCCAGATCAACACTAGAAAAAACACCAAAAAAACCATCACGAGCAGAGTAGAGACAAAGCTTGAGCTGGGTAACAATGGAAAAAAATGAAACAATTTGTAGATTGAGAGTCGACTTGAAACCTATGAGAACCAGCAAAATAAACCACCACAAGGAACAAGAGAAGGCACAACACTAAAAAACAACCACAAGGAACAAGCGAAGGCATAACGCTAACACACTACCACAAGAAACAAGCGAAGGCATAGTGCACCCATAGAGCTGAACCAGATCAACTACGAATACAAGAATGAACTCCTAATTTCCCTCGGCATGTGTGAAATGTCAGAATTTGTGTAACCAAGGCCAGTACAAATGACAAGACAAAACAATTAAGCACATTAAAACCTCAGACCAAAACCCTGTATTGTTTATTTGAAAAATCGACAAGATTTATACGGTCATTGATACGTGTCCCTCCTCGGGATTGCCACCAATGTCATTCCTAGTTGCCATGCAAAGCAGTTCTTATAGATTCATACAAACACATGTTTTACATTGGTTAAATTTGATGCGGGAGCATCAACCAAAAGGAAATTATTGTAAATAATAGACATAGGGTCATGCATTAGTTTCCTAAATTCCAAATTAATTAGATATTCTCAAATAAAACTAGGAGAGCTTTTAGGCATAAAGGAGTGGATATGGACTTTAAGGGATAAGGATAGTTTTCTATTTTAGAACAGAAAAAAAAAGAAAGATGGAATAAAGCTGAAAATATGCTTTTCCATGTGTATGCATTGCATGTAGAGTTAGAGCTTTTAGTTGAGTGATTTTTTGATTTTTTATCATGCTAAGTTTAATAAATTATGGAGCCTCATAGGCATTGAAGGCAAGGAAGTGTGAGAGTGAGGGAGTGAGTGTGAGAAGTTCTCCTTGGGAGCCTTCGTGCAGTTGTAAAAGGGCCATAGATTTGTATATCTGGCCATGAATGTAAAGCTCTTGTGAATGTTTGTTTTATGTAAATATGAGTATGTTCTGCATGAGCATGATTGCTTAATGAATTCTGAGATATGGCATCATTGAATTTCCTTTGGTATATGTTTAACTTTGTGGCAGACAGAGTTTAGATTTTAATTCTTTTATTATGGCGGATATCGTGTTTTTCAACACGCAATTTTTAACTGTTGATACGTTGATATTCAAGTGATTTCATATCATGATATTATTATGAATGCGTGGAAAAAGGATATTATATTCTGCGTTAAAAACGAAGTTTGAAGATCTTTGTTCGGGCCACTGTCGATTTGTAGCTGAGGTATACATTGCTGGCAGTCCATGTAGTCTGAGCTGTTGTCTATGGCAAAGAACAGCGTAGTAATGCGAATGTATGTGGCAAGTATCCCCTGAATAGCTGCGCCATATGAAGATGAGCAAGTTCTGAAATTAGAAGCCGGAAAATATATAAACAGTTTCAATTAAAGCGTTGCATAATTAAAGGCCACTGTCAAGTGTATCTAATTAAGAGTACCGAGCTATAGCTGCGTCGATTGGATGGGCACGTTTAAGTTCTAATTGAAGCTGCGTAAGTGGAGAACTTGAGGAACGTGGATACTGTGGATATATATATGTGGCAGCATATATATTGTTATTGAAGCCAGCGGCGTTATTAGATCAGCGACGGTATATATATATATATATTGGATGCGCCTGTTTAAAGTCCTATTGAAGGTTCGTTCTTTGTATGTTTAATTACCAAGGATAAACAACGTATGCCAGTGCTAGATTACAACCCGTGACATTTATTTATATACACATATATGCCTGCGGTTGTTTCTTAAATTGCGCATAAATCTATTTGAATGTGTTCCTTTTAAGAGTTTTATGAAGAGCGCATGAGTTAAATTCAAGCTCGGGTTGTGTTTAATCATGAGATTACAAGCCATGAATCAAGCTTTATATGCTTGATGGGAGAAAGATCCTGGTAGTAGTGGGCTGGGAGCGGCCTGGGCTGCATCAGGTGGTATCAGAGCTAGAATGCTCAATTGAAGATGTTTGTTTTTTTTTTTTGAGAACTGAAGTGGGATGAATGATTTTTAATCTGATATGCAACTACACAAGTGAACAGGATTGCAGAAGAGGGAAGAAGACAAGATCACGCAAGATCTTAAAGGTAAGATGATTTCCTGATTTGAAATTTGTGAATTGAAGTTTATGGTTGCAGAGAAGTGGCAGTGAACCTGAAGAATCCAATAAGGAATTGGATAAAGAGGACAACTGAAGTGTTCTCAGGAGAGAGAAGGAGATTGCAGAAGCCTAGAGGGAGTAAAGGTGTTGCTCAGGAGAAGGTTCCAGACTAAGGACCGTGCTTACCAAAAGACTAAGTAAGGAGAAGCTTAGTGAGGTAAGATTGCAGCCAGGAGGACTAGCTATTGCAGAGGCTTTTGCAAAGGAGAATCAACAGAGGTTGAAGAAAGTTGCAGATAAGAGAAGCCTAAGAGCAGTGGAGAATGCTCGAAAGGTTCCAGCAGAGGACCAATGATTACCAAAAGACCAGATCCGGAGGGAAGGATTGGTGAGGTAAGTGGCGGCAAGAGAGTTTGTTGTGGTAGAGGCTTCATGCAACTCATAGGTGAGGAACTCATGGCGAAGGAGATGACTACTGATAGTCATAACAGAGGTTCAGGAAAAGGCCACGGTAGAGGACATAAGAAAGAGGATGCCAAGGTAAATGGCAAGAAGATGAGTCCAGAGGAAGTTGAAATGGAAGAATACATTTGTGAACCAGAACAAGGAGAATTTCTGGGAGATAGTGAAGATGAAGGCTTGAAGACTGAAACTTCAAGTAAGACCAAAGGGTCATATATTTTTAAATCTGACAATTTGTGGATGGTTGCAGGTGAAAGACAATTAGCTGATGGGATGACTGTAGGAATTCGAGAAAGAGAGATTGCAATAATGAAGGTACAATTGCAGGTACTGGAAGAATGGCTACAAGAGCAGAAAAATTAAAATAGAAAATGGACCTTTCCACTGAAGGGAAAGAGAGTGATTTGGTGACAATTGCAGAGGAGGTTGAGGCAAATTGTGATTGCCTTGTTGAAAAAGGGACTTAGAGTTCTTGCGCCAGAGTTGGAGTTTGAAATTCCCACATGCAGATATATTAAAAGAAAAATGTTGAAGGAAGCAGTCAAGACTGAAAAGTCTCATAATTTAAAAACTAATGAGTTGTGCATGTTTGCAGGTACAGAACAGGAAGATAAACAAACTTTAGAGTTTGTGCAAGAAGAGTTGAACCTGAAAGCTGTTCAGATCGATAATGAGTTAGCAAGATCTCTGGAGAAGAAGGAGTCTAATCAGGATGTTGAGGCAGAAAGAGAAGGACCAGCTGATGATTGGTCAAACACTAGTGGAGGTGTGCAAAATCATGTGAAATTTCCAAGGTCTACTCCTAATGAAGTTGTTGAATTGTATAGGAAACTAGATCTCCAGAGAAGAGAGTTGGAGAAACAGAGGACTCATTGGATGAAGAAACAAGGGAAGAGAGCCTTTGGGAATGACAGTCATAAAGTTGAAGATGGTAAGAAGGAAGGACTAGCTAACAGTCTCATGGTGAAGGCAAATCAGCATACTGATTTGCTGATTGGGATGAAACAGCATACTGAGATACTGGCAGAGGGAAGTAAGGCACTAATGCCTTGTGATTTTTGTTTTAACATGTGTTTTGTGAATGCAGGTATGGTCGCCAGTGCTGAGAAACATTTGACTCAGCAGAACAGTCAGTTAAAGAGAAAAGAAGTTCTCTGTTCCAGAAAACAAGAGGGGGTGGATGATTGGGTGGCAGTCAGAACAGAAACCAGCATAGAAGTAAGAAATCACTAGCTTGAAGATTTATTAGACAAGGAAATTGAATTAATCAGAAGAATCATGCTGAAAGTGTCTCAGAAAAAGACATCAACAAAGAAGAGAAGTAGTAGAAGCAGCAAGAGGAAGACAACAGAAGATTGCAAGAGTACAGCTAGTGGAGCAAAACAACATAAAGTGTGGAGACCTGGAGAAGAACAGACAGAAGCAGTGGCAAGTGCAAAGTTACAACACAAGATATGGGATACAGGAAAACATAGAGCTAAACACATGATCAGGAGATCATGAAATTTTTCTACCTTGGGAGTATGATGCGGGAGCATCAACCAAAAGGAAATTATTGTAAATAATAGACATAGGGTCATGCATTAGTTTCCTAAATTCCAAATTAATTAGATATTCTCAAATAAAACTAGGAGAGCTTTTGGGCATAAAGGAGTGGATATGGACTTTAAGGGATAAGGATAGTTTTCTATTTTAGAACAGAAAAAAAAAAAAGATGGAATGAAGCTGAAAAGATGCTTTTCCATGTGAATTCATTGCATGTAGAGTTAGAGCTTTTAGTTGCGTGATTTTGGGATTTTTTATCATGCTAAGTTTAATAAATTATGGAGCCTCATAGGCATTGAAGGCAAGGAAGTGTGAGAGTGAGGGAGTGAGTGTGAGAAGTTCTCCTTGGGAGCCTTTGGGAAGTTGTAAAAGGGCCATAGATTTGTATATCTAGCCATCAATGTAAAGCTCTTGTGAATGTTTGTTTTATGTAAATATGAGTATGTTCTGCATGAGCATGATTTCTTAATGAATTCTGAGATATGGCATCATTGAATTTCCTTTGGTATATGTTTAACTCTGTGGCGGACAGAGTTTAGATTTTAATTCTTTTATTATGGCGGATATCGTTTTTTTCAACACGCAATTGTTAACTGTTGATACACTGATATTCAAGTGATTTCATATGATGATATTATTATAAGTGCGTGGAAAAAGGATATTATCTTCTGCATTAAAAATGAAGTTTGAATATCTCTGTTCGAGCCATTGTCGATTTGTAGCTGAGGTATACATTGTCGGCAGTCCATGTAGTCTGAGCTTTTGTCTATGGCAAACAACAGCGTAGTAATGCGAATGTATGTGGCAAGTATCCCTTGAATAGCTGCGCCATATGAAGATGAGCAAGTTCTGAAAATAGAAGCCGGAAAATATATAAACAGTTTCAATTAAAGCGTTGCATAATTAAAGGCCGTTGTCAAGTGTATCTAATTAAGAGTACCGAGCTATATCTACGTCGATTGGAAGAGGAGAGGCACGTATATGTCTTTTGCATGGTAAGGAATGTTCATTGGCGTAAGTGGGTGTCCACGTATATTGGATGCGCACGTTTAAGTTCTAATTGAAGCTACGTAAGTGGAGAACTTGAGTAACGTGGATACCGTGGATATATATATATGTGGCAGCATATATATTGTTATTGAAGCCAGCGACGTTATTAGATCAGCGACGGTATATATATATATTGGATGCGCCTGTTTAAAGTCCTATTGAAGGTTTGTTCTTTGTATGTTTAATTACCAGGGATAAACAATGTATGCCGGTGCTAGATTACAACCCGTGACATTTATTTATATATGCATATATGCCTACAGTTGTTTCTTAAATTGCGCATAAATCTATTTGAATGTGTTCCTTTTAAGAGTTTTATGAAGAGCGCGTGAGTTAAATTCAAGCTCGGGTTGTGTTTAATCATGAGATTAGAAGCCATGAATCAAGCTTTATATGCTTGATGGGAGAAAGATCCTGGTAGTAGTGGCCTGGGAGCGGCATGGGCTGCATCAAAATTTGAGGTAACTCCTACTTATTTTCATTGTTCGTCGGTATACGAGGTTAGATGCAATCTAGACAAGGTTCCAATTCAAGAATTCGTACCTCGCATGATTTCCAATGTTTGTTTTAACCTATAATGCCAAGGTTCATGGAAACTAGTGCTACAACACTCAGGCTCATTCCAACATGTCTTGCAAGGACCCCCTTTTTTTAAACTATAACATCGAGGTTCATGACAACTAGTAGTGTTACAACATTGAGGATTATGTCAATCGATCCTGCCAAGACTGTGAACACTCAACAAATGTTGTTGTTGTTGTTGTTGTTGTAGAACTTGTGAGAAACTATAATGGTGAGAGTCTTAGGAGTCCTAAGAATTGGACTAGCCAGGACTTTGGTTGTCTGTGATAACGATTTTAAACTTCAGTTTTAGAGGTCTCGAGGGTGAAAATATAAAAAGTTTCAACTCGGCATGCTGCCATTGAAAATTTGTTGGAACCAAAAGTTGGTATGTTTCAATTTAGGCATGAGGCTTTCGAAGGAAAGGAAGTTTATCCAAGGGGAGAAGGTGGAGGTAAATTCTCGTCTTTTTTTTCCCTTTAGTTCTTCTTTATACTATATTATTTTATGCTTGAGCTAGGGTGCTTATCACTCTTAACTTCAGTGAGGATAAGGTAAACTGAAAGTAAATAATAGTGTTGTATCATATATCTTTTCATATTCCATAGGTAAACTAATCTATTTTCTTCACAGGATGCGACCTTCCATCTTAAGGCTTCAACTGATGCTTTTGTGATTTTCTAAGCTAAAACCCTAAGATAGATGTGGTAAACCAATTGACTATTCTAGACCTAGAGAACTGGTGGAAAAAAAAATTTGTTGTTCTAATTCTTGTGGAAATTTTACCACTGTACAATGGGTTGTAGGATTTGACCTAGAGGATAGATGGAAAATTACTTTCATTCTTCTGTTTTGAGGAAATTTTATCATTGTAAAAACGATTGTCAGTCCTGCATGATAGATGGAAAAAAACTCGCATTGTTCTGATTTTGAGGAAATTTTATCATTGTAGAAATGGTCACTATATTTGAGAACATTTGCAGGGGTTTTGAGGGTTTTCAGTAGGCTTGGGCCTGTGGTGGGAATGCAAGCTATTATTGATTTTATACCTAAACTAATGTGGGTTTTTCTTCTGGATGCATACGAGTTTTGAGGAAAATTCAAAATCAAAGGGGGCTTCATGGGAGTGACAGTGAAAAGAATGGATTTCCATCACACTGAATTCAAGAGATGAGAGGAATTTCAATTTGAAGAAATGTATCACTAAGTTTACAAGGAAAATAAAAATGTCAAGCACTTTTTGCAGCATAATTTTATTGATGTTCTCTTTAAAAAATTTATCAAAATATTCTTAATGAAATTAGATGAGTAGAAAAAAAATTGATGTTATTTTGAGTCTGTTGTATGTATCATGAGGCCAAGTGAAGCACATATCGAAACCAAAAGCCATCCCATGGAACTGATATACATAAAATCAAGCACAAGATTCCTAATCCAGCAAACAACATTGCAAGGATTGCCTCGACACCAGTTACACGATGCAGTGACAGGGACCTAATTCCAAACAAATGACGCACTAGTATGGTAAGAGGTTTAACACTTAATTTAAGTTAGATTTAAAAGTTACATGTACCGATACTTTAAATGCCTAACCATTGAACACAATGGAATTGAATTTGCATGGATTTTCTATTTTTGCTTTTACATTTTTATAACTATATGTTTTTTTAAACTTCAGTCATATAATTTTTGTTGAGATCTCAAATTTCGTTTAAAATAAGATACCTATGTAATGTATCCATAAAAATATGGCATCCAAATAATCAAATCCATTAAGAAAGCCAAACACTTAGTTAATTAGTTTATTAAGTCAAATGAACAAAATATTCATAGATGTGATAACGCTAATCTCGATGATATTTAATGTTAACAATGGAAGAGTGATAAAAAAAAATATCGGAAGACTTGAAATGAAACCAACAAACTTTGAAATTACCACAGAGAAGTATTCATTGTTAGTTTATAGATAAAATTAAATATATTAATTACAAACAGATCATTCTGAAATAAAAAAATAAAAAAAATAAAAATAAAACTTCAATCAAGTTTTTTGAAATTAAATGAGCAGTTCAGTTTATCAATTTTCAATCCAATGATCTTCACAATTTTTTGTTTTTATTTTTCAATTATTCTATATTTTTTTAAATTAATATACCTTTTAAAATATTATAAATTAGATTATATAGTGTTAATTTTATTTTAGTATTTTAATGGTTAAATTTTATAATTAATAAATTTATTATTTATATTATATGGCATTAATTTTATTTTAATACTTTAATCATTATATTTTATAATTATTAATTTTTTTAGTAATTTAATGATTAGATTTTATAACTAAAAAACTCGCAAGAAAACATTAAAAAAATAAAATAAAAGTAAACTATACCTCTAAATAAATTAAAAACTACATTCATTTCTTTACGTTAAAGTCCAAATTAGATGAGATAAATGTGAGTGTGATGTTTTTTTGAAGTCCAAATCAGGTGAGATAAATGTGAGTGCTCTATTTTATTATAAGAACATTTTTAATTGCATCATCTATTAAACATACATCCTAGTTGGATTGTAAACTTTAATTAGTGAAGTTATTCACAAAATAAATTGGTACTTCTATCTTTATATTTATTGAAGTATGATATTTTATGTTTTTAGGATGATGATGCACTACATTGGACTTCGGAGCCTTGGTGGTGACGATACGTCACCACTTTTGGAACGCTAATTTTTAATGTGCACATAGAAATCTAGAAAAATATTTTGCATGATGATCAAAATAATATAACAATTTGAATGTTACTTAGTAGTGACATAATAATTATACTACATAATTATATTATATTCCAATTATATATACATATAAATACTTATATACTAATGTTGAAGATCAATGATTTGATAGTTGACTATGATCATAGGTGGTCAACCTTATGTTAAGCATATTTAATAATGGTCAAGATGATGACATAATCAAACATAGTCAATATTTATATGTGAATGTAGACCATGATACTAAAACATGTTCAATTGCACTAAATATATTATTAACCATAGCGAAAACATAGTGATGTTTAACAATAGTCACACATTTTTAACCATAGTCTTGTCATAGTGAACCATCATCAAATATGGTAACACTAGTTAACTATGATTAACCATAATTAATTATGGTCATCATGGTCAACCATTTTTAACCATATTTAGCTCTCTTTAACATGCCTGACTTTCATCAACTATGGTCATTCATGTTCAACCATGGGAAACCAAGGAAAACCATAGTTGATCATAGTCATAATTGGTCAAACATGGTCACCATATTCAACATTTAAAAATCAAGGTCAACCCATCCTCGACATGGCCAACCATTGTTAATATGGTCAAATAAGGTCAACCTAGATCATCACGGTGAAATGTAGTCTTCCATTATTAATATAACTAACCATAATATTAATAATATTATCAATAATCCTCTATTGAATTTATAATATTAATAATCCCTTGGATTTATAATATTGATCTCTTGGGTTTCTTAATCCCAAGGGTTTACAATATCAATCCCAAGGTTATTTTTTTTATTAATCCCTTGGATTTGTAATATTAATCCCTAGGCTTTATAATACTAAACTTAGCGTTTATAATTCTAGGATTTAATATACTAATTTTGGGATTTATAATAATTAATCTAACGGTTTATAATATTCGTTTTTATGTTGTTAGGATTTATAATATTTAATTTAATATGAGGGTTTAATATTGTGATATTGGAATGGTACAATAATACGTTTAATATCAGACAATCAATCTCATGATGAATATCATAATATTACATGTAATTTATTCAACTTCGCAATGTGACATTTCAAAATTATAATTTAATATTAAAATTTATAATAATATGATTTCTGATATTGGATTTTATAATATTATGTTTATAATATTAAGAACCAACTTGAATATCCTTAATCTACAATAAGGCTTATCTATTTTTTTAATTTTTGCAATTGCATCATAAATTACAAAAGTATAGGATACCATTGTGGGAAATGAAAACTCAAGAAACATTATGAAAATTGTTTTTGGTATTTTAATTTAATAAGTTGGTTTATTATTGAGTTTTTGAAAAAGAGAACATGCAAAAAGGAAAATATGAAATACGGAAATACTGCTAATAAAAACGATTAATAAAGAAATTAAGATTTCATTAATCTAAATATGTTACTTGATATTATAAATATATATCTATTTATTTCCCTAAGTAATTGCCTAGAACACGTTCTTTATAAGGGGAAGTTGCTCTCTCTGCGGACCCTATGGAAGATCAACACACGCATTTCAACTAACTTAGCTGTAATTTAGTTTTATTTGAAATATTATTTTAATTTTAATATTATAATTAATTTAATTAATTTTAATATTAGTATTTTAATTAAAGTTTATATATTATATTTTAGTATTAGATTTTATAATCTTAGATTTATAATATTAGTCTTAGGGTTTATGATATTAATCTTATTGTTTAATATTAATTTTAGATTTATAATCAAGTAAGTTTATAATATTAATAAATGTTTGAGTTTATTAATCTTTTAGGTTTATAAGTTGAAATGCTATTTTTTCTTTCGTTTCCTCCGTATCAGTCAATACGTGCAAAGGGGGAAGGGAAGCATATTAGACCTTTTTTTATTGTTCATTCCATCGATGTTTTGTTCCTCTCCATGCAAGAAGGGAATAAATAAGTCGATCAAATTTCGAGAAGCTTCGTAAAGTGCCTCCCTAGGAGTTAACCCCCCATTCGTCCATATTTCCAGGAAAAGGACTTCTCGTATTTCATTTCCGCTCCCATAGGAATGAATACTATAATTCGCATCGCGAACAGGCATAAAAACAACATCTATAGCAAAATTTCGTCCTGATAATTATTTGGACTATGTATAATATATCCGCGATTTTTTTCAATTTGTAATCTGAAATCAGAAGTAATTGATTTAGTAAGTCTAGCTATATGTTGTGTAGTATCAATTATTTTCATAGAAGGTGGTAATATGATATCTTTTAGGTTTATTATACTAATAATCCCTTAGGTTTATTACTTTATGGGGTTAATTATAGTATTCCCTAAGGTTTATAATATTAATCCACTGAGTTTAAATACTAATCCCTTGGGTTCATCAATCCCTCGGGTTTATAATGTCAATAATTCATTGAGTTTATTAATCCTTGGAGTTTAGAATATTAATCCCTTGGCTTTATAATATTCATCTCAAGGGTGTATAATAATGTTGGGTTATATAATGTCAAGGTTTATAATATTTTGTTTTTACTATTAGGGTTTAATATTGTGAGAATGAAATGGTATGAAAATTTATCCAACATTGCAGTGTGACAAGCATCATTGCAATGTGACAAGTAGTTTGACAATCATTATGACAATGATACATCACATTGCATTTTATTGAATGTCTCATTGCAACATTGAATCAGTGAGGATTTAGCATTTTAGTTTATAATATTTGATTTAGGGTTTACAATCTCAAGGTCTATAATATTAATCATACAATTTTTAATCCCTTGGATTCATAATATTAATATTAAGGTTTATAATCCCTTGGGTTTATAATATAAATCTTACAGTTTAATATTAATCCTGGTGTTTAATATTAGTCCTATAATCATAGGGTTTAATATTAATCATATGGTTTATAATATTAATCATATTGTTTAATATTAATCCCATGTGTTTATAATCCCTCGGATTTATTAATCCCCTCGGTTTATAATATTAATCCCGAGTATATAATATTAATCCCTTAGATTTAAAATATTTATCTTCTGGAGTTATTAATCACTTAGGTTTATAATATTAAATATTTCTTTGGTTTATTAATCTCTTAGGTTTATAATATTAATAATCTCTTGGGTTTATTAATCCCCTAGATTTAAGGTTTTGGTTTACAATATTAGGTTCAGGGGTTAGGTTTTATTCTCGTTCACAATATTGGATTTAGGGTTTACAATATTAATGTTTATAATTGTGGAGCTTATAAATTAATCATATAGTTCTCCATCCCTTCAATTTATAATATTATTCCATTGGATTTATAATATTAATCCCTAATATGTATAATAATATATTAGGGTTGCTAATCTTATGGTGTATTGTCCCTTGAGTTTGTAATATTAATTTGTAGGTTTTGTAATATTAATCCCTTTGTTATATATATATATATATATATATATATATATATATATATATATATATATATATATATATATATATATATATATAACACTCAGAGATAAATAAGTATAATTAGTAATAACCTAATGTTATTATTCGGTTTTATGTTTATTATATTATAATTTGAAATAGAAATAGAAATATATTAATTTAATATTATATAACAATATAATACTCTAATAATAGAAAATATAATATTAATATAATAAACATAAATATATAAATATACAACAATATAGTTCAAATTATTTATATAATTATTAATAATAAAATATAGTTAATCTTGAGCAAGTACACCTAATAATTATTAATATGGTTGATATACTCTTATCGATGTATATCAACCACATTTACTAACATGGTTGTAGAGGTGCTTCATATATGTTTATCGACGAAAATTGACCACATTAGTAAATATGGTTGTGCTAGTAATATAACCATTATGTACTTATTGGAAAGTGCTAAATTATAACCATTATATACTCATTCACAAGCGTGAAGTTGATAATTTACTCAAAACATTTATTAAATATTCAACCCTAAAAAAGTTAGTATAGAATAATTATTTTTTAAATAATCAAACCCTAAAATAGTCCATATAGAATAATTGGTTAGTCGTAAACTACATGCAATTCTAGTGGATGTCCCAATTTGCAATTCAATTAAATTTCTTTCGTTGACATGGACAACATTATTTATTGAAGTTGACAATCTAATGACATTGCACCATTAAAATTGTAACCTATTACGAGTGGTATAGTTCAGGAGGCACTACCTCACTTTGTCCCATTATAATTATACTTTCAATGTTTCAAGAAGTTGAAAAACTTATTGGTAACAATGAGGACCAAAAATTGTGTAAAGCATGATTGAGCACAACGATGGGTTATCTGTGATTTAAGTGCAAACATTCTATGAATCAAAATGTTTTTTTTTCTCATGTCATAAAATTGTGCCATAAAACTCACATGTGGAAAATACCTAAATAGTGTTATATTTGAGGCATTATGGCGGAATATGTAGAGAGAAGGATTTAGGATGCTGGTAAACAATAATTTTCACAGGAATGAGCAGTAGTGGGAGGGTGAAGGAGTGATCTTGTTAGAAGGGAGGGTGCACGATACAGTGAGCAAGATTTAGGATAATGGTAAACAATGTATAGGACTTCGAACAACAAGTTTACAGTTCTAAAAATTCTCTGCAATATTTGTTGTGAGGTTATTTATTTGATTCTGTGGCTCCTCTTTTGGTCATCGGGCCTGCTTTATTTATTTTTCCCATATTACTTCCTCCATTCTCTGGCGATGCCATCCTATTCCAATCACAATTTTTCCCATCAAATTGTCTTCTTATTCCAGTGTGCACTATATATTCTATTTTGGATTCTTGTTGAACACTTCTAGTTATATCGTCGGAGCTCTCGTGCTAAATTGGACAGGGATAAATAGGGTGGTGTTCATTGGCTCTAATTTAAAATCTAGGGAGAACCCAGTTTCACTTGGTATTTCATACTTGCGGAAGAAGTGGTTATCAACTTTCTTCATCTCTCTACCTTGCAAAGACATAAAATTTAGATGTGGTCACACATGGTGGAAATTCTTGGGATTTTGTTGTTGTTTCTGTTGCAAATAGAAATTTGTACTCTCACACATTAGGGTTGTGAGTTGCTAGTGTGTTTTCTGTGAACTCCATTTTTTCAGGGTGGGAAATTTTTCGAGTGCATTTTTCACCGGCCAATATTCTTTTGTGAGGTGTATATTTTATTTATTTCCTACGTCCAGGGACACATTTTATCTATTTTTGGAGGATTATCACTATACTACCCTCCCTAAAGTGGTATGCCTTTCTAGGGTGGAATTTATGTAATATATGTGGAAGATCCGTGTGGAGGTGGGGAATAAAATCTATCTTGGTATTTTCACATTGGTCGTTTCTTACCTCCATTTGGGGATGGGCATATTTAATGGTATGTATATGGGATCTGAGTAAGTGATATCACATATCTGATCGACGCCCTTGAAGTTGAAGCTGGAGATATTTTAATTTGAATCCAACGTGCCTTTGTGTTGGTCACTTAGATTCTCTATTGGAATTTTCGATTTTGGACGACGCACGATTTATGGGCTAGGTTTGGTGAGATTTGGGAATTATATATGGTACATTCTATGTGGGGGGGACTAATTATTCCTGACATCTATACCACTTTCCTTGGTTATCATTTTCTTTCCATTTTTAGTTTCTTTGGAGGTGTCCTATTTTTATTCTGATCACTACTTTTGGCTTCCCTCAGTCTCCCCACTTCATATGTTTTACATGATAACGTGGTGAACACATATTTTATGCAAACATAAAATCAACTCATAGAATATTAGGATATATACAAGTCAGATGTATCCTCACACAAGGCTTTCATTCAATCCACTCTAGAGGTTGAGGCAGCATACTAGAAAACTTGGTTGGATGTGGGGAACCCAAGTTCCTCAACTCTCGCACACGGAAACAATTCGTCGGAAAGCCCAAAACTTACTATGCAGTCAAAGGATTTGGAGACGTGTCATAGGAACAAATACATATAAATAAATACATATAAACAAAATGACTAGATTACTAGGGCATTCCCTTCCGATGATTCCTATGACATCATACTGGACATCTCTTGGCTTAATGCCCTCGTTATTTTCATAAGGTTGGCGGTGATGAAAATATGAGGATAGACTATTAGGGGGGTGCATCCTTTCAAGGACCACTATCACTATAAGCCTATCCCAAGTATTGATTTTGATCCATATATCTCCTGCTCAATTTTATTTATCCGACTTTTCCACCTCCCCTCCCTCCCTTTGATATTATGTCTCCTCCCCTACACCCTGAGAGCTTGGTGACCCTTGGTCTTGATGTTTTTTCCATGTTACAAGCCCCTCCCCCTATTCTGCTCTGTGTCACTTGATTTTATCCCTTCACTATATGAAATACCCTCCATTCCTTCAGGTGTTATAGTGGGGTCATATTATTCTTATCCCACTCCATATGGTTCTCCTCACACACCGAGCCCATCCTCCTCTCCTCCTCCCTATGTAGGTGTTTTGTGGGAATCCTCTCCCCATAACTCGGCCAAAAATGACCTAAATTTTTTATGATTAACCCCTCTCTCACATTAGCTTCCATCTCCATTTATAAGGATGTGGTACGTTATCCCTCCCCAACTATCAACCCTAACTCAGCCCTCAATATCATTGTCAGACGTAGGGTTGGAAAATGGAGCAGACAACTTCAAGGTAGATTGAACCCAATGGCACTCAATTTTCCTTATACTTTTGACCTCCATGATGTTCCCATATTCCATTATGTCAACCCTTAGACCCTTAGAGAAGATGTGCCTGAAACTTTCAATTCATGTTCATTTTCTTGCTCTTGAACATTCGATGCGTGGGGGACTTTTTATTACAAAATAATGTTAGGAGTTTATTTTCAAAATATTTATAATTAAATAGAGAAAGTGTTTAAAATAAAAGAATATGGTAATTATATAAATATATAAAAAATGATTATGATAATATTATTATTTATTGAAATAAATATTGAAGTATTAAAATTTATTACTAGAAAGTTAATTATTGCATAATAATAATAATGATAACAATAATAATAATAATAATAATAACATAATTATGTCCACATGGGGTAGCTCAAGCGGCAAGGGCCGTGGAAATGAAGTCTCACCGAACCGAAAGTCTTGGGTTCAAATCTTGGGCTACCCCTCCCCCGTAGAGGGGTACATAATGGACATGTAAATCAGAGAGTCCAGAGAGTCCCGCCCCAGCTTACAAAAAAAAATAATAATAACATAATTATTATATTAATTATTATAATATTTATTTTAGGGTTTATTATTGGATTTTCTCAATATGAAAATCAATCATGGTCTACCATAGTCAACCATGGTCCAATGTCACAATGTGACAAATATTGTCTCAATATGAACATCAACTATGGTCACATTGTGATAAAGATTGTCTCTTGGTCCAATGTCACATTGTGAAAACCATGGTCATCCATGGTCAACCATGTTCCAACGCTGCATTGTGACAAAGATTGTATCAATATGAAAATCAACCATGGTTACATTGTGACAAATATTGTCTTTTGCTCCATCGTCAAATTGTGACAACATGGTCATCCTTGGCGAACCATGGTCCAATGTCACATTATGACAAAGATTTTCTCAATGTTAAAATCAACCAAGGTCAACCATTGTCTAATGTCGCATTGTCAGAAAGGTTATCAGAATATGAAAATCAGTCATGGTCAACCATAGTCCAATGTCACATTGTGATAAAGATTTTGTTAATATGAAAATCCACCGTGGTGAACCATGTTTATTTTAGGGCTTACAATATTTATCTTAGGGTTTATATACCTTAGGTTTATAATATTTATCCCTTGGGTTTAATGTTATTCCTTTGGGTTTATATTCCCCTATGTTTTTATTGTTAATCTCTTGAGTTTATTATTCCTTTAGGTTTATAATATTTATCTTAGGGTTTGTAATATTAATCCCTTGGGTTTATAATACCTTGGGGTTTTAGAATTAATCCCTTGCGTATACAATATCAATCCCTTGGGTTTATCAATCCAAGGGTTTATATTCCTAGGGTATAATATTTTTCATACAGTTTATAATATTAATCCTAGGGTTTAATATAAATCCCTTGGGTTTACAATCATGGCCAACCATGCACAACTAAGGTCGAATGTCAAATTGTGGAAAGTATTATGTCAATATGAAAATCAACCATGGTCAAATTTCGTAATGTGGAAAAGATTGTCTCAATATAAAAATCAACCATGGTAAAACATGGTTAACCATGTTTATTTTAGGATTTATAGTATTTATCTTAAGGTTTATATACCCAAGGTTTACAATATTTATCCCTTAGGTTTAATAGTATTCCCTTGGGTTTATAATCCCTTGGTTTTTTAATTTTAATCCCTTGGGTTTATTATTCCCTTCGATTTATAATATTAATCGATTGGATTTATTAATCTAAGGGTTCATTTTCCTACGGTGTAATATTATTCATGGGGTTTATAATATAATTTTTTGGGTTTAATATAAATCCCTTGGGTTTATAACCATGTTCAACCATGGTCCAACCTCACAATTTGATAAATATCATCTCTATATGAAAGTAAATCATGCTTAACCATGGTAAATGATGGTTCAAAGTTTCTTTGTGACAAAGATTGTCTCAATATGGAAACGAATGATGGTCAACCATGTTTATTTTAGGGTTTATAATATTTATCTTAGGGTTTATATACCTTGGGTTTAAAATATTGATCCGATGTGTTTAATATTATTCCCTTGGGTTTGTAATACCATGGAGTTTTAGAATTAATCCCTTGCTTCTATCACATCCGTCACTTGGGTTTATTAATCTAAGGGTTCATATTCCTAAGATATAATATTATTCATAGAGTTTATAATGTTAATCCTAGGTTTTAATATAAATCTCTTGCATTTACAATCATGGTTAACCATGGTAAATGATGGTCCAATGTCACATTGTGCCAAAAATTGTCTCAATATGAAAATCGACCATGGTCAACCATGGTCCAATGTCGCGTTATGACAAATATTGTCTCAAAATGAAAATCAATGATGGTAAAGGATACTCAACCATGTTTATTTTAGGGTTTATAATATTGATCTTAGTGCTTTTATACTTTCGGATTATAATATTTTCCCCTTGGGTTTAATATTATTCCTCTAGTTTATGATCCCTTGGTTTTTAGTATTAATTCCTTGGGTTTATTAATCTAAGGGTTCATATTCTGAGGGTATAATATTATTCATATGGTTTATAATATTAATTTTTGCGTTTAATATAAATCCATTTGGTTTATAATCATCATCAACTATGGTCCAACACACATTGTGACAAGGATTGTCACAATATAAAAATCAACCGTGGTGAACCATGTTCTAATGTTGTATTGTGTCAAAGATTGTCTCCTAGTCCAACATCACATTGTGACAACCATGGTCATCCATGCTCAACCATATTCCAATGTTAGATTGTGACAAAGATTATGTAAATATAAAAATCAACTGTGCTAAACCACGTTTATTTTAGAGTTTATAATATTTATCTTATGGTTTATATACGTTGGGTTTATAATCCCTTAGTTTTTTAGTATTAATCCCCTGGGTTTATTATTCCCTTAGGTTTATAATATTTTACCTTATGGTTTATATACATTGGGTTTATAATACTAATCCCTTGGGTTTAATATTATTCCCTTAGGTTAATAATTCCATGGGGTTTTATAATTAATCCCTTAGGTTTATAATATCAACACCTTAGGTTTATTAATTAAAGGGTTCATATAAATTGGGTTTGTCAATCCCTTAGACCAACGTTACATTGCGACAACCATGGTCATCCATGGTCCAATGTCGCATTGTGACAAATATTGTCTCAATATGAAAATCAACCATCGTCAACCATGACCAACCATTGTCCTACGTGACATTGTGCTAAATGTTGTCTCAATATGAAAATCATGGTCAGCCATAGTCCAACCTCGCATGCAACAAAGATTGTGTCAATATGAAAATCAACCATGGTCAACCATGTATATTTTAGGATTTATAATATTTATCTTAGGGTTTATATACCTTCAGTTTATAATATTTAACCCTTAGGTCTAATATTATTCCCTTGGGTTTATAATCATGGTCAACCATGTGAAACTATGGTCCATTATGGTCCAATGTCACACTGTGACAAAGATTATCTCAATACGAAAATCAACCATGGTCAAATGTCGCATTGTGACAAAGATTGTCTCAATATGAAAATCAACCATGGTAAAACATGATTACCCATGTTTATTTTAGGGTCTATATACCTTTGGTTTATAATATTTATCCCTTGGATTTAACATTATTCCCTTGGGTTTATAATCTCAATCCCTTGGCCTTGTTAATCTAAGAGTTCATATTCCTAGGATAAAATATTATTCATTGGGTTTATAACATTAATCTTTAGATTTAATATAAATCCATTGAGTTTATAATCATGGTCAACCATGGTCCAACATCATGATTGTGAAAAATATTTTCCTAGTATGAAAATCAACCATGGTCCAATGTCACATTATAACAAGGATTATCTCCATATGAAAATCAATCATAATCAACCACGGTCCAATGTCGCATTGTGACAAAGATTGTCTCTATATGAAAATCAACCATGGTCAACCTTGATTGTTTTAGGGTTTATAATATTTATGTTAGGGTTTATATACCTTCAGTTTATAATATTGATCCCATGGGTTTAATACTATTTCCTTGGTTTTATAATCCCTTGGGTTTTTAGTATAAATCCTTTGAGTCGATTATTTCCTTGGGTTTATAATATCAACCCTTCAAATTTATTATTCTAAGGGTTCATATTTATAAGATATAATGTATCCATAGAGTTTCTAATATTTCTCCATCAGTTAAACATAAATCCTTGAGTTTAATTATTTAATAATAAATAATATAAATGATAAAAAAACATAATTTATGTTAATAAATAGATAAAAACCATATTTATATTAATAAAATAATAATAATACCAATATTATTATTATGATTATTATTTAATAATTAATTAATAATAAATGAAATAAATTTCTCAGAAATGTTTATATTAATATTTAATTAACAATATTTATATTAATAACTATTAATAATTATTTAATTATTATTATTATTATTTGTTAATCAATTATGAATGAATGGATGGTTTATTTAATAAACGAATTAATTATTATTAAATTAATAAAGCTATTAAATTATTAATTAAATTTAATAATAATAATAATATTAGTTAATATAAGTAGTAGTATTAATTAAGAATAATCATAATAATTATAATTATTCGTTTTTAGCCTATATCAACCACATTTACTAATGTGATTGTGGATGTGATTGATATAGCTTTTGGTCGTATATCAACTACTTTTACTAATGTGATTGTGGATGCGGTTGATATAAGTTTTGAGTGTATATCAACTACATTCACTAATGTGTTTGTGCTAGTTAACCTACTTTACTCAAAAATACCTAAATGTTATTCTTTATCAAATAATTTTAATTGTAAAAATAAATTAAATTTATAAAACCAAATTTCATACACATTTAATTTTTGTCCAACTTTTATTTAAAAATTTTGATATAAGAAATTACATCACAATCATTCAAATAATTTTAATGATAAAAAATTATAAAATATAATTAAAATAAAATAAAATAAAATACAAATTACATTAATTTGTTCCAATCTCAAATGTGTAGCCTTATATATTTTTTTAAAATGCTATTTTATCTCATGATATTCATAGTAGAAGAGGGGCATCTTTAAATTGATTGCAAATTTCCAGAATATTGAGGAATGAGACAGACATGAATACGATTAATAAATTAACCACACCCATATCCGTATTGAATATTCTGAAAATTTACAATAGACTTAAGCTCACTCGTAGAAAAGAAATACTTATATCATTTGGAGACTCCTAGAAATTATGTGCATTTCAAGGAAATGAAAGTGCTAGATTTATATGTTCTTTTAAAACGCATTCTATCTAATGATATTCATAGTACAAGAGAGATACTCACTTATATCATTTGGGGACTCCTGGAAGTTGTGTATTTTAATGAAATGAAAGTGATTTGAAAATTTTTCCAAAACGAATGCAATTTGAAAATTTTGATAGAATGTCTTGTCTGAAGAAAACACTTTATTAATTCCTCGACGTCAATATCTATGTTTCGCATGCATTATTTTTCAATGAAGGATGATATTGCATGTGCATTGTTTCTGAGCTTCTCCAACCACCATCCTTATTGACGCAGTAAAAAGCATGGGCCAGCTCAAAATATATTGATGTTTTTCAAACATATTATGTTTTAGTGTTTTTAATAGCAATTGGGATAATTTTATTTTGGTCAAATTTTATTCGTTGCTGACTAAAATGAGTTTTTTTTGTTTTTGTTTTTTTTTTTTTTAACTATAATCACTAAAAACTCTAAAACATTTACGCGGAAGAGAATTTACAAATAAAACTTGTGATTTAAAAAAAAATCATATTAAATTTTTAAACAAATTGAAATTAAAATAAAAATACAAATATATATATAAACTCTCCAATACATAAACCAGATATACTACAATATACCATCGGTTGGTAATAACCTTCACCTCCTCATGAACATGACCAAATCCATCGCTACATCAGCCACCAGGGCAGCCACCAATTCCACCGATGGATCCAACACCAGCTCCCACGACTCCTGCAGTCCACCGTACACCTCCAAACCCTTCTCTAGATGGTTAAATTTATGTTGACTGCAAATTTTTAGTATATTTCAGAATTTGATTATTAAAAGAAAAATCAATTGTTTAACCACTCCTAACTGTTAGACAGTCACTATATTCTAAAAATATCTAATTTACCTAAAAATAAATTATCAATATCATATATGCCGATCTTTAAAATTCTACCGACGTCATGTACTCCAATCTTTGTCTTTCAATTTTTGCCAATGTCATTTGCTCCAATATTTATATTTCTAACTAACTTTACTTGACAAGAATAAGCAACTTCCACTAAAAATCCAAAAGAAATAAGGAACTCTTGATCATCTTGGTAATGTTAGGAACACTTCATCAATACAAGCAATGTCTTCATACACATACAGGCACAAAGAAACGAGGGTTCTTTCACATCCATTAACGATCCAAAAACCAATATTGCAGTATTACTCAGAGAAAATGTTTTGAGAGGGACTTCCAATCACTACACTAGGGATATTACATCGTTAAAGACTTAAAAAACTGCCAACTCCCATAGAAAAATCTATTGCCGCGCCACCAAACCTTCGATATAAAATCCTCAACTCCAAGATTCATCCAATCACAGATCCATTCAAGAGAAGGATAAGCTCATTACTCTTCCAAAGGAAACCATCTGAATAGAAGTGACACAAATTTTTCTTCGAAGAGTAAAATATATTCATTTAGTTTTTAATATAATTAATTAATTTCCAATTTACATAATTATTTAATTTTTATTATATATAAAATATAATATTTAATAGTAGTAAAATTTAAAGATTTAAAAAAAAATTCATGATTATATAGAAACAAAATCCAAAATATGAGTGATAAATAGGGATTAGGATCATTTTGGATCTTCTTTTGGAACTCTCATGGTTTTCCATGGTGTAAAGGTCCTATTCTAAGTTGGATCCCTAGTGATAATGATCTTATTTTTCAGTTGAAACTTGGGAGCATAATGAATCTAGGGTTCCTCACCTTGAAAAATTTATTCTTTTGTAAACTTGGAATAAGAAATCCTTTCGGAGGGGTCTTTGTGGTATAGTCTGTTATATAAAGAGCATTGTTTCTTCTCACATCTAACTTCATAAAATTGATCCCATCAATCCATACATTTGGATCAAGATCTCCAATTCTACCACTAGTATGATTTTTCTTGCAACTTGCTATTTCACTCCTATTAACTATACTCCCTATAATAAAAACAACTTGGATCAGAATTTTCCTTTCAATACCTTATAAAAAGACATCCACAACCTTAGGAATGAAGGTAATATCATCTTTTTTGGGGACTTCAATGTTATAACTGTTACTAACCAAGCTATTATGTTAAGTAACAACTCTAACCTTGACCCCTTGTGGCTTGATGAAGATTATGACTGAGCTAATAGATTCAAGAGAAACTTTGAAGGCATAACCAAGAACTTATATGACACTGATTATTGGCAATGGTATTAACAAGTGGCCTTCCTCTAGCCAGATGACCTGTTTCCATGGGTCGGGCAGTAGTGTCATGGACTATGCGATTTCAGACACCCATGTCCTTAATCTATTAGCAAATTTGAACTAGTTAACGGTTACGAGCCTGAATTTGGCCACATGCCTTTATCTTTTAACCCCTAAATATTGCTACACATACCAGCCAGATGAGAAAATCCAATGAAATCCAAAGAAACACTCGTTTCAATCAGAATAATATAGACCTTTTTTTAAAGGATTTAAGGAAGGATTTATGCTTAGTGAAATATAATAACAACATTCATCAAATTTATTACAATTTTAATACTACCCTTTCCACTACCATTAACAAGTTCTCTACTGAGGTTTTGTATAAACATATTAACAAAACTGCCAACCCTTGGTATGACAAAGACTATAAAATTACCAGGAAAGTGATCAGAGATGCCCTAACGAAACTATAAAGCTCCAGAATATTAGTATATATAAAGCCCTCATAAAAAAGAAGAAGTGATCCAATATTAATAAGAGACAAGAGCATTTTCTACATTTCTAAAGTTGTTCCCAAATCGTTTTGGCAGAATGTGCTTGTTCGGAAATAAAAAAAATCATTCAATCCAATTATAGAATTGGGACATCTATCTTAAAAGGTTTTATAACTTCCCGAACACATTGAGTCTGGAATTAATAAACTTGCTAATGGGAAAGCTAAAGATATCGAAGGATACCGAACTGAAATATCTAAACTAGGAAGATTTATCCTCATCTCCACAAGCTTCTCAATTTTGCTATAAAGCATGGCTTCTCTATGCCTTGGACGCAAAGCCTTACTGTTCCTATATTTAAAAATGCGGACAAAAACACTCCCTCTAACTATAATACCATTATGATTAGACACATATTTGCAAAAATTTATGGGCTCATTTTGGAAAATAAGATTAGTCTTTCGCTAGAAAACCATGGTAAAAGAGCTAAAGGGAAAGCTCGGTTTAGGAGACATCACTCGACTATCGACCATCTTGTCATTCTCAGGATCATTTGTCGAGGAATGTCACAATAGTAAAGTTGATCTCTTTTGTTGCTTTGTGGACTTTAGAAAATCTTTTGACACTATTCCTTGGGACAAGCTCTCGAAACATCATGATGAGATAATGGTTCCTCCTAAGTTGACGAATGATGTGATTCACCTCTATGAGATTGTTGTTGTCAAGATTAAGACCAAAAAAGGGTTGTCTAAAGATATTAAATGCAATATGAGGGTTAAGCAAGAGTGTCCCATATCCCCTACTATTTTTCGAATTTACTTCGATAAGCTATAGAGGTGTTTGGAAACTGCGGGTTGCAAGGGCACCGAGCTTGCTAGTATAATCATTACCGTTCTCCTTTATGGTGATGATATCCCTTTTATTGATAGAAGCCATGTTGGCCTAGATAAGAAAATTAAGACTTTTCATGATCACTACTCCAATATGGGTACGACGGTTGATACCGACAAAACTAAACTTATGATTATCAAATCCAAAAATATAAACCATACTAATTTTGTCTATGATAACAATTTCTTAGAAGATGTTTCTTCTTATAATATTTAGGTATTGACATTCCTCATGAGGTCAACTGGAATTATAACATTCAGAAAAGGATTATTAAAGGCTGGAAAGATTATTATGAGCTTGAAAATAATTTTAAGTCACCAATATTTGTATTTAGCATAAAAAAAGTTCCATTTTTAGACGCTCATCACCCATCTTGTCTTACACAGATGTGAATTTTGGGTTACAATATATCCAAAGAGTCGTGGAAAAAAATTGAGATGATTAAAAAATAATTCATTACCTACAACCTCAAGATCAAGGGAAATAACCCCTATCCTATCCTCCTGATCGAAGTTGGCCTTCCCCCATTGAAAGTAGGGCTATGTTGAAGCATATGATGTATAAGAAGAAGATTTATAATGTGGAAGCCAAGAGGTTTCCCAAAATTGCTTCTAACTTTAGTTAAAACCCCCACCTCCGCCTCAAGCATGGGTGGTATAAGGATGCCCAATCTTGGCTAAACCATTGGGGGATAAAGGAGGAGATCATCCTTGGAATAAGGGATAGTGTGAAAGATAGTATCACCTCCAAAGTTAAGGATAAAGGAGATGGAGGGTAAAAGGAAGCTACTTCATGTTATAAGGAGGTGATCAACCCAACCCTTGATAACCATAATTATCTCTCTATTTTAACCAACACTAAGAAAAAAATGAACATCACTAGGATTAGAACTAATTCTCATAAACTTCAAAGTGAAACCGGGAGGTAGTCTAATCCCAAGGCTCCTTCGGATGGTAGAATCTACCAACTTTTCTAGATGAAGAGGGTGGAAGATGAAAAAGACTGTCTTTTAGATTTCTTGACTCTTACTCGCATCCACTTCCATTTCGCTAACATCTGTAACACTTCCAATCTTCTTGACTTGTTAAGTCAGATCGACTACATTGATCTTGAAGCGCTTCTTTCCCTTCTTCTTTATCATAGAAATAAGATCTTGAATAATCTCAATAATATTTTTTTTCTTCTTAAGGTCCAACATGCCACATTGGTCTTAGTAGACATCAATCACCACCATCATCATCATCAACTAAGTTTCCAAAAAAAATTCATAACTTTTATTTTATTAATTGTTGAAACTGGTTTGCTTTAACCTACATTTAATTCCATTCATTATCTTTACTCATTTTTGAAATTTTTAATACTCACAATAATAAATAATAAGGTTCTTGGGCTAAAAGAAATTAATGACCTTACATTATTTTTTTTATCAATAACTATTTATATGAATTATTTTTTATAAAATTTAAATTTATTTTTGTTTTAAAATAAACTAAATAGTTATCTTTTTACAAATTATATTTAAGCATATTCAATTTAATTATTTATGAAACTTTAATTTTTACATAAATATTTTTAATTTGAATAAAAAAATTAATATATTTATGATACAGGTTAATTTGAATATATTTTAAATTAATTACTATAATTTGAATAGAAAAATTGATATACTTCTAGTAGGTTAATTTTAATATTTTTTGAAATTAATTAACATATCAAAATATTTGTATGTTACTGTATTAAATTATTTAATATATCTAAAATTATATAATATTCTATAATATTCTATGTATTTATATAAGTAAATGTTATAGTGATTATAAATTTTAAATATTTAAAAAAATGATTTATAATAATTCAATAACTGAATTTACTTCTGTAAATAAAAATTCAATTATATTTCATACTCATTAGGCATCCTTATTCTTTCAGACCCATTCACTCCTTAGGCATCCTTATTCTTTCAGACCCATTCACTCCTCCTCAATGGGTAACCCAACAACACATTTTCTGGCCTTTAGTGTAATGGTGGTTGTTGTTTTAATGCTTCAATGCCTGCACATGGGCAGTGCAACACGCCTAGAACGCCAGAATTATCACACCGTCTCGGCTGAATACTTCAAATGGAAAGAGCCACAGGGAGCTGTCGAATGCCCAGGTTAGCTGTTTGGCTGTTCGGTTTTTTATTTTTTCTTCTTATGTGATGAGCAGGCTGCATAAATTAGAGCTTGCATTTGACTTCATCCAATGATTTTCATGACCAATTTCCTTTCATATCTACTCTTTAGATCTGAATGAATAGCTTGTTTTGCTGTAAGGGTTTAATCTCAAGATCTGAATGAATAGCTTGTTTTGCTTTAAGGGTTTAATCTCAAGAGTATTGAGGGAAAATGATTTTTCAATGAGGAAATGTTTTGATCGTGTAGTTTTCGAATAAAGAAATACTTTTAAGTATAAGATATCAATCAACTTAACTCATTTTTGACATTAATGTAATATTGATTTAGAAAATGTTTTTAAAATAAAATTTTTATCAATTTAATCAACCTTACTTACTAAAACTAGACTAATTAACCTAATCCTACATACTAATACCAATAAATCAGATAGACCAATTTAGTCTCAATAGACATTAACCACTATCATCGTCAACAAACCACTTATAAAATTTTATGCAGTATTCCTCTGTTGTAGTTTTATGCATCAACAAACCACTTATAAAATTTTATGCAGTATTCCTATGTTGTAGTTTTATGTCGTATTTATATGTTGTAGGAAAAGAAAAATATATAATCAGATTTTTGTGTACAGGTGAGGAAGCGCTAAAGGCAGGAGTGAATATAAGACTGGATCATATTCAGGGAGCCTGCTCACCCCTCAAGCCCACGAACTCGAGCCCATGGATACCCTTGGTGTCTGAGATTTTCGAAGGAGACAATGCTCGTTTGAATACAATTATGGGCAGGTCAAAAAACGGCAGCACTTATTCCCCACAGGGCGATGTTCCTATTGTATCTGGAAACATTCTGGGTTCAAAACGATATATTGTAATAGTAGGGATTGGCACACCACCAACGAGACAGTTGCTGATAATTAATACGGCCACCGATTTGTCATGGATACAATGCGAGGATTGCAAAAGCTGTTATTCACAGGTAGATCCCATATTCAATCCCAATGCGTCATCTTCTTATAAACGCATAAACTGTACTTCGAAGGCCTGTATTGAATTGAGCAAATATGATGCGGAGGCCTGCGATGATAACGGGTTATGCATTTATGAAGAAGATTACTCGGATTCCTCGACAACCAGCGGAGATTACAGCAATGACACCTTGACTCTGGGTTCGGATTCTTTCGAGGGCTTCGCCTTTGGATGTGGGCATATCAATTCAGGGAGCTTTAATGGGACGTCTGGGCTTTTAGGATTGGGGCGGGGTCCAACTGGGTTTCCTAACCAGACAAGCAGCAAATTTGGCGGCCTATTCTCTTACTGCCTTCCGGATTTCCTATCCTCCAATTCAACGGGCTCGCTCAGCTTCGGTGAGAGTTCGATTCCTGCCACTGCCGCTTTCACCCCTCTCCTTACAGATCCGGATTCTGCCAGCATGTATTTCGTGGGACTCAACGGCATAAGCGTCGGAGGCGAGAGGCTCTCGATTTCCTCTGCTACTCTTGCAGGAAAAGGCACAGTTGTGGACTCTGGAACCACCATAACTCGGCTTTCCAAAGCCGCATACGATGCCCTGAAAACTTCGTTCCGGAACAAAACCCAGAATCTTCCGAGCGCCGAACCGAACTTGGACTTGATACTGGACACCTGCTACAACCTGTCTGGCTACAGCGACGTCAACATTCCGACTCTAACTTTCCACTTCGCGAACAATTCGGATTTGACTGTAAGCCACAAGGGGATTTTGTATCCCCTCAAGGATGACGGAGCTCAGACGTGCCTGGCATTCGCCGCTACACAGCCGGGAGTGGCGAACAATATTACCATTATCGGGAACTTCCAACAACAGGAAACAAGGATTGCCTTTGACAATAAAGGCGGAAGAGTTGGCTTCGCCTCTGGATCCTGCTCTAATTAGTACTCTGCTCCAAATAATACTAGTCAATTGCCCAGGCTCTAAAATTAAAATATTTAAGATGCCACTTAATTTGAAGTGGAGTATCAATTAAATTTGACATTATTTACTTGAATATTTGACTTAATTTTAATTGGAGTATCAATTAAATTTTACATTATTTACTTGAATATTTGAATTAATTTGAAGATCCACTCAAATTCATTGAACTTTAATCCAATTACTTAAAAGTCTTGAAAACATAAGAGTATTGATTTAAAGGTCCACTCAAATTTATTGAATTTTAATCAAATTACTTAAAAATCGCTTAAAAATCATAATCATAGTGGCATGCATTCACTTACCGCGCACATAGATATTTTCTACTTTTAAAATATAAATTAAATGGACGCTTCTCCACTCTCGGGGCCAGCCCAACTTCCGCCATCTATTAACCGTACCCGCTACCAACCTATATTTTGGTGTAACCATAAATGTTAAAATAAGTAGAATACAAACATTTTTAATCTTTAATTTAATATAACACATTTTTATTAAAATATTAATATTAACTTTTATTTTTTTTAAAATAAAAGAATTAGAATTGAAATAATATTAATTATATCTAGCCTCAAGAGTTAGCTCAATCGGTCAAATCAAGTGTCTCGCCAATGGGAGGTCACACGGTCGAATCCTGAAAGCTCTCAGGGTTAGGTCAGTAAATAGGCCGACGGATGTTGATTGCTTTCGGGTGCGTCCACTCAGTGTTGAACAACCCTGGATGTAGCGGCCATCCATTGACCCGGGTATCCTCGAACCAGAAGCGAAAAAAAATAATATTAATTATATCTACCTACTAAATAGAATATGATAAAATTATTTTCAAATTATTTTCCCCATCAAATCTTTTGGGTTAGTTTAGAGTAATGTTAACAAGTTACAACCAATTAACCTTGTATTTTTTCCATAGTTGATTAATGGCATCAAAACTAAGTTTGTAATGAATTGACGTTGCACTGCACCATCAAACTTAAATAAGCATTGAATCGAATTTTCCCATCGTACTATTACCACTTTAATCCTCTCTGCACATGCTAACTTTAGCATCCTTTGTACTTTTTGACAACATTGAATTTGCTTCAAATACACGGTTTGAGGCATCCTCACTTCTAACTAGACCTTCGCCGCCAATTTGGAGGAACAATAAAAATTAGGAATTGCAGTGGAATCCGCAATGCTATCTAGGAAATTGGAAGCTTGAATCATTTCCTTCTTTACATGGACATGCGGATTCGTCTGGTTATGTGACATATATATTTAGTACCTGCAACTTGCGACCACATTTGGTAAATTACCCAGCCTGGCAGTCAAACTACCTTTATCATCGTCCATGTTGATGTAACACCAACTTTAAAATTCAACAATTCTTGAGCCTTGATCAAGATTTGGTATTCGATGCGGTCCGTGGAAATTTGTTTGAGCTTGAGGTCTGAATAGTGCTATAAAATTGTTGGAGCTTGAGGTCCAAATAATGTTGGAGCTTGAGTTCCCTTTTCAAGGAGAGTCAAATCTAGGTGTCATTGTTAATCCGAATAAATGCATGACTATCCAATCTTGTTAGTATTTCTTCTTGTCGTGAAATTTCAATGTGCGTGTGTTTTCAAAAGAGTTTTTGGAATCTTGAAATTTTGCTATAATTCCCATGGGCATATATTTCGATTAATATATTCATGTGGACATCATAACGCTACAATTTCTCACCTTGCTTCTTGTCCAGAGTATGCCTTCAACTCTCCTTGTTTTTCATAAATGCAGTTATGTGGTAACATTATTATGTTGTATACGTAATGTAATAACTCGTGATATTTTTTTGGGGGTGGTTCATGAGTATTGGGTGGTTGTGATGTGATATTTTTTTTAAGAGTGGTTCACCAATGTTAGGTTGTTGACATTTCAATTGGCGAAATATTTAGCAACAAAAACTCGTAATAACAAATATAACAAATATAATTTCATAGCTCGTATATTTTTCCTATAATTCCATAGATTTTAAATTGCATTTAAACAAATTTATAATTCCATCCCCACCCCTGAAAGCATTCCATGAAAATAGTGTTTTTTTCTTTTACTGATTTTTAATTCCTGCTATTAATATGCCATTCAAATGAATTATGATAATGCTCCTAGTTTAACAACCTCAAAAAATACAATTACTTCATGGCATATTAAAACTTCCTCAAAATTTTATTTTTATATTGGTTCATTTTTTATGTTTAATGGAAGGAAAGCTATATAATATGGGATAATTTTTTTAGATGGACTAGACAATGCTCTATGGCATATTAAAACTTCCTCAAAATTGTACTTTTATATTGGTTCATTTTTTATGTTTAATGGAAGGAAAGCTCTATAATATGGACTAATTTTTTTAGATGGACTAAATAGTGCTTTATGGCATATTAAAATTTCCTCAAAATTGTATTTTGATATTGGTTCATTTTTTATGTTTAATGGAAGGAAAGCTATATGATATGGACTAATTTTTTTTAGATGGACTAAATAGTTTTGAGAGATAAAAAAAGGGAATATAGTGTTAAGGCAGAGTGAGTGAATTTTTTTATTTATAAATATTTCAATAGAATATAAATTTATGATGATTTGATTTAATATAATTATTTGTATTAAGTTAGTATTAGAAAAAATAAAATAAAAATAATATGGTTATCAAAAGTTAGATAAAGTGTTAACATAATTTTGATACATTTCTAAAATAAAATTGGATACTCTTTTATTGATGGGTAAAAGTAAATATTAAAATTCATGCGAAGGGTAGTTTAAAACTAAAACTGTCATTAAAAAATTCCATGATGGGCAGCGGGACCCGTCAAATTTAACCCCTGATTTCCCCCAACCTCCATGTACGGTATTGGGCTAATGAATTGTAAAGTTAAATTCCACCTGTTTCTGAAAAAGACAACAGTCGCTGAATAAACATACGAGATGCTTAGGTGAAGGTGATGTCAAATGGACGTAAGTTGAGAAAAATATTTGTTACTAAAATGGATGGCGTTTAGTGGTTTTTAGTGTGAATTTTTGGAAGTTTTTCTGGTGAGATTTTTCGGTTTAATTCCTTTAAAATCCAGTAGGAATTTATTGAAATAATAAGTTTTATGGGTAATCCCTGCACAATCGAAGTGCCTTAGGAGTTTTCAAGGGTGTTGAATCCATATGTATACACTCAAAAAAACCAATTTAAATAACACAAATGAATATTTTGATTTAAAATCATTGGTGCTCCAATTCTTATAAGAGCACCAAGTTGGTTGAATTTATTTTTATTTCTGGTAGAGGAATGAAGGGAGCAGGGGAATGGTAGGAGCTAGGGTTTATAGAAATAAATCAAGTGTTGGACACCATGGAGGGGCATAAGGGGGAGAGCGCCACTCCCTCCTACATTCAGGCAGTTTCCAGCCCCAGCAAGAAATCGCTAGAGATTGAAAAAGGTTTTTCAGGAGGAGGGAAACTGGACAACGAAGACACACAGAAGCAAAATAATAGGAGGGAGGAAGACAAAAGAGAAAAAGGAGAAGATAACAAGAATCAGAAAGCTAATACAAGAAACAAGATGGTCCATGTAAGCCTAAGGCCGACATCATACCGAGAGTGGTGTTAAGTGATCCAGCGTTGCAGACACATAGGGATCACATGACGACTTACGCAATCATTTGTAAATTTATGGGGTTATGGCCAACGAAGAAATTGCTACAGGCATGGATTAAATATCATTGGAAACCTAAAGGGGATATAGACCTACACCTTGGATCAAAAGGTTTCTTCAGTGTAGTCTTCACTAACATTGAGGATAAAGATAGGGTGTTTGAAGGAGGCCCCTACTTCTATGCAGCTACAGGCCTCTATATGTGGCATTGGATAATGAATTTTGCCTTGGAGCACAACACTTTCACCTCAGTCCTAATTTGGGTACAACTCTACTCCTTACCATTAGATTACTGGCAACCAGAATCTTTATCAGCAATAGGGAATAAACTAGGGCATTTTGTTAAAATATCTGAGGCAACAAGAAGAGGAAATTACACTTCCTTTGCCCATATATGTGTGGAGATGGATCTCTTTGGAGTTCTACTAGATGAGGTGATCTTGGATGTTTCTTATGAAGAATGGGTACAAGCAGTGGATAATGAACATGTTCCTTTCAGATGCTGCAAGTGCCATGAACATGGGCATCTATTCAGGGAATGCCCTCTCAATGATACAGAGAGCAGAAGTAAAGTTACAATAGAGAAAGAAACTGATAGATTTCACAAGGTGGGAAACAGAGATAAAGGAGGTAAAAGGCTAAAAAAAAACCACAATGAGGAAAAGCAAACAAGCCAGAACAGGTACAAGATATTAGAATAAGAAGAGGAGTTAGCAAAGGAAAATCATGCCATGGAGAACAACCCAAGGGAGAAGGACAAGGAAGAAAATATGGAGGAGACACAGGATATTAACCAAAAAAAGGAGACTATGATGAGCAACATGGAACTTGAAATGGACCAAGAAATTACCCCGAGTGAGGTGGAAACAGAGGATCATGAATTACAGGATATTCTCAAAAGAGAACATCTAGATCTGGAAAAATTCCTGAAATAGGTTACCATGGCAAGTATGGATTCATTACCTCAAGAGGAGTTTAATAGAGTGCAACAACGTTTTCTATGGGGAACTCAGGCAAAAGGGTTGGGAAGTAAAAGAAACCTCAAGAGATAGGGAAACGAAGGGGTGAAAACCTTAAAAACCACATCAGGACTCGCTCCCAGAAACCCAAGAAGGAAAAGGGGAAGAAAAAAACAAAACGAGTTACTGATAGAATGTGGAAAACTCATGATAGACTCAGGTAAGATGAAATATCTAACCAGGTAGTCTTTTATAAATCTTTCTTAATGAAGCTCACATATTGGGATATTAGAGGTCTAGGAAGTAAAAGGAAACAAAGGAATCTTAACAATACAATGAAAGAGGAAACTCCAGATATGTTTTTAATCCAGGAAACTAAATGTTAAATCCAAAAAATAAGAGAAATACATAGAAAATGGCTTAATGGATATGAATTTATAGAATTCAAATCAGATAAAATAGCAAGAGGTATTCTCACACTTTGGAACCTTCAAAGAATAGGCATAGTGGATGTTGAAGCATCTAGGAATTATTTATCAGTGGTTATTCAACCTTTGGGAGACAGGGAAATTTATTTAATCACAAATGTTTATGGTCCACAGAAGCTTGATGAAAAACTCAGACTACTTACTTCTATAGAGGATCTAAGAGATAGACATTCAGGAATACCATGGATTTTGGGAGGGCACTTTAACATGATAATGTCCCTGTCAGAAAAAAATGGTGGGACCAAAACTCTAGGAAGAGACTCTATAGCATTTCAGAATTCGGTAAACAACATGAAGCTAGTTGACACAGATACAAGTAATGGCCTCTTTACCTAGAACAACAAAAGAGGAGGAGAGTCTCGAGTAGCCTCAATACTAGACTGACTCATTATCTCATAGGACCTTATGCTCAAAGGCCTTAATGAGACAGTTATGATTCTCCCCTTTGGTGGCTCAGACCATTGGCCTATTCAACTTGAGGTGACTAGCATAGGAACCCCAAAAAATAGACCTTTTCGGTTTGAAAATATCTGGCTCACCTATCCAGACTTTATTAGCAACATTGAAAAATGGTGGAAAGAACATTTGCAGATCCAAGGGACAAGAATGTTTCTTTTACACAAAAGATTGAAACATATCAAACTCAAGCTCAAAAATTGGAATAAGAATGATTTTTGCAATACTTTTGAATCTAAAAAAGTAGTTGAAAGGAAAATCCAAGAAATTAACCAAACCCTAATCACTGATGGCTTTGATGGGGAAAGAAGTGACCAAGCTAACAAGCATCAAGATGAATGGAAGGACTTATGCAAACAACATAAAATATTTTGGAGACAGAAATCAAGAGTACAATGGCTAAAAGAAGGGGATAGAAACACAAGGTTTTTCCACAGGTCTACAATGGAGCACAAAGTCTCACAATATGATCTCAATGATCAAGGATTCTAGAGGCCACCATATCAATACCCACAAAGAAATAGAAGCTTTGTTGGTTCAACATTTTCAAGGCATAGCTGAGGAACCTCTCTTAGATAAATCTCAATTTATCAGGGACTTCACAAACCACATTCCTAAGCTAGTAACAAGAGAAGATAATTATAATCTTAATAGGTTGGTGAATGAAGAGGAGGTCAATGAAGTCATCAAAGAAATGTATAATGGAAAAGCACCAGGCCCAAATGGTTTCAATGTAGATTTCTTTAAAGAATGTTGGAGTATTGTCAGGCAAGATATACTGGATGTGGTGGAGGATTCCCGGAATAATATAATAGTATTGAAGGCGCTCAACACATCCTTCATCTCCTTGATTCCTAAATAGGACAATGCTATGACACTAGATAGATTCAGAGCTATAGCTTTACACAATGTGGTGTATAAGATAATTTCCAAAATAATTTCCAATAGACTTAAACCCCTTCTTCCTACTCTGGTCTCTGTGGAGAAAATATGGTATGTGGAGAGCAGACAAATTCTCAATAATGTCAATCAAGCTCATGAGATGGTTCACTCATTGATAAGTAAAATTAAGGCAGGAATGATTATACAATTAGACCTTGAAAATGCTTATGATAAGTTAAATTGGCCCTACATTAGGAAGGTCCTCCTGGCTTATGGATTTGACCACAACTGGGTGAGATGGGTAACAGCCCTGGTGACTACCTCTAGTTTTTTAATTCTGGTGAATGGTTCTCCATCAAAGACCTTTAAACCTTCAAGACGTCTCGGGTAGGGAGATCCTCCCTCCCCCTTTCTCTTTATTCTTATGATGGAAGGACTAGGCCAAGCCATCAAGTCCACTAAAGAAGCAGGTAAGATCTAGGGTCTCAAACTATCTGGGAATGGACATGCTTTAACCCATCAACAATTTGTAGATGATACCATGGTACAGGGCATCCCCGCAGCCATGGAGGCACTAGCCTACAGACAAATCCTGCGTGACTTTGCTATGGTGGCGGGTACATAGGTAAGCCTTTCAAAATCAAAGATTCTCTTTTTCAATACTAACATTGTTATTCAGGGAAATATTTCTAGAATTCTAGGCTTTCAAAGAGATATGCTTCCATACAAATATTTGGGAGTACCACTCGCAGACAAACCTATGAACAAGACAGTTTGGGAGCCTGTGATTAATAAGCTATAGGACAAGACTCGAAAATGGACAATAGATCTTTGAACTTAGCGGGAAGAATGGTGCTTACAAATGTTGTCCTTCAATCAGTTCCCATCTTCATGTTTTCAGCCCTTCCACCTCCAAAAGGAGTTATGCAACAATGTAGAAATATCCAAACATATTTTCTCTGGGGCAAGGGGGAAGAAAAGAAGAAATCAGCCTTAGTAGCCTAGGCAAAGATATGCAAACCTAAAACACAAGGAGGTTTAAGATTGGATGATCTTAAAGTGCTAAACAAAGTTTTGGGGGAAAAATTATGGTGGAGATGGATAAAAGATTCAGATGCTCCTTGGGCAAAAATTTGGAACCAGAAATATGCAAGTAATTGGCAAGACTCGGACCATATAAGAATGTATGGAATCATAAAAGGCTCCCACATTTGGAACAAAGCTTGGGAGAATGGAGGCATAGTTCAGAAAAATAGTTTCTGGGAAATTAGAGCTGGAGACTTGGCTTGGTTTTGGGAGCATAAATGGCAACATGAACCTAATATGTTAAGAGAAGACTTTGCAGATCTCAAGCATGATACTGACACCAAAGGGTTAATCTGAGTAAATGAATTTTAGGGTCAGACAAATGGCAGAGGAAAATGGAGAACTTGGAAGGAAATGGATTACAAGGATAATGGCCCCTTGAAAGCATAGGCTGAGGCTGTAACAACCATCCTGGATCAAAGAAAGATCCTGATTTCAACTGATTTTGACCATATAAGATGGGGCAATAACAATGAAGGCACCTTTAATATTAAAGAGGCAAAACGCATAGCCCTTGAGCTTGATTCTACAAAACCGGATGGGGTTTGGAAGAATCATTGGAAGAACAAGGGATGGATGAAAACCAAAATATTCATGTGGCTTGTGCATCATAAGATAATTCTGACGTAGGAGAACATTCGGAAAATGGGTGTTTATGGCCCATCCAGATGCGAGCTATGTGATTCACAAGAAGAAACTATGGAGCACCTTCTCAACCTCTGCATATTTACTTCCACGTTGTGGGATGGGATTGCCTCAATATTCAGACAAACAGATAGGGACAGAGGAAGCATAACCAATACCCTAAGGAATTGGAGGAGAAAGTTCTCTGATTATGAAATGGTAAACAAAGCTTGGGTTTTAAATCCTAGCTTCCTAATTTGGGATATCTGGAAGGAATGCAACCATATAATTTTCAAAAATAAAAAGAGTTCCTCCTGGAGTATCATGGAACAAATTTTAAAACAGCTCAAGGAGACAATTGTAACTTTAATCAAAACACCCCCTAAGAACCTCCCTTCAAATGTTGATGTGCAGATATTACTTCTCAGGTCATGAGCAATTGGTGCTTTTCCCAACGCACCTAGAAATAGCCATATCTCTGGCCTTTTCTACCCTGGGTTTTTTGTATTTTATGTAGTCTTTTATACAGAGAAATGAAAAGAATGTTCGGCTCTTGCTTAAGCAAAAAAAAGATTTCACCTCAATTTTTTATTTATTTAATTATTTTTATTTATTATTATTATTATTATTATTATTATTTATTTATTTTTTTTATTTTATTTATTTATTTATTTATTTATTTATTTATTTTATTTATTTATTTTTTTTTTATTTATTTTTTTTTTTTCAGATTACAACACCTAAAAATCCAAAAAGAGACACCAAAGGCAACTCTAAATAGAATAGAATCCAAAGAGCCAAAGAGCCAAATGGAATTGATATATATCTGCATACATTAAATTAAATGGTGGAAAAAAAATAATGATATGTAAGTGAGTTTTAAATGATGAGGCATTTCTAATATCCTGAAATTAAATATTTTTAATTATACATATGTATTTTTGTATTTTTTAACATATTGACCCTACAATAAAAAATGGTTTAAAAAAATAATAAAAGATTTAACATATATATATATATATATATATATATATATATATATATATATAATTGAAAGCATCACTTAAGAATTTTGAAAGCATCAATTTTATAAATGAATTATTTATAGATATAATTTAATGGATGTATAAAAAAATTACAAAATATTTAAATAGTCTGATGGAAATAGAGAATATAAGTGAAGTAGTGGTAAATTTATGAGCATAAAATCTAAACTTATTTAAAATTAACAGAGAATAAAATTAGTATAATATTTTATTAATAGTCAATCTATAATGATATTAATGATTTTTTTTAATCATGAGGAGTTAATAACAATAGATATTGTAAAATTATAACTAGTTGTCATGGGCGTGGCCTCTGGAAGCTACACTGCTGATGCAGGAGCATCCGACTAAAAACGTGACAGCTGGAAATGGTTTTTTATTTTTGCTGGAAAGAAAGAAAAACATTTTGAATTTTGTTTTATTTTTGTTTTACTTAAATTAAGGCTGACATAGCCATTTTCCTTTAAAAATTAAGCAAGCAAGTAAAATAGGATTAGTTAAGAGTATGTTTAAAGAAACTGAAAGGTAACTAAGGAACAGTTCCTCAACTGTAAGAAATTGATAGTAAGGCATTAAAAAGAAAAAAAACTAGATCCTCATGAGGGAGGCTGCCATCCAGAGAGAAGAAGGGACAATTTTTTCTTCAATATCTATGAAAGCAAAGGAATCTAGAACCTGTCATTAAGGAAGCAAGACAATTTCTCCTTTTCCTATCCATTAATGTTTCACACATTGTGTTAAAGAGAAATAGTGAAATAATTCATTAAGAGGCTGAATGACATCAACAAAAATCTCGTGACTGAAGGCATCTCGGACCAGGAACCAGACAAAGGCAAAGCCAGAAAAGACATAATATCCTTCCTCAACAAAAAAACTAGGTACATTTACATTCAACATTCAAGCACACCTATGCATTCGTTATATTTCCAAATTTAACAGTTCATTATACATTTATATAACCCAAAATAGTAGAGTGTTTCGAAACTCATGAACACTAAAGAAACAACAATTTCCAGGCCAAGACTAGTCAAACAACGAGGGTGGGAAAACCCACGAAACCATACAAACATTTTGAGAAAGCGAAACCCCAAGGGTTATACCCAAATAAGGATAGTGCATGTAAAGAAAAGAAAAACCACAATACAACCATGAAGGGATCCTACCCTATTTTTCCCCAAGCTTGCGAAGACTCCCAAGGATGAGGCCGTGGAGTAGTGTTCTCTAGGCACGACCTGCACACCACCACAAAAACAATGCGGGCAGTTAGGAAATCAATATGGAGAACAAAACAAAAGGAGAGTGAGCAGATAAACGAAGGGAGGAGTAGGGATTTATTTAGAAAAGGCCTAACTCTAAGCCAGAGCACGAGAACTGAGTCCCTTGCCAGAGGGTTTCTCCCAATAGGAATGCCATAGGAGAAGTTTACATGCTCACCAAGGAACTAGAGGTTTAGAGACATAAAAATGAGATGCAGAAATGAAATTGGAACAAAAAATTACCTGAAGTAGTGTTCGTTGAGCCGCCCACCATAGTAGCAAGGAAAGAACCTGTCGTTACACAGAGCTAGATTAACATGAGAACCAATAGCAAAAAAAATCATCATGAGTAGAGTAGAGACAAAGCCTAAGCCGGGTAACAACGGAAAAAAATGAAATAACTTACAGATTGAAATTCGACTTGAAACCTCCAAGAACCAGCAAAATAAACCACCACAAGGAACAAGCGAAGACACAATGCTAACAAACTGCCACGAGGAACAAGCGAAGGCACAATGCTAAGAACCCACCATAAGGAACAAGCAAAGGCATAGTGCTAACAAACCACCACAAGAAACAAGCAAAGGCACAATGCACCCACAAAGCTGAGCCAGACCAATGACGAATACAAGAACGAACTCCTAATTTACCTCGGCAGGTGTAAAATGACCACATTTGTGAAACCAAGGCCAATACAAAGGGCACGCTAAAACAATCAAGCGCATTAAAACCTGACACCAAAACCCTATATTGTTTATTCAAAAAATCGAAAAGAGTTAAATGGTCATTGATACGTGTCCCTCCTCGATATTGCCACCAAATTCCTGTATCAGAGGAAGTTAGTTCCTTTCTCTTAGTAAAGATGGAGGTAGGAAGAAGGGGTCGAGGTAAAGTCATCAGAAGAGTAGCAGATGAAGGGCTATGAGAAGAGATTAGGACTTTAACTACATGTTTGGTAGCAGTGGAAGCAGGAAAGCATAGAGATCCAGAAGGTGGGGATCACAATGAGGAGGAAAACATAGCCACGATGGATGGGTCAGATGAAGAGGGACCGGAGATTAAACTATTGAGTTCAGTTTTGTTGGCTAGTAGCAAGCTAAGACCAGAGCTTTCTAATTATGATGGCAGTTTGTCCACAGAGGCATTGTTAGACTAGATAAGTGAGCTAGATAAATATTTTGAATATGAAGAAATCAGCGAAGACAAGAAGATCAGGTTTGCTATCACCAAGTTGAAAGGACATGCAACACTCTGGTGGGACAGTGTGCAGGGAGAAAGGATAAGATTGAACAAACCATTGATTAAAAATCATAAGATTGAACAAACCATTGATTAAAAATGGGACATGATGATTGCTAGGATAAAGAGCAAGTTTCTGCCTAAAGATACCAAATTTCCCTTTATAGGCAAATACAAAACCTAAGAAAAAGAATGATGACTGTAAAGGAATATACTGAAGAATTTTATAAAGTAAACCTGAGAGCTAGCTATGTTGAAGATACCCCTGAAAAAAAAAAAAAAAAAAAAAAAAAAAAACAAGGTTTGTAAATGGTCTACAAATTGAGATCCTAGACGAAATTAGTATTCTTTCCCCTAAGACCATAGAGGAAGCCTATCAGAGTGCTTTGAAGGTGGAGGAAAAGATTGCCAGGAAACAGAATGCCTGAAGAGGACTGGTTCTGGCAGAAGTAGGAGACAGTCCTTTGGCAGAGGTAGACCTGCCAACAAGAATGAAGAGGGCAGTAGTTCGAAAACTTCGGGACAAACTAAAGGGGAATGTAACACTAGAGGAGGAAGGTCATACCAGCAAGGAAGAGGTAATGAAAGAGGTAGAGGAAATTCCTATCAGTGTTACAAGTGTCACAAGTGGGGACATAGGTCCTTTGACTGTCATGAAAATGAACAAACTGGATGGAGGGGAGCATATTTCGCTTAGCCCGATGAAGCAGAGGCACCACCAAAGGAGGTGGAAAATATGACTGAAACTGGGGAAGCCTTGGTGTTGAACAAGGTATTATTGAAACCATCTAATGAAGTAGCTGATCAGACATAGAGGAAAGAATTGTTCCAGAATGTGTGCAAGTTGGATGGAAATCCTGCAAATTAATCATAGACAATGGAAGTACTGGTAATCTAGTAGTTATTGAAATGGTGGGGAAATTGGGTTTGAAGAGGTTGAAGCACCCAACTCCATATAGGGTGTCTTGGTTGTAGAAAGGTCACCAACTGTTGGTCGATGAGCAGTGCAAAGTAGAGTTTCATATTCGCAAGTACAAGGACAAGGTGACTTGTGAGATGATTGCGATGGGCGTGTGCCATATTCTGTTGGGCAGACTATGGCAATATGATAGGAAGGTCGTCCATGATGGGGAAACAAATTGTTACAAGTTTGTTAAATATGGAATAAAGCATACGCTAGTGCCCATGAAGGAAGAGGATGTCGCAGAGATCAATGGAACAAAAGCGTTAGTGTTAGGTGGAAAAGAGTTTCTGCAAAAGATGGAGGATAATAAGGTAAAATATGTAGTTGTGCAAAGGCCAAAACTAGTATTGATCCATACTGAAATCACTGACTTACCTAAAGAGATATAGGACATGATGTAGGAATTTAGAGATATTGTGGTAGATGATCTACCAGACAAATTACCACCAAAGCGGAGCATTAGTCACCATATTGATTTCATTTCAGGAGCCAATTTTCCAAACAAATCTGCTTATCGGATGAGTCCGAAGGACAATGAAGAAATCCGAAAGCAGGTGCAGGATTTGTTAGATAAAGGACTGATTCAGGAGAGTATAAGCCCTTGTGCAGTTCGATTGTTTTAGCTCCCAAGAAAGTAGGTGAGTGGCAGATGTGCATTGATTCCTGGGCAGTTAACTAGATCACTATCAGGTATAGGTTTCCTTTACCTCGGATGGATGATCTGATGGATTTTTTGGGTGGAGTAGCATACTTTTCAAAGATATACTTGAAAATTAGTTACCACCAAATCAAGATTTGAGAAGGTGACGAGTGGAAGACAACTTCCAAGACTAATGAAGGCTTGTATGAATGGCTGGTTATGCCATTTGGACTAAGTAATGCCCCCCAGCATGTTCATGCATTTGATGAATGAGATGCTTGATCTAGGTGGATATTGGTGGCCACCCACCAAGTCCACTTAGACCCCCACCATTGTTCCTTTCAGCTTTTCAGTTTCCTTAATTGTAGCACAATTTCCTAATTTTAGCATTTTGTAAGGTCTTGAACTTCCGGAGCTATTTTGAGGCCCTAAACGACATCTTTTGGGAAAACTGGGAGCAACATGGGTTCATGGACTAATGTTGCTCTTGCCAGAGTTGTAGTTCTCATATAGATCTTTCTAACGAGATATTGTACATGTCAAATGGAGATCGTATGCCAAAGTTACGACCTTCGGAAGTTGATGTACCAATTTACCCAAACGGGGCCCACAGTTTGGTGTTTCATCTTCTAGGGTTAGGTTTTTGGATGTTTATGGTTTCCTGTTGTTTCTCAACAATAAATAGGCCTTCGAGCCTCATTGTAACACAATTTAGAGGCATGTAGCCTCCACATCTCTTCTCAGAGATAAGCTACCATCGCCCTAGCTGGTTTATTTCCATTACTATTTTTTAGCATATTTCAGTATTTTACATTAATGAAATGAAATATTATTTCCACTGCATATCTGTGTTTATGGTTATCTTTGTAATCTTTTACGTTTCTGTTTAAATCCAAATCAGTGGTATCAGAGCGGTCTGCTTTTTCTCTGTTTCTCTTTGCATGTCCTCAACGAGGTCGGGATATAAGGAGTTAGGTCTTGAACTGGTCGAACGTTTGCAAGATCAGGCTCGCAAATCCCGACGGCCTCCCATGGTGGATGAGAAGAAAGATGAGGGGGTAGCAGATCCTATCAAAATCTTGCTCGAAGAAATCCTCGAGCAACAAAGGAATACGATGATGGAAAACTTTGCTCAGATCCTTCAGTGGCTACCCAGAAGCGACACATCAGCTTCCAGCACCTACTCTAGAAATGCCACACCCTTTAAGGTACAAGTTAATTTTGAAATCCCCATATTCGAGGGTCAGATAGACGCAAATATTGTAGGTAAATGGTTAAATATGCTAGAGGGTTATTTTTCTTTTCATGAATTTTCGACTCGGGAAAAGATTGTTTTTGATCTTATCAAAGCAGCCCCCCATGTCAAGGACTGGTGGGAAACCTACTCCGAGCAAAAGGATGAAAATACCGACTCACTATTTTTAGCTGCACCCACCTAGAATTCATTTCGGGATGCCATCAAGGAGCAGTACTACCCTGTCGGAAGCTATGAGGATCAATACATAAAGTGGACCATGCTGCGGCAAGGAAGGGACCAAGACGTGCCGAAGTTTACCAATATTTTCCGTACCCCTCACACAAAGTTGAGTATCAAGGATTCAGAGCAACATTTGATACTCAAATACCACGGTTGTCTGCACAAGTACATCCAGGAAGAAATAGAATTCTTGAACATCTCCTCTCTCGGCACAGCATACCGATATGCTGTCAAGGTTGAGCAGAAGTTTAAACAGAAGAAGCGAGACTTTGGATCTGTGAATCTGAAGCAAGGGAAATGTGCCCCTAAACCATAGAACAAAGGACAAAGCCAAGGCGGGGCAGCTAAAGACAACTCGCCAAAGATGACAGGAAAGAACAGTGCCGCGAAGCTGGAAAAGGACATGAGAAAATGGTGTGAGTTCCATAAGAGCTCCACTCATAACACAAGTGAGTGTTGGGCCAAGCAGTCACTAGTGGTTGAGCTAAAGTTTTAAGAATCAGATGCATGTTCCAACTTTGAGTCATAACCCAATAGGGGGAATGACAAAGGGAAGCAGATTATCGATGCGGATCCCAATGCCAGCATTGCCACCACGAAGATCCAGAAGGAGGAACCCGAAGATCCAGAGAAGGAGGAGTGTCTCTTCCACTCCCAGATGTGGGTAAAGGGATCCCCACTATAGTTCATTTTTTACAGCGGGAGCTAAAAGAACATCATTTTGGCAGAGGTCATGAAGCAGCTGGGCTTACCGACCACAACACATCCACAACTGTACACCATCGGGTGGCTTCATTGAGGACGATATCTTCACGTGAGCCAGTAGTGTCACCTTCCATACAACATCAAGCCCTTCACGGATGAGGTAATGTATGACATTGCTCCCCTTGATGTTTGTGATGTATTAATAGGAGAACCATTCTTTTGGAAGCGACATGCTATGTATGAATCAAGACCTTCTACTATTATTATTACTTTGGGAAATAAGTTGTACAATATACCGGAGGTAGCACCGCCTACCACCATCTCTTTGGTTAGTGCAAAACAATGCAGTAAGCTCATTTCCAAAATTGGGAAATCTATTTTCCTGATGATACGCCCTCAAGGAAAGAAGAAGATGGTGGCCACGACCTCCAGACATGGCCCCTTCGCATGACAACTACAGATGGACAAGGTCGTGGAGGAGTACGAGGACATATTCACCCCCCTCACAGGGGTTCCTCTGCACTGTCAGGTCAAGCACTCCATCGACCTAACCCTAGGTGTGCCACTGCCCAATGGATCAATCTATCAATGCTCTATTCTAGAGAACGATGAAATCAAGAGGTAGATTCAGGAGCTGCTATAGGAAAGTCACATCCGTCCGAGTTCATCACCCTATGGGAGCCAGATCATGTTGGTACAGAAGAAGGATGGGACTTGGAGACTCTGTATTGACTATCGGGCACTGAACAAGATCACTATCTATAATAGGTACCTGATCCCATGGATTGATGACCTCCTTGACCAACTGAAGGGGGGAAAATATTTCAGCAAGATTGATTAGAAGTCAGGATATCACCAGGTACCAATTGAACCCTCCAATCTGTGGAAGACTACCTTCAAAGCTAAGGAGGACCTTTTCGAATGGTTGGTTATGACTTTAGGATTGACAAATGCTCCTGGAACATTCATGAGGCTAATGGATGACATATTGCGGCCATTTTCCAACTCATTTGTAGTGGTATACTTGAATGACATCTTCATCTTCAGCGAGAGTTGGGAAGAGCACCTCCACCACATCTGAAAGGTTCTCGAAACACTGCGGCGACACAAGTTATGTGCCAATTTGGAGAAATGCACTTTTGGCATGACCGAGGTTCAGTATTTGGGATACATTATTGATGAAGAGGGGGTGCATGTGGATCCAGCTAAGACCTAAGTCATTTGGGATTATCCCCTCCATCCACTCTAACAAAGATCCGCAACTTTCTAGGTCTTGCCAGCTTCTACCATAGGTTCGTGTTGGGATTTTCTCATATCACTTGGCCGTTGAGTCGGCTCACCAAGGGAGGATCGAAATCAAAATTATTCTAGTCTGAATCTAAACAAAAGGCATTCACAGAGTTGAAAGATCACCTCTGCTCCACACCAACGCTCGCATTTCCAGACTGGCAACAACCATTTGAGGTTGATACAAATGCCTCTAACTATGCTATTGGGGTAGTCCTTACTCAACACGGGAATCTAGCGGCATATCACACTGAGACACTTTCATAAATAGTTTGGAAGTATCCCACTTATGACAAAGAGATGTATTCCATTGTGCAGGCCCGTAGACAATGGAAACATTACATTTTGGGGAAGGAAATGGTCATCCACACAAACCACCGACCCCTCTAGTTCATACAAACCCAAGGGAAATTGCAGAATGATCGCGATCAGAAGTGGTCAACATACCTACAATAGTTCCATTTGAATATCAAGTATAAGAAGGGAAATGCCAATAATGTTGCAGATTTCCTCAGTCAACCACCGATCACGGCATTAACCACCATGCTCAACTCTTGTGGGCATGAGACTTCTGATTGGCCACACATACTAGACGCTCTCAGAGGGTTGGCATGCTCCAGATTTTCACCTCCAGGATGCCCTATTATGCCACCTGGGTCACCTTTATGTCCCTTCAAGTAAGCGTGCCAAGATGATTTGGGAAACACACTATAGTCAGGTTGCTGGGCATTTTGCACTCGAGAAAATAGTGGCATTACTACATAAGTATTTCTATTGGCCAAATCTACAATAGGATGTCAAGAAGTACATCAAATCATGCACGACTTGTGCCATTGCCAAAACAACTATCAAGAAGTAAGGCCTCTATACCCTGCTACCTACCCCTAGTTGGCCTTGGGAATCCATCTCCATGGATTACATTTTAGGCCTTCCTTCCACTAAGCATGGAAACGACTGTGTTTTTGTGGTCGTCGGCGGGTTCTAAAAGATGGCCATTATGGCGGCCTACAAGAAGAATATCACAGCAGAAGCCACTGCTAAAATCTTATTTGAATGAGTGTGGGTACACTTTGGGATCCCACAATATATCATCTAAGATCGGGACAACAAGTTCCTTAGTAAATTTTGGTCCAGTCTCTAGTCGATGCTAGGCACCAAACTCACTAAGTCCATAGCCTTCCATCCTCAAACTAATGGCCAGACAGAGGTTGTCAATAGGATGATTGTACACATTCTACGCATGTACAACTCAAAGTATCCACGCACATCGGACGATAGCCTCCCCTATGTTCACCAAAGGTACAACTGGGCTCTCCACAACTCAATTGGCCGCAACCCATTTCAGGTGGGCTTGGGATTCCAACCACTATGTCCCATCAATGTGGCCATGCCATTTGAAACTACTTACACAGATTTGGCTCATGTCCATTCCGAAACACATAAGGAAAACAACTTCATTGATCACATCCAACATATTCGCCAGCAGGTCCGTGACATTCTGGAGAAATCGAATGCCAAGTACAAGCAGTGACATGATCAACATCCGGTGCCACGCAAGTTTCAGGTGGGTGACAAAGTCTGGTTGCATTTGCAAAAGGAATGCCTTATTAGAGCCTATCAGAAACTTAGACCACTTTGATATGGTCCTTACACCATTACCAAGGATGTGGGAGACAATGCATTTGATCTCAGCATTCCCTCATTCCTTAGCCTGCACCTAGTGTTCAATGTGGACCGCCTTTGACCATACTTTCCATCATTACTAGACACATCCGACATTGCAGAACAGCTCACACCCACAGAGTTAAATCCAGATTGCATGGAACAAGCTGCAACTACTCGGATTATGGACACATAGATCAAGCACACTCGCCAACAAAATATCCAGCTGCATCAAGTTGTCAAAGTAGGCCAACTCCTTCGCTAGGGCAAGTGTCTTATTGGGGACCAAGTTCAGCAGAAGTTTCCTCATCTCATGGAGGAATTCAATGCAATAGGGACCATTGCTTTCTAAGGGGGGAGGAATGATCCAGGTGGATATTGGTGGCCACCCACCAAGTCCACTTGGAACCCCACCATTGTTCCTTTCAGCTTTCTCAGTTTCCTTAATTGTAGCACAATTTACTATTTTTAGAAATTTTTTGGGTCCTAAACTTCTGAAACTGTTTTGCGGCCCTAAACAACATTTTTTGGGAAAACTAGATGCATCATGGGTCCTTCGACTGACTTTTCTCTTCCCAAAGTTGTAGTTCTCGGCTAGATATTTCTAACGAGATATTGTACGTGTCAAATGGAGATCGTATGCCAAACTTATGACCCCGAGAAGTTGATGTACCAATTTACCCAAATGGGGCCCACAGTTTGGCATTTCATCTTCTAAGGTTAGGTTTTTGGATGTTTAGTGTTTTCCATTATTTCTCAACAATAAATAGGCCTTCGAGCTTCATTGTAACACAGTTTAGAGGCATCTAGCCACCACATCTCTTCTCATAGATAAGCTACCATCGCCCTAGCTAGTTTATTTCCATTACTGTTTATAATCATATTTCAGTATTTTACATTAATGAAATGAAGTATTATTTCCACTGCATATCTGTGTTTATGGTTATCTTTATAATTTGTTGTGTTCCTATTTAAATCCAGATGAATGCTGAAAGAATTCATTAGTAGATTTGTGATTGTATATACGGATGATATACTTATGTTGAGCAAGAAGAAGGAAGAACATTTTCGACATGTGAGGTATGTATTAGAAAAATTGCACTAAAATATATCACTGATAAATTTGAAAAAATATTCTTTTTTCAAGAAAGAATTAATTTATTTGGGATTTGTGATTTCCGAGAATGAACTAAAAATAGATCCAGAAAAGGTTGCAGCCATAGTTAGTTGGCTATCTCCTAAGAGTTTGTTTGAGGTACGATGTTTTCATGGATTGGCGAGTTTTTAGTGGGATTTTTGCACCCATGATGGACACCATTAAGAAGGAAAATCATCCATTTCATTGGGCTAAATCAATTGAGAAGTGTTTTAAGCTACTCAAAAGGAAGATCACTGAAAAGCCAATTTTAAGATTACCAGATTTCAACAAACTTTTTCAAGTTCATTGTGATGCTAGTGGGACAGCCATTGGTGCAGTATTCAACCAAGAAGACAAGCCAATAGCCTATTTTAGTGAGAAATTCAATGACAGTAGGCATAGGTACACGTCTTATCACAATGAATTTTATGCAGTGGTCCAAGGGATAAAGCATTGGAGACGTTATCTACTGGCCAATGAATTTGTCTTATTTTCAGACAATTCTACATTACAATATATTATGCAATAGCATAAGCTAAACCATAAACATGCGAAGTGGGTGGAGTACTTGTATAGTTTTACATTTGTGTTGAAACACATCATTGGTCAAGCCAACAAAGTGGCAGATGCATTAAGCAGGAGGAATTTGATCTTATAGGAATGTACGATCCAAGTACTATGATTTGAACATCTTAAGGACTTGTATGAAACGGATGTAGATTTTAAGGAATCCTATGAAGCTTGCCAAAATCCACTGTTGAGAGATAACAATTCATGGCTAGATTATAATATGTAGGAAGGGTTGTTGTTCAAAGGAGGGTAGTTGTGTATCCCGGAATGTTCTATGAGAGAGAACTCAATCTGGGAAAAGCATAATGGACGTTTAGACAGGAATTTTGGCATAGACAGGACCTTGGATCAGTTGAGCCACTTTTACTATTGGTCGAAGATGCATAGAGATGTATAGAGCTTTTTGACTAGATGCAAAGTGTGTCAGCGTGAAAAGGGACACAACCAGAACACAGGGTTGTATACGCCCTTACCTATTCTGAACAGACCATGGCACTTAGTAAGTTTAGAATTTATCTTAGGTTTGCCAAAGACACAATGGGGATTCGATTCCATTATGGTGATGGTGGATCGTTTCACCAAAATAGAACATTTCTTTCCATGCAGGAATACTAGTGATGCCACACATGTAGCACATTTGTTCTTCACAGAGATATTCAGATTAAATGGCTTGCGGAAGTCTATTATTTCAGACCAAGACGTAAAGTTTACAGGTCATTTTTGGCAGACCTTGTGGAAAAAGTCAGACACGAAATTGAACTTTAGCTTAGCTTATCATTTGTAGACCAATGGGCAAACCGAAGTGGTGAATTGAAGTCTGGGAAATCTATTAAGGAGTCTAGTTGGTGAAAATTCTCAACAGTGGGATCGTGTACTTGCAAAAATGGAATTTGCTTATAATGATTCGCCCAACAGAAGCACGAGCAATAGTCATTTCCAGATCCTATACAGAATGCACCCACGTGGAGTACATGAGTTGCGAGATTTGGGTCAGTTGGAGCGCAGGAGTGTTGATGGTGAAGATTTTGCAAAGGAAATCAACGATCTTCATGAATAGGTGAAATTAAAATTATAAGAGAGCAACCAAAGATAAAAAAAGAAAGCAGATTTGAAAAGGCGGGAGTTACAATTCAACGTAGGGGACCTTGTATTAGCACACCTACACAAGAAGAGGTTTCATAAAGGTGAATAAAACAAGTTCAAATGGAAGAAAATTGGGCCTTGCAGGATTCTTCGAAAGTTTTCCGCGAACGCTTATGAGTTGCAGTTACATCTAGGTATAATAATCTCACCCATTTTTAATGTGGCGGATTTGTACCTATACATTGCGGAAAATGAAGAAGACAATTCGGAAAGACGAACATGGGGCACCCAGAATGAGAATGACTCATCGATTAAACAGATGCCCCCAGCAAAGCCTCTAGAGATCAAACAGATCCTAGACACCTAGTTAGCCAGATGGACTCGAAGAAAAGAATATTTGCTGTACCTAGTCAAGTGGAAGGGCAATCCTATTGAAGACAGTTCTTGGTTAGACGCTGGCTAGATTCAAAGTGTCGGGTACTCTATTGAAAATCTCATTGACAAGAGCCATGAGTTTAATTTACCCAAGGAGCCTGATTTAGGAGCATCCAACTAAAAAGCTGACAGCTGGAAATGGTGTTTTATTTTTACTGGAAAGAAAGAAAAACGTTTCAAATTTTGTTTTAATTTTGTTTTACTTAAATTAAGGCTGACACAACCATTTCCTTTAAAAATTAAGCAAGCAAGTAAAATAGGATTAGTTAAGAGTATGTTTAAAGAAACTGTTAGATAACTGAGGAATAGTTTCTCAATTGTAAGAAACTGCTAGTAAGGTATTAAAAAGAAAAAAACCAGATCCTCACGAAGGAGGCTACCATCCAAAGAGAAGAAAAGACAAAGAATTTGAAATTACAATTTTTTCTTGAATATTTATGAAATCAAATGAATCTAGAACCTGTCATTAAGGAAGCAAGACGATTTATCCTTTTCCTATGCATTAATGTTTTGGACATTGTGTTAAAGCAAAATTGTGAAAAATTCATTAAGTGGTCGAATGACATCGACAAAAATCTTGTGAGTGAAGGCATATCAAACTAGGAACCACACAAAGGCAAAGCCATCAAAGATATTATATCCTTCCTCAACAAATAAAACTAGGTACATTTACATTCAACATTCAAGCAAACCTGTGCATTCGTTACATTTCCAAATTTAACAGTTCATTATAAATTTATATAACCCAAAATAGTAGAGGGTTCCGAACCCACAAACACTGAAAAAACAACGATTTGTAGGCCAAGACTAGTCAAATAGCGAGGGTGTGAAAACCCATGAAATAATACAAACAAACGGAGAAAACGAAACCCCAAGGGTTACGCCCAACTAAGGATAGTGCATGTAAAGAAAAGAAAAACTACAATATAGCCACAGAGGGATCCTACCCTATTTTTCCCCAAGCTTGCGAAGGCTCCCAAGGATGAGGCTGTGGAGCAACGTTCTGCAGGCATGACTTGCACACCACCACAAAAGCAAGGCGGGCAGTCAAGACACTAGTATGGAAAACAAAACAAAAGGATAGTGAGCATATAAACGAAGGGAGCAAGGATTTACCTGGAAAAGGCCTAACTCAAAGCTAGAGGATGAGAACCAAGCCTCTCACCAGAGGGTTTCTCCCAACAAAAATGCCATAGGAGAAGTTTACCTGCTCACTAAGTAGCTAGAGGGCTAGAGACATAAAAATGAGATGCAGAAATGAAATTGGAACAAAAAATTACCTGAAGTAGTGTTAGCTGAGCCACCCACTACAGTAGCAATGAAAGAACCTTTGGTTACACAGAGCCAGATCAACACTAGAACCAACACCAAAAAATATCATCATGAGCAGAGTAGAGACAAAGCTTGAGTCACGTAACAATGGAAAAAAAATGAAACAACTTGCAGATTGAAAGTCGACATAAAAGCTCTGAGAACCAACAAAATAAACCACCACAAGGAACAAGCGAAGGAACAATGCTAACAAACCACCACAAGGAACAAGTGAAGGCACCACGCTAGCACACCACCATAAGAAACAAGCGAAGGCACAGCGCACCCACAGAGTCGAATCAGACCAACGGTGAATACAAGAATGAACTCCTAATTTCCTTCGGCAGGTGTGAAATTACCATATTTTTGAAACCAAGGCCACTACAAAGGGTAGGTCGAAACAATTAAGTGCATTAAAACCTCACACCAAAACCCTGTTTTGTTTATTCAAAAAATCGACAAGAGTTAAACGGTCATTGACACATGTCCCTCCTCGGGATTGCCACCAACTGCATGCTTGGTTGCCATGTAAAGCAGTTGTTATAGATTCATAACAACACACGTTTTACATTGGTTAAATTTGAGGTAACTCCTAATTATTTTCATTGCTCATTGATATACGAGGTTAGACGCAATCTAGACAAGGTTCCAATTCAAGAATTCCTACCTTGCATGATTTTTAGTGTTTTTTTAAACTATAATGCCAAGGTTCATCGAAACCGGTGCTACAACACGCAGGCTCATTGCAACATGTCTTGTGAGGACCCGTTTGTTTTAAACTATAACATCAAGGCTCATAACAACTAGTAGTGTGACAATGCTTAGGATTATGGAAATTGATCCTGCCAACACTATGAACACTCAACAAATGTTGTTGTTGTAACATTTGTGAGAAAATATAATGGCAAGAGTCTTGAGAGTCCTAAGAATTGGGCTAGCCATGACTTTGGTTCTTTGTGATAACCATTTTAAACTTCAGTTTTAGAGGTCCCGAGGGTGAAAATAGAAAAAGTTTCAACTTGTCATGTTGCCATTGAAAATTTGTTAGAACCAAAAGTTGATACGTTTCAATTTATGCATGAGGCTTTCGAAGCAAAGGAAGTTGCTTCGAGGGGAGAAGGTGGAGGTAAATTCTCATCTTTTTTTTTCCCTTTAGTTCTTCTTTCTATAATATTTTATGTTTGAGCCAAGGTGCTTATCACCCTTAACTTCAGTGAGGATAAGGTAAACTAAAAGTACATAATAATGTTGTAGCATATAACTTTTCATATTCAATATTTAAAATAATCTATTTTCGTCATGGGTTGCGACCTTCCATCGTAAGGCTTCAATTGATGCTTCTTCCATTTTCGAAGCCAAAACCCTAAGATAAATGTGGTAAAGCAGTTGACTATTCTAGACCTGGAGAACAGGTGGAAAAAAACATGTGTTGTTCTAATTCTTGTGGAAATCTTACCAATGTACAACGGGTTGTGGGATTTGACCTAGAGGATATATGGAAAATTACATGCATTCTTCTGATTTTGAGGAACTTTTATCATTATACAAATTCTTCTGAGTCCTACAGGATAGATGGAAAAAGACTTGCATTGTTTTGTTTTTGAGGAAATCTTATCACTGTAGAAATGGTCACTAGATTTGAGAACATTTGCAGGGGTTTTGAGTGTTCTCAGTTGGGTTGGGCCTGTGGCGGGAACTTAAGCTATTATTGATTTATAGCTAAACTAATTTGGGTTTTTCTTCTCGATGCATACAAGTTTTGAGGAAAATTCAAAATCAAAGGGGGCTTCATGGGAGCGACAGAGAAAAGAATGGATTTCTGTCACACTGAATTCAAGAGATGAGAGGACTTTCAATTTGAAGCAATGTGTCACTAAGTTTACAAGAAAAATAAAAAATGTCAAGCACTTTTTGCAGCATAATTTTATCGATGTTCTCGTTAAAAAATTTATCAAAATATTCTTAATTAAATTAGATGAGTAGAAAAAAAATTGATGTTCTTTTGAGTCTGTTGTATGTATCATCAGGCCGAGTGAAGCACGTATCGAAATCCAAAATCCATCCCTAGGAACTGATATACAGAAAGTCAAGCATAAGAGTCTTAATTGAGCAAACAACATTACAGGGATTACCTCGACACGAGTTACATGATGCAGTGATGGGCACCTAATTCCAAATAAATGATGCACTAGTATGGTAAGAGGTTTAACACTTAATTTAAGTTAGATTTAAAAGTTACGTGTACCGATACTTTAAATGCCTAACCATTGAACACAATGGAATTGAATTCGCATGGATTTTCTATTTTTACTTTTACATTTTTATAACTAAATGTTTTTTTTAAACTTCAACCATATAATGTTTGCTGAGATCTCAAATTTCATTTAAAATAAAATACCTATGTAATATGTCAATAAAAATATGGCATCCAATTAATCAAATCCATTAAGAAAGATGAATGCTTAGTTAATCAGCTGATTAAGTCAAATGAACAAAATTTTTATAGGTGTGATAAGGCTAGTCTCGATGATATTAATGGTAACAATGGAAGAGTGGTCAAGAAAAATATTGGAAGACTTGAAATGTAGCCAACAAACTTTGAAATTGCCACAAAGAAGTATTCATTATTAGTTTATAGATAAAATTAAATATATTATTTATGAATAGATTATTTCGAAAAAAAAAAAAGAATTCAATCAAGTTTTTTGAAATTACATGAGAAATTCAATTTATCAATTTTCAGTCCAACGATCTTCACAATTTTTTGTTTTTATTTTTCAATTATTCTATATTTTTGTAAATTAAAATAACTTTAAAATATTATAAATTTTATTAATTAGATTATATAGTGTTAATTTTTTTAATATTTTAGTGGTTAAATTTTATAATTACTAAATTTATTAATTATATTATATAGCGTTAATTTTATTTTAATACCTTAATTGTTAGATTTTGTAGTTATTAATTTTTTTAGTAATTTAATGGTTAGATTTTATAATTAAAAAACTTGCCAGAAAATATAAAAGAATAAAAATAAAAGTAAAAGTAAACTATACCTCTAAATAAATTAAAAACTACATGCATTTCTTTATGTTAAAGTCCAAATCGGATGACATAAATGTGAGTGTGATGTTCCTTTAAAGTCCAAATCAAATGAGATACATGTGAGTGCTCTTTTTTTTTATAAGAACATTTTTAATGGCATCATCTATTAAAAATACATCTTAATTGGATTGTAAACTTTAATTATTGAAGTTATTCACAAAATAAATTTAGTTTTAGTTTTAGTTTTGTTGTCAATAATTCTATATTTATATTTATTGAAGTATGATGTTTTATGTTTTTGGGATGATGATGCACTACATTGGACTTTGTGCCTTGGCGGCGATGATACGTCACCATTTTTGAAACACCAATTTTTAATGTGAATATTAGAAATCTAGAAAAAATATTTTGCATGATCGTCAAAATAATATAACAATCTGAATGTCACTTAGTAGTGACATAATAATCATGGTATATAATTATATTATATGCCAATTATATATATATATATATATATATATATATATATATATATATATATATATATATATATATATATTTTGAAGGTCAATGTTTAGATAGTTGACTATGATTATAGGTGGTCAACATATTTAAGAATGGTCAAGGTGATGACATAATCAAACATAGTTAATCTTTATATGTGAATATGGAGAACGATACTAAAACATGTTCAATTGAACTAAAGAAATTATTAATCATAGTGAAAACATAGTGATGTTTAACAATAGTCACACATTTTTAACCATAGTCTAGCCATAGTGAACCACCATCAAATATGATCACGCTAGTTAACTACGATTAACCATAGTTAATTATGGTCATCATGGTCAACCATTTTCAACCATATTTAACTCTCTTTAACATGCTTGACTTTAATCAACTATGGTCATTCATGTTCAACTATGGGAAACCAAGGAAAACCATAGTCGATCATGGTCATAATTTTTCGAACATGGTAACCATATTCAACATTTAAAAATCAAGGTCAACCCATCCTCGACATGATCAACCATTGTTAATATGGTCAAATAAGGTCAACCTAGATCATCATGGTCAAATGTAGTCTTCTATTATTAATATAACCAACCATAATATTAATGATATTATTAATAATCCCTTATTGAATTTATAATATTAATAATCCATTAAGTTTATAATATTAATTCAAAATATTTATAATATTAATCTCTTGGATTTCTTAATATCAAGGGTTTACGATATTAATCCCAAGGCTTTATAATATTAATCTTAGCACTTATAATTCTAGGATTTAATATATTAATCTTGAGGTTTATAATAATTAATCTAACGGTTTATAATATTTAGTTTTATGGTGTTAGGATTTATAATATTTAATTTAATATAAAAGTTTAATATTGTGATGTTGAAATGGTACAATAATACCTGTAATGTCACATTGTGACAAAAATTATTTCACTGAGATAATCAATCTTATGACGAATGTTTGCATTTCATTATAATTTATTCAACAACAGAACGTGACATTTCAAAATTATGATTTAATATTAAAATCTATAATAATATGGTTTTTATAATATTGTACTTATAATATGAAGAACGTACGTGAATATCTCTGATCTACATTATCACTTCTCTATTCTTTTAATTTTTGCAATTGCGTCATAAATTACAAAAGTATACGATACAATTGTGGGAAATGAAAACTTAAGAAACATTAGGAAAATTGTTTTTGATATTTTAATTTAATAAGTTGGTTTATTATTAAGTTTTTAAAAAGATAGCATGCAGAAAGGAAAATATGAAATATGTAAATACTGCTAGTAAAAAGGATTAATAAAGAAATTAAGATTTCATTAATCTAAATATGTTACTTGATATTATAAATATATATCTATTTATTTCCCTAAGTAATTGTATTTCAACGTTGTAATTTAGTTTTATTTGAAATATTATTTTAATTTTAATATTATCATTAATTTAATTAATTTTAATAATAGCATTCTAATTACTTATAATATTAACGTTATATATTATGATTTAATATTGGATTTTATAATTTTAAGTTTATAATATTAGTCTTAGTGTTTATAATATTAATTTTGGGATTTATAATATCAATTTTTGATTTACAATCACATGGCTTTATAATATTAATAAATTGTTGAGTTTATTAATTTTTATGTTTATTATATTAATAATCCCTTAGGTTTATTAATCTATGGGGTTAATTATATTAGTCCCTAAGGTATATAATATTAATCCACTGAGTTTTAATACTAATCCCTTGGGTTCATCGATCTCTTGGGTTTATAATATCAATAATTCCTTGAGTTTATTAATCCTTGGAGTTTATAATATTAATCCCTTGGCTTTATAATATTAATCTCAAGGGTGTATAATTATGTTGGGTTATATAATGTCAAGTTTTAATATATTTTGTTTTTACTATTAGGGTTTAATATTGTGACAATGAAATGGTATGAAAATTTATCCAACATTGCAATATGAAAAGCATCATTGCGATGCGATAAGTAGTTTGAAAATCATTATGACAATGATACATCACATTGCAGTTTATTGAATATTGCATTTCAACATTGAATAAGTGAGGATTTAACATTTTAGTTATAATATTTGATTTAGGGTTTACAATATTAAGGTTTATAATATTAATCAGACAATTTTTAATCCCTTGGATTTATAATATTAACATTAAGGTTTATAATCCCTTGGGTTTATAATATAAATATTAGAGTTTATTATTAATCCTAGTGTTTAATATTAGTCCTATAATCATAGGGTTTAATATTAATCATATGGTTGATAATATTAATCATATTGTTTAATATTAATCCCATGTATTTATAATCCCTTGGGATTATTAATCCCCTCGGTTTATAATATTAATCCCTTGAGTATATATTATTAATCCCTCAAATTTACAATATTTATCTTTTGGAGTTATTAATTACTTAGGTTTATAATATTAAATATTTCTTCGATTTATTAATATCTTAGGTTTATAATATTATTAATCGCTTGGGTTTATTAATCCCCCATATTTAAGGTTATGGTTTACAATATTTGGTTTAGGATTTAGGGTTTATTCTCATTTACAACATTGGATTTAGGGTTTACAATATTAATGTTTATAATCTTGGATCTTATAAAATTAATCGTATAGTTCTCGATCCCTTCAATTTATAATATTATTCCATTGGATTTATAATATTAATCCCTAATATGTATAATAATATTGCTAATCTTATGGTTTATTAGCCCTTGGGTTTGTAATATTAATTTGTAGGCTTTATAATATTAATCCCTTTGTATTTAATTAATGGAAAGACCTGTGAGCAATTTTGAAACCGACGTTTCGGACTAGCTAGGTGAGTCCATCATCAAGGTAATGAGATCCGCATTTTGAGAAGAGAGAGTCAAGAAAATGAGAACCTATTAATAGAAGGATGGATAGATAACTTTGGTTTGGAGAGGCCGGCTTGATTTTCATAAATTTATTAATAAATGGATTAAAAAAAAAAATTAATTTTGTTTTAAATTTTAATTTAATTAATAACTTTAAAACTATATTTTTTTTTTACAATGTCGGCTACTCATATATTAAAAAAACTTTCTGAAAGAAGTGCTGTTACATAATGAGGATGGGTATGGGAGCAGAGGCACAAAATCGGGTTCGCAGACCCGTTATCCTCTTTGCTTCTCTTGATTGAAAACGAAATTGAAACTAAGCGGCTATACTGCCTTACATAGGATCCTCCTAACCAAGCAAATTTACAATGCATAAATCACGGAAAGTGTGGAGTGACCGAATCATCCTTCTGGGCGCTGGCTCTAGTCGATGCTTCTGCCTGATTGCTTTCGGTGAGAGTGCGAAGATGGTCAATTACTGCCTCCATGTGGATGCAGCGGTCCTTCAGATCTTCAATTTCCTTCTTTCTTTTCCCCAGCTTCTTTCTTTTGGATTCTCTATCAGCATGATAGTCCTCTGTGAGTTCCTTAAGCTGTTTTATAATGCTGTTGATCATTATGGTATGTGCCTTGCACATATTGCATTCTTTGTTGCTGAAGAGATTCGCCAGAGGGTCTTTGTTTGATCCCTGATTAGAAGGCTGGCCTTGCTTGTCCTCCATCGTGATAGCCTGATGGATGAAAACAGAGGGCTCACTGATGTTTAAAGAGGCTGGAGTTGCTGTGTTGAGAGCTTGACTGCGGGAGTGCTGAGGCTTAAGACAGAGGGGCGGGGCTCTCAGAATAAAACCAAGGGACGTGCTGAAGATGAGGAGGCCAGGGATCGAGACAGAAGGGACAAGGCTTCTGAGGAGTTGAAGCTTTAGGAGAGAGCGGGCTTTCCTTCCCTGCTTCAAAACGCTGCTGAACAAAAAAGGACCACTGTTAAAAGACAACAGAAAAGAATGGGAACGGGAGATTCTTACTCTGAGATCTGGTCTGGAGGGCCGAGACTTTGGAGGAGAAAAATCATCCACGATGCGCCCGGAGGAGATGGCTCGTGAGACTTGATCACTGTCTGAATGGGAGTCGGGGAGATGACCAATATTTAAAGAGGGAAGAAGGTCGATGACGCTAAAGGAGAGGAGCTGAAGATGCCCGAGAGTAAGGAGGACACAGTCAAGGGCGATGATTACCCTGCTGACATATCTCGTGGGGGAGGTATGGGTTCTTCTAGTAACGCAGAGAGTATCTGCCTCGAAGGGACGAGAGATCATACAATTTCTGAGAAGGGTGACTGTATTGGAGGCCCGAGGAGGAGGAGATCCGCTTAGGAGCCCGATGATGCTGCTTTGTGATCTAGGAGGAGATACGCTCGGATATACTTGCTTCCTGAAGTGACTGAGGACGACGGAAGGCTTGTTGCTACGGAATATCTCTGACGTAGATGGCATTGTTCTCTCTGACTTGACCCAGTTTCCTTCTAACCGCTTGGTTAGCATGCTGGTCAGCATCTTTATTGTAGTTCCTGAGGATATGTTTGAAGGTCACCTCACCTAAATCTTTGACATTCTCCAAAATTCGGATTTTGATGTTGTTGAGGGCCAGTTGATTGAAATCTCTCCCAGTGGACATTGCTGCGATTGTTATGGCTGAGTCACCTAAGATGAGGGGGTTTTGGAGGCTGAGGTTCTTTAGAATGGACGTGCCCAGAAGAAGGCCATAGGCCTCTGCTTTGTTATTAGACAGACGGCCTAGACCCCATTCGAAAGAAACCATAGTATTCCCCTGCTGGTCCTTTATGATCCCGCCTGCCCCTGCCTGTCCCGGGTTCTTTTTTGATGCCCCATCGAAGTACAGGATAGGCCTCCTTTGGCTTTTTAACCAGTTGTTGATTTCCTCTTCAGTACCACGCAGCTTCCAGTTATGTCTATCATTTCTTTCTCGGATATAAACATAAGGACTTGGTTTGAGGTTGAATTTTCTCAGCCATTCCTTAAGCCTGTCATCCACAACCTCCATGTCTTTCTGGTTGACCCCTATTGCTTCGAAATACTCAGCTGTGAGGGCTATAGTTTTAGCTACTATACCTGTTATGGAGGGTTTTTCATTGTTAAAGATGCATTTGTTGCGAGCAATCCAAATTTGCCAGCTCAGGTTTGCAGGGATGCTATTCCAGAACCTGTGCACTATCAGATTTCCTTTTTTAGGATGGTGAATTCTTTTGACGCAGTTTTTGTGAAGAGTCGAGATCTGAGTGGGGAGGATATCTGAGGAGATTGTGCCAGAAAAGAGATGCCAGCATGATTTAGAAATCGGGCATTCTAGGAAGAGATGGTTGATGGTTTCTTCAGCTTGCCTACACAAACAGCACATAGAAGGACCCTGTATACCACGCTTTCTGAGGTTCTCGGCAGTTAATATTTTGCCATGCATGAGAGTCCAGTTAAAAAATTTTATCTTAGGGATACATTCAGGGCGCCAGACAGCCTTGAACAAAGGCCAATTGTTGGCTTCTGAGATAACCTGGAGGGCTTTGTAACCTTCTTTAACTGAATAATTTCCACCATTTGGATCCCAAACAAACTTGTCCTCCTTCCTTTTGTTGATGGGAGCTGAGCCACTTAGAGAGCTCTTGAGCTCATTCCAAAGATTTGCTAGGTCCATGGGGAGATTGAGAGGGGTCCAGCCTGCCCAGCAGTCCTGGTCCCATAGAGAAATGTCGAAGAGGGAGTTGTAATTCGCTTCAGACATCCACCGATGGAGAGGATGCAGATGGTGGAACGTGCCTCTAGCTTGGGTCCCCATGATTCTGTCATTCCATATATTTACCTCCCTGCCATTCCCTGGAGCGCACGAGATGAAAGGTTTGAAGAGAGGGAGCGTTTTCTTGATCAAGTTCCATGTAGGGGTGCCCTGTCTTTCTATGATGTTTTCAGTGAGGATGTTACTGTTTTGGCCATTCATGTATTTCTTCTTTATAATGGAAGTCCACCATGCCTCTTTTTCATTTAGAATCCGCCATATGAGCTTGAAGCCCAATGCTAGGTTAGCTAGCCTTGGGACCCTTATTCCCAGCCCTCCTTTTTCCACAGGGAGGATCACTTTGTCCCACTTAACCAAGCTGAACTTCTTGGTATTCTGCTTGCCTCCTTGCCACAGGAAGCTGCGGATTATTAGTTCCATATGTTTGTGAATACTGGCAGGAGCTAGAGCAATAGCGAACTGATAGATGGGGAGAGAGGTGAGGATGGACTTAATTAGGGTCGACCTGCCTGCTAAGTTTAACCAGTGCACTCCCCACAACTGTAATTTGCCTCTGAGTTTTTCAATGATTTTGGCCCAGATCCCTGATTTGATTGTCTCTTTGGCCAAAGGAAGCCCCAGATACATGAAGTAGGACCAATTCAGCTGAGCTGGAATTTCCATGATAAGAGATATGCGTTGGATGAAGTGGTTGGGGACATTCCATGCGTATAGCATGCATTTATTATTGTTTAGCTTGCCACCAGAGGCCAGAAGGAAGAGATCTAAGACTTTTTTAAATCTCCTCGCCATAATGCAAGATGCACCTCCTATGAGGAGGGTGTCGTCCGCAAACAGAGAGTGATTTATTCCTTTCGACCCTCTGACGATTTCAATCCCCGTTATTTCTTTTTTCCTCCTCAAGTTTTCCAACTTCGAGCTAAAGGCTTCCGCCATAAGAATGTAGAGGAAGGGAGAGAGCGGGCACCCTTGCCTCAGGCCCCTTGAGCTTTTGAAGGCTGGGCTTGGTCTTCCATTTATGAGGGGGGCAGTCCAATTGCCTGAAATGCACTCCCTCACCCTGCTTATGAACAGCTCAGATATGCCAAGCTTTTTGAGAACGGCTTGAAGAAAGGAATGATTGACTCGATCGAAAGCATTGGCCATATCCAACTTCAGTATCATGCCTTTTTCTTTCCTGGAGATACTGCTTTGGATAGCTTCTTGGATGAGAATAACATTGTCAGCAATTTGCCTCTTAGGAACAAAACCACCTTGATTCTCAGAGATGAGGGAGGGGAGAATAGATTTGAGTCTGTTGGCAAGGATTTTAGTTATGATTTTGTAGGAGACATTACAGAGGGAGATAGGACGAAATCGGTTGAAAGAGAGAGGGTTGAGCTCTTTGGGGATGAGGGCTAGGTAGGAGGATTTCATTCCACCTCCCATCTTGCCTTTATGGAAAAAGTTTCTAACTGTTCTGATGTAATCCTTTTTGATGATGTCCCAGTGATTCTTGTAGAAATCCACAGTGAAGCCATCTGGCCCCGGGGCTTTGTCTGAGGCCATGTTGCGAATCGTTTGCTCAATCTCTTCGACAGTGATCTCTTTGTCCAGCTCAGAATTTTGCTCCTCAGAGGTTTTACTTTCCATGGTGTCCAGTATTTCCAAGCCATCGCTGTCTTGCTGTTCCGCGGTAAGGAGATCTTGGAAGTGTGCGGACGCGGCCTCCATTATGTCCTTGTGATTTTTTAATTCTACGCCCTCCACAATAATTTTGTCTATATTATTGCCAGCTCTCCTCATTTTCAAATTGTTGTGGAAAAAGGAGGTGTTCTTATCTCCCGACTTTAGCCATAGACACCTTGACTTTTGCCTTTGTTCTTCTTCTTCTATTCTGTTCAGCTTGTAGAGCTCCTTTTGGAGTTCCGTCTCTTTGAGTTGCTCCTCTTCCGTATCTTGTCTGCTATCTTTCTCTTCTTCCCACTGCGTGAGCCTATCTTGGAGCGTTGATTTAGCTCTTTTCTCCTCTATAGATTTAGTTTTGGCCCATTGCTTTATGGCTGAGCGCAAGAATTTTATTTTGGTTTCCCAAACATAGTGCGGAGATCCTATAATCTCTGTTGCCCACTGTTCTTTTATCAGAGCTCAGAATTCTTCCTGGTTGTCCCATGCTCTGTTATATCTGAATGGAAGCGGGCCCAGGTTGGCTCCTTTATCCAATTTTAGAGCTACAGGCTTATGATCTGAAAAGTATCCTTGGATGATGAGGCTTTTGGTGCAAGCAAAATTGGCAACTATTCTGTCTTGGATCAAGATGCGATCCAATCGTTCCTTTATGTTGTTTCGGCCTGCTCTCTTATTGGACCAGGTGAAGCGCCCATTCTGAGGAGGGAAGTCCATCAGGTTGTGGTTTAGAATAATTTCTTCTAGGGCTTCCCTTGAGGGATCCGCCAAGAAGTTGCCCCCCATTTTTTCTTCTACGCTTCTTATGAGGTTCAGGTCTCCTCCTAGGATAATGCTTCTGCCTTGGGTCTCCAGGAGATCTGCCGCAATTGACTTCCAGCAAGCATCCTTGTCCCTGTAGTGAGGGGGAGCGTAAACATTGTAGAGAGTGTATTCCTCTGTCTTAGCCGTGTTCTGCAAGTCTGAACGAATCCACCAGCTACTTTGCCTTTGATTTAAGAGGTTCCATTTTTGATTGTTCCAAATGGTACCTAAGCCACCTGAGGCGCCAGATGCGCTAACTGCAATACCTTCATGAGTTCTGCTATTTTTTAGGGAATTTTTGAAATCTTGTTCACTTATTTTGGTCTCCTGGATGAGGAGGAAGTCTGGTTGTTCGGATTTAATGAGGTCGCGGACTGCATTAAGTTTGAGGGAGGAGCCCATCCCCCTACAGTTCCAAGAGACCAGATTCATCATTTAATAATCTTGGCGTGGGTACCTCCTTTCTCTTTCCCTTTTTCCCCGTTTCCTTTCATCTTGTCCAGATAGGTATCCATTGGTTGTTGAATCCCTGTGGTCATTTCTTTTGCTGCCGTCTCATCCCTCAGCTCCTTGTTTGATTTCCTTCCCACTTTTCTTGGGGGTTCTACGGATGTGTTGCTTTCTTTAGACTTGTTCCTGGTTAATATTCTCTCTATTGTGTGAGGAGGGGAGGAAGGGTGGGGGGAAGATGGCGGGGGAGAGGAGGGGATCACGGGGGGGGCTCTAGGGGATGGGGGGGGGGAGGGAGGATCAGTGTCAGAAAGGGTTTCAAATTGATTAGAGGATAAAGGGAAAGACGGGCCTGGTTCAGAGGGGGGGATGGGGGCTGCAGGAGGGTTCTTGTTGTTTCCTTGTGAGGGGATAGATCTCTTTTTCTTTACAGTTTCCCAAACTTCTTCTGCTGTTTTAGTGTTAGATTCAGAGAGATTTGCCTTTGCTTTACTGCATCTATTAGCGAAATGACCGTACTCATGACATACCTTACATTTGAAGGGGAGCTGTTCGTAGTCGACTTGCTGGAGGTGCGTCCATTGATCGACTCTAAGCTTGATGGCTTCTGGCAATCCTTTTCCTAGATCCACTTCGACACAAATCCTTGCGCATGCATGCATGTTCTCCTTAGGCTCTGATCTGTCGATATACTTCCCTATTCCATTTCCAATTGCTTTCACTGACTCGTCCCCCCAGCAGTGAAGGGGCAGATACGGGAGCCGGACCCAAACAGGGATAGCATTAGGAACGTCCATCTCCGGGTCGAAGTCGGGGGTCCACTTGTTCAGGTAAAGGCCTCTTGTGTCCATGAAGTATGGGCCATTCCTGAAGATTAAGTTTCGGTCTTCCACGGATTCGAAGAGGAAGGTGAAGAACCCTCTTCCACAGAAGCGGATTGCTATCTTACCTTGAACCATCGAGTTCCAATTTCTTTCCACCCATCGCTGGACAGTGCGAGGGGAGGGCCATAAGCCCGTGAACTGGCCCACTAGGCCTCTGTCTGCAAGGGCTACCGCCACTCTCCTTGGAAGGGCTGGGGGGAGCGGGATTTCTGGAACCTCATCCATTTTTTTAACGAAACGAGAAGTGACGGGCCTGATTCTCTCCGAAGAGTTCTCCTGGGTTAGAGAGGCAAAGGATTTCATGAGGTCATCCTGATCCGGTCCAGAAGGGCCCATGGCCGCCATGAGCGGGGGAGAAAAGGACTGGGCGACCTAGCAGCAGCGCTGCTAGGCGCAGAAGCGGAACTGAACAAAGGATAACTCAGAAGAGGCTCGGGGTAGGGTCAAGAAAGAACGGGGAGGGGAGGAAAAGGGAACGAGGGCCTGAGGCCAGGCAGGGGCGCAGAGCCTTGCAGCAGGGCTGCAGGGCGCGGGGCGGCGGGGAGGTCAGAGGCCTGTCATGGCCAGGGGGAGGCGCGCGCAGGGTTTTTCCTCTCAGTTGTTACCTTCTATTCAATAACTTTAAAACTATATTAAAAATAAAATTTTACCTAAATTAATTTGACCTAAAATGAAAATAAAATTAATTTAAACTAAATTTAAAATAAAATCGATTTAATTAATTACTTAATTACTTAATTAATTAATTAATTAAATTAATTTTAAATTTAGTTTAATTAATAAATTTAAAACTATACTAATTAATTAATTAATTAATTAATTGATTAAATAATTAATTAATTTTTAAATTTAGTTTAATTAATAAATTTAAAACTAAAATAAAATTAATTCACCTAAATTAATTTGGCCTAAATTAAAAATAAAAATTGATTTAAACTAAATTTAAAATAAAATTTATCTAATTAATTAATTAATTAAATTAATTTTAAATTTAGTTATTAATTTATGCATTTTGTATAAATTAAAGTTACTTTATTTTGTTTAGCAAGGGTTTCCAGGTATTACTTAGTTTAAGACCATCGTCCCTATTCATATTATTAGAAGATTTTTCAATTTCTATTCCCTCTTTAATTCTTCTTTTTAAATAGTGGCCTTCCTTGTGGATTAATTTAGCTTGTTCCATGCATATATAGTGAGAGGAGGAACAAGCATACTCTGCAAGACCTGATTTATCAGACCTATTTCTAGTAATATCACTAATGTGCTCTTTTAATCCCTTTGGTTTATTCTTTTATATATATATATATATATATATATATATAACACTCAGATATAAATAAGTATTATTTATAATAACCTAATGTTATTATTATGTTTTATGTTTATTATATTACAATTTGAAATAGAAATAGAAATATATTAATTTAATATTATATAACAATATAATACTCTAATAATATAAAATATAATATTAATATAATAAACATAAATATATAAATATACAACAATATAGTTCAAATTATTTATATAATTATTAATAATAAGATATAGTTAACCTTGAGCAAGTACACATAATAATTATTAATGTGTTTGATATACGCTTATCGATATATATCAACGACATTTACTTATGTGGTTGTAGAGGTGCTTCATATATGTCTATCGACGTAAATTGACCACATTAGTAAATATGGTTGTGCTAGTAATATGACCATTATGTACTTATTGGAAAGCGCTAAATTATAACCATTATATACTCATTCACAAGCGTGAAGTTGATAATTTACTCAAAATATTTATTAAATAGTCAACCCTAAAAGGGTTAGTATAGAATAATTGTTTTTTAAATAATCAATCCTAAAATAGTCAATATAGAATAATTTGTTAGTCATAAACTACATACAATTCTAGTGGATGTCCCAATCTGCAATTTGATTAAAGTGCTTTGGTTGATACAGACAACATTATTTATTGAAGTTGACAATTTAATGACATTGCACCATTAAAATTGTAATCTATTACCAGTGGTATAAGTTAGAAGTCACTACTCGACTTCATCCCATTATAATTGTACTTTCAATATTTCAAGAAGCTGCAAAACTTATTAGTAACCATGAGGGCCAAAAATTGTGTAAAACATGATTCAACACAATGGTGGGTTATTTCTGATTTAAGTGAAAACATTTTATGTGATTTAAGTGAAAACATTTTATGAATCAAAATGTTTGAATAAAATTGTTCCATAAAACTCACATGTGGAACATACCTAAATAGTGTTATATTTGAGGCACTAGGGTGCAAGATGTAGAGAGAAGGATTTAGGATGCTGCTAAACAAGAATGTTCACAGGAATGTGTAGGAGTGGGATAGTGAAGGAGTGATGTTGTTAGAAGGGAGAGTGTACGATACAATGAGCAAGATTTAGGATGATGGTAAACAAGGTATAGGACTTTGCACAACAAGTTTACGGTTCTGAAAACTCTCTGGAAGATTTGTTGCAAGATTATTTATTTCATTTTCTGGCTCCTCTTCTGGTCATCGGGCCTGCTTTATTTATTTTTCCAATATTACTTCCTCCATTCTCTGGGGATGCCACCCTATCCTTTTCTCGAGTTATTTCAAATTGTATTCTTATTCCAATGTGCACTATATATTCTATTTTGCATTCTTGTTGAACACTTCTAGTTATATCATCGGAGCTGTCGCGCTAAATTGGACTGGGATAAGTAGGGCGGTGTTCATTGGCTCTGATTTAGAATCTAGGGAGAACCTAGTTTCACTTGGAATTTCATACATGTGGAAGAAGTGGTTATTGATTTTCATCATCTCTCTACCTTCCAAAGAAAAAATTCAGATGTGGTCATAGATGGTGGAAATTATTGGGATTTTTTTGTTGTTCCTTTTGCAAATAGATATATGTACTCTCACACATTAAGGTTGTGAGTTGCTAGTGTGTAGTCTGTGAACTCGATTTTTTCAAGGTGGCAAATTTTCTGAGTGCATTTTTCACCGGTCAATATTCCTCTGTGAGTTGTATATTTTATTTATTTCCTGCGTTTGGGGACACACTTTATCTATTTTTGGAGTATTATCACTATACTACCCTCCTTGAGGTGGTCTTTGTTTCTAGGGTGGAACTTATTTAATATATGTGGAAGATCTATGTGGAGGTGGGGTGGAACTTATTTAATATATGTGGAAGATCTATGTGGAGGTGGGAAATAAATTCTATCTTAGTATTTTCATGTCAGTCGTTTCTTACCTCCATTTGGGGATGGGCATATTTAATGGTATGGATATGGGATTTGATTAGGTGATATCACATATCTGATCGATGCCCTTGGAGTTAGAGCGGGATATTTTTTAATCTGAATCCATACCTACCTCTATGTTGGTCACTTAGACTCTCTATTGGAATTTTCGATTTTCGACGATGTACGATTTATGGGCTCTACCTTCACGTGGATGTATGAGCTACATTTGGTGAGATTTTGGAATTATATATGGTACATTCTATGTGGGGGGACTAATTATTCCTAACATCTATACCACTTTCCTCGGGTGTCATTTTATTTGAATTTTTGGTTTCTCTCGAGGTGTCCTATTTTTATTCTAATCACTACTTTTGGCTTCCCTCAGTCTCCCCACTTCATATGTTTAACATGCTAATGTGGTGAACACATATTTTATGCAAATGTAAAATCGACACAGAATATTAAGATATATACAAGTGAGATGTATCCTCACCCAAGGCTTTCATTCAAACCACTCTAGAGGTTAAGGTGGTATAGTAGAAAAGTGGGTTGGATGTGGGGAACCCAAGTTTGTCAACTCTTACACACGGAAACAATTAGGCGGAAAGCCCAAAACTTACTATGCAGTCAAAGGATTTGGAGATGTGTCATAGAACCTTGGACAAAGAACACCAAGTGGGGAAGAAGGATTGTGGCAAAATCATTGGGACATCGACGAACACGAAACTCTTGTCTTTTGGTTATGACATTCTTTGGGACTGATTTACTAGTCTATAGAAATGTGCACTCGTAGGTCATTGGGACTTTGCTAATTTACTGGAGCCTGAAGACCAAAAAAAAATGGTCACCCATTTTGGGTTACAACCCTAAGGTGAACCGATTGATGAATCAGTTGTACAACTTCCATTTTCTACATTAGTATGGTTTGGAGCACATCGACAGCAAGCCTTGGGTTAGGGGTGAAGTTTCCTCCATACTCATAAATGGTACATCGGCTTTAACCCTCTAAGGGATACATCAAAGAATAAGATGCTCTAGGTTAAATTACTTGGTCTACCCATTCAATTTTTGACTCAACGATTTTTGAAGGAGATCGGGGAGGCGATTGGAAGATTCATTTATATGGACCTAGGATGTTTGGGGGAGAAAGACAAGTAGGTTGCGTGGATCTTGGTGGAGTTTGGTTTTTTAGGGGGTCTCCCATAACACATTGACATGGAATAGGAACAAATACATATAAGCAAAACGACTGTATTACCGTGGCATTCCCTTTAAATGATTCCTATGCCATCATATTGGACATCTCTTGGCTTAATGCCCTCGGCAGTTTCATAAGGTTGGCAGTGATGAAAATCCAAGGATAAGCTATCAGTGGAGGCATCCTTTCAAGGACCGTTCTCACTATAAGCCTATCCCAAGTATTGATTCTGATCCATATATATCCTACTCATCTTTATTTATCCCACTCTTCCACCTGCCCTCCCCCCTTTGATATTATGTCTCCTCACTTGCACTCTGAGATCTTGGTGACTCCTCTTACCGTTGGCCATGATGTTTTTACCAGGTTACAAGCCTCCCCCATCTTCTTCTCCCCATCGCCTAACTTTCTCCCTTCACTTTATGAAATACCTTCCATTCCCTTGGGTGCTATAGTGGGGTCATATTATTCTTATCCCCCTCCTTATGGTTCCCCTCACACACCAAACCCATCCTCCTATCCTCCTCCCTATGTATGGGTTTTGTCGGAATCCTCTCCCCATAACTCGGTCAAAAGTGACCACCATTTTTTATGATTAACTGCTTTCTTGCATTAGCTTCCCTCTCCATTTATAAGGGTGTGGTACGTTATACCTACACACCTATCAGCCCCAAATTAGCCCTCAAAATCATTGTCAGACGTAAGGGTGGAACATGGAGCAGACAACTTCAAGGTAGATTGAACCCACTCGCACTCAATTTTCCTGATACTTCTGACCTTCGTGATGTTTCCATATTCCATTCTGTCAACCCTTAGAGCCTTAGAGAAGATGTGCCTAAACCTTTGAATTCATGTTTATTTTCTTGTTCTTGAACATTCGATGCCTGGGGGACTTTTTTAAACAACTTCCCCCAAGTACCTTTTCTATTTTTTGCGTCCTTCCATTATTCGGTTATAGGAAATGATGAATACCTCTCATAATGTCTTTGAATATTTCCAATATATCTTTCCGGAGTGGCACATGGTGGCTATAGACTCATGTGGACTTTCGGGTGGTTTGACAGCCCTCTGAGATCCGAGATGGATGTCTTTATTGGCATATAAATGTTTTGTTGGTATCCTTTTGACATGGCAGACTCATGAAGTTTCTGCTAGAATCCATTTCCTTAATATCTATGCCCCTTAGTAAGACAAATATTTTTTCTGGGATCATTTAGAGGCCAATGATATTATGAATATTGGTTCCCTTGTCATGGCGAGAAATTTCAATGTCGCACTCTCCATGCAGGATTGTTGGGGGGGCTAGTTACACGTGGGATCCTTTGGTAGATTGACTACAATCAAATTTTGCTGACAATCATCTGCTGGAGATATCTCCCTTTCCTCTCTCTCTCCCTTTCCTCTCTCTCATACCTGGTATAATGGTAGAGCTGAGAAAAACCACATCAGGAAGTGATTGGATCACATTCTGGTTGATAACCTTGTGGAGAGATTGGTAATTTGAGATCCTAGATGATAATACATACATATCATATCACCTTCCAATTGTATTAGAGTGGTAGACCATGAAAATTAGATTGGGAATTCCCTTCAAATTCAATCGAACTTGGCTGGAGGATGAATATTTCAACAAATTAGTTACTTCAACTTGGAAGGAAGTGGCTCTAGTGCCAATGAAGTCTTACATTCAACACATAACTGAGAAACTATAACTCCTTAAGAGTCGGGTTTGGATATGGGAAAGACACAAAAATAATTTCATGTTAAAGGAGTTCAAGTCCCTTTTTGTGGATATTGAAAGACTGGGCATATAGCTGGATGGTCGGGATCCAAACACTTCTTTATTGGAGCATCTTAAGGAGTCGGAAGGAAAGAAAAGACATATTTTGCTAACTCTCTTCATTAACCTTTATATTAGTCATGGACGGGCTCAGCCTTAAAATTAGGAAGGCTAGATCTTCTGGACCTTTTTGTGGCATCAATTTAGGTATAAATGTCAATATATCTCATAGTTATTTTTTAATGATATCCTCACATTTGGGATGGTATATAGATCTTGCTGGTTGACTATGCATTATATATTTATGAGATTTGGAGATGGATCAGCTTTGAGGATAAATGGGGGAAAGTCATTACTTTTATTCTCTAGAGGGGATGAGGAGGTGATTTCATTCATTGTGGGTATATTTGGAGTTGAAACTAAGCCCCTTTTTGAGTGCTTTACATATATGGGATTCCATCTCAAGCCTAAAAAATATAGGTTAACTGATTGGTTATGGCTACTGGAAAATTTTCAACGTAGATTGTTTGGTTGGTCAAATAGATGGCTTACTTTGGGGGGTAGGTACACCCTAACAATGGTGGTACTACAATAGATAAAAATACAGCGGGCATACCTATATATACTTCCTTGTTTTATTATTTCTTAGATGCGGGGTATATTGGCACATTTTATTTGGGTTGGAATTTGGGTAGAAAAGGAATTCCATTTAACAAGATGGGAAAATATCATGAATCTGAAGGAATATGGAGTATGGGGGATCTTGGAGGTGAAAATATTTGGATGAGCACTGTTGGTAAAATCCATGTGGAAGACTCTAAACCGAGATGGGATATGGAGGGAAATTATTCATGCAAACTATCTCAAAAATAAAAGTGTAACTAAGTGGATTAGAGATGGTGTGAAAGGGGAAAATATGGGTTCATTTGTATGGTTGAGTTTTCACAAAGTTAAATATTGGTTCCTCCTACATCTTTTATGGTCTTTTGGTAATGGAAAATGAATCGTATTGGTTTCGACAACATTCTTGGAGTTCAAAATTATGTTTGCCTCCCAATGGAGATTATCGATCGGTTACATGCTAGAGGATTTTTCATTCTGGCTCAGGTCATTCATTGGTGGCAGGGATCATTTCTTGTTTGGACACAGTGCCAAGGTCTAGGATAATTACATCTTGGAACTTAGAAGAGTGGTATTGTGTCCCTGCCAGGGAGGCGATTTCATCACCTGGGGTGGTGTTCTCCATCAGGGATGTGTAGAGGTAGTAGAGATGTATATGTATATTTTGACCACAAGAAACTCTCTAGATAATAAATTGTTGGATCCAGAAAACATGGAAACTGAAGGTTCCTGTTAAGATCATAGTATGTTGGAAATAATACTGAGAGGGGGGGGTGAATCAGTATTATCAGATCAATAAAACTTTTCAATGCTCAGAAACATACACGCTACTTTCGTTAAGTGAACCCGCGTGTACACGCGACTGTATCTAATGCAACATGTGTATACCCAGAGATCTTATAATTCAGTTAGCTTTAATCTTCTGTAAATGCATCAGAACATTATTAAGTATATTAACAGTAAACAGGTGCAGTATAACAGAACAGAACATCACACAAGAGCCACACACATGAACACCATGATATAAGGTGGAAACCCAATGTGGGTGAAAACCACCTGCTGCAATTCATCTCTTTCTTCTTTAATGAGAAACTTCTTTTACAATGTACTGGTGCAGTCCTTTACCAGTACGCAAGCTACAACCTGCAGAGGGCTACAACCCTCTCTCGTTTTCCAACTACTTCTGGAAGGGAGCTACAACCCCCTCAGCTCTTGTACTAGCTGATCCATTTACTAGTACGTAGGTGCTGACCCTACAACCTTCAGGGACCACGTTTCATCAATTTTCAGACTGGATCCAAGAGTACAAAACAAACATTACTGCAATACAATCATCAACTTATACTTGCATCATAATTCATTAAACAACCCAATACTGAATCACTGAAACCCTGTCATCAAGAACACAGAACCCAAACCAGAGCCCAGAACTCTGCAACAACCACCAGAATCAGCAGCAACCTGAAATATCAAATCTTATTATGCATACGCTACTTCACTGTACCAAAACCGCGTGTATACGCGCTTTCACCAAAGGCAACCCGCGTGCAGATCTAGAAATAGATTCTTATGCCTTCGCTGTCAGATCCGACCCTTGCCAAAATGTCCCAAACAGATAACCAGCAATACCAGATCCTCTCACTACGTCAGACACACAACATATCTTTGCCTAATGATCTTCTCCTTATATAGCCTTAGGCCTTGTTCAATACCAAGAGCCAAAACCATAGTAACACAATACCATCAACTTCAAAACTAGGGATCGACACGCCCGTCGAGACACAATGGTCCGAAACCATAGGCACAACTTCCAAGGACTAACCGCCATGGACCAAAGGTACTTTTCCACATACACGCGCTTTTGCTGAAGCCAACCTGCGTGTACACGCGACTTGGGCTTAACGAACCTGCGTGTATGAACTTTCTTGCCATGTTGTACTAAGATCTGTCCTCTGATTAAGTTGCCATCACCTGTACCAACCTCTGAGCACCTGTACCAATTAACGAACCTGCGTGTATGAACTTTCTTGCCATGCTGTACTAAGATCTGTCCTCTGATTAAGTTGCCATCACCTGTACCAACCTCTGAGCACCTGTACCAACCTCTGAGTGAGTTGCCATCAAGGACAACACTTGAATCATAATGCCAACAATCTCCCCCTTTGGACTTGATGGCAACCACCACACCAAGTCACTCTCCCCCTTTGACATCAAGGGCAAAGGGCGTACCAAGATATTCTCTTCTTTGGTATACCTTCTACTGTCCATACTGCTGTCCATACTCCCCCTGAGTACATGCTGAAGATTCTGATTTGGCTCCCCCTTTGTATATGCCAAAATGTACCAATCTATCCATGCTCCCCCTGAGCAGATGCAGGATCTAAGACCAGCCATTCAGATTTGTACCATAATCATCAACCTGCAATACTATTCCTTTGATCAAACAACAAGATGTATCATTTAGTTTCATCAGCAATCCATAATGCCAACAATGAATTATTTGAAGTATATGCTCCCCCTGAGTGTGAGCTAACCATGACTGAACCATTTCCTGAGTCTGTTCTGCTGCCCCCTGAGCCTGAGCCAACCATGACTGAACCTGGGTTTGTTCTGCTGCCCTTTCTCCATATACGCGACTTTGCAGCCTGTAACTCGCGTATATACGCGACTTGTCTTCATTATATCAGCGTATGCAGGATGGAATACTGAATTTCATCACTTTCAGATTCCCCTGTGTCTGTTATGTCAGCTAACTGAGTTATGCCACACCTTTCTGTCTCTGTCTTCTTCAATTCCTGCAACTGTGATGATGTATGGTCCTCTTGTCTTGAATTTTGAAATCTGCTCTTGCATTCCCTTGCTTTATGCCCATAGTTGTTGCATGTATAACACCTTATATTTTTCATGTTCCTTCTATCACAATCAATTCCTTTGTGTCCATATGCATTGCAGGCAAAGCAATACCCTCTGAAATACCTGGGATGCGATGATCTTTCTTGAACCATTCTACTTCTACATCTGGCTGCAACATGTCCAAGATTATGACATACATAACATTCAACATTCTTCAGCGGAGGAAATAATCGTCTATCACGTCCATAGTTAGGAGTAAAGGATCTTCCTTGAGGAATTTCTTTCCTTGGTTGTTCCTTGAGCATTTCAGATTTCTCATTAGAGTTTCTTGCCTCACCTTGTGAACTAGATTCACCTTCAACATATTCATGAAAACCAAGACCAGTCTTGATAGCAGGAGATCTTTGACTATTAAGAATATCATCCAAGACTTTAGAACTATCTTGAAATCGTAAAAGCTTATCCTTTTCCTCTAGTTTACCTTTCAAGATATTTACCTCAACTTGATGTTGTTCTTCCTTTTTCAGATATTGCTTCCTTAGGTCTTCTTCAACTTTTCTCCCTTCTTCCACTTGTCTCTTTAGTTTGATCACTTCATGTTCTTGATCTTCAAGATCTTCTTTTAGAGAGAGGACCTTTGATTCAAGTCTCTGAATAGTTGTGCTCTGATCTTTAGCTATATCCTGCAATTTCTCCCTTACCCTGGTTTCTGTCTCCAATTGTTCTTTTAATTTGGCAACTTCTTCAGTTTCTGCATTCTTCTTTTCATGTGCCATGAAACTTTTAATATCTTCGCTATTATTGGATGAAGCATTCTTATTTTCATGTGCCATGAGACTTCTAATATCTTCACTATCATTGAATGAACTTTTAATATGGGTATAATAGCTTCTACCATCTTCTTCAGATATCTTTCCTTTGTTATGAGGACATCTAGCAGCATAGTGACCAACTCTACCACATAGAAAACATTTGAAAGGTAGCTTACCTTTGAACCGTCCAGTTCCCCGTTCAAGATTCTTGACAAAATTTACCTCATCTTCTTCCTCTGATACTTCGAATGCGGCCTCTGGTGGTACCTCTTGTCGCATTTCAAAAGCAGTTAAGATCCCGTGAAGCTATGACATGGTAATTTTCTGCACATTCTCCTTTTCTTCTATGGCAGATACTTTAGAATCAAATTTAGTAGACAAAGATCTCAAAACCTTTTCAACTAAGACAACTTCCTCAAATTCTTCACCCAGATCCCTCATACAATTCACAATCTCATCCATACGCAGGAAATAATTAGCTACGCTTTCATTACTTCGCATCTTAAGAGTTTCATACCGGATTCTGAGAGTTTGAAGCATTGCTCTTTTTACCTGATCATCTCCTTCGTAGCTTGTAACGATTTTGTCCCATATTTCCTTAGCTGATTTGAAATGCATGATCTTCATAAATTCTGATTGAGTCAAAGTACTCAATAGGATAGTAACTGCTTTGGCATTGAGCTCATATTGCTTTTTCTCTGCTGGATCTGTAGGAGTTGCTGATGGGAATTTGTATCCTCCTTCTACAATTCCCCAAACTTCTGCTCCAAGAGACTGTAGATATGCAGTGGTTCTTATCTTCCAGTGAGTAAAATTGTTCCCGTCAAAGACTGGTGGCCTGATGTGTGCCTCTCTTTCTGGATTAGCCATTCTGATGGATCTTTTCCTTCAAGCGATCAAGCTTCCTCTGAAGGACTTGGCTCCGATACCAATTATTGGAAATAATACTGAGAGGGGGGGGGGGGGGGTGAATCAGTATTATCAGATCAATAAAACTTTTTCAATGCTCAGAAACATACACGCTACTTTCGTTAAGTGAACCCGCGTGTACACGCGACTGTATCTAATGCAAGATGCGTATACCCAAAGATCTTACAATTCAGTTAGCTTTAATCTTCTGTAAATGCATCAGAACATTATTAAGTATATTAACAGTAAACAGGTGCAGTATAACAGAACAGAACATCACACAAGAGCCACACACATGAACACCATGATATAAGGTGGAAACCCAATGTGGGTGAAAACCACCTGCTGCAATTCGTCTCTTTCTTCTTTAATGAGAAACTTCTTTTACAATGTACTGGTGCAGTCCTTTACCAGTACGCAAGCTACAACCTGCAGAGGGCTACAACCCTCTCTCGTTTTCCAACTACTTCTGGAAGGGAGCTACAACCCCCTCAGCTCTTGTACTAGCTGATCCATTTACTAGTACGTAGGTGCTGACCCTACAACCTTCAGGGACCACGTTTCATCAATTTTCAGACTGGATCCAAGAGTACAAAACAAACATTACTGCAATACAATCATCAACTTATACTTGCATCATAATTCATTAAACAACCCAATACTGAATCACTGAAACCCTGTCATCAAGAACACAGAACCCAAACCAGAGCCCAGAACTCTGGAACAACCACCAGAATCAGCAGCAACCTGAAATATCAAATCTTATTATGCATGCGCTACTTCATTGTACCAAAACCGCGTGTATACGCGCTTTCACCAAAGGCAACCCGCGTGCAGATCTAGAAATAGATTCTTATGCCTTCGCTGTCAGATCCAACCCTTGCCAAAATGTCCCGAACAGATAACCAGCAATAACAGATCCTCTCACTATGTCAGACACACAACATATCTTTGCCTAATGATCTTCTCCTTATATAGCCTTAGGCCTTGTTCAATACCAAGAGCCAAAACCATAGTAACACAATACCATCAACTTCAAAACTAGGGATCGACACGCCCGTCGAGACACAATGGTCCGAAACCATAGGCACAACTTCCAAGGACTAACCGCCATGGATGAAAGTTACTTTTCCACATACACGCACTTTTGCTGAAGCCAACCTGCGTGTACACGCGACTTGGGCTTAACGAACCTGCGTGTATGAACTTTCTTGCCATGCTGTACTAAGATCTGTCCTCTGATTAAGTTGCCATCACCTGTACCAACCTCTGAGCACCTGTACCAATTAACGAACCTGCGTGTATGAACTTTCTTGCCATGCTGTACTAAGATCTGTCCTCTGATTAAGTTGCCATCACCTGTACCAACCTCTGAGCACCTGTACCAACCTCTGAGTGAGTTGCCATCAAGGACAACACTTGAATCATAATGCCAACATAGTATTCACCTGGTTGGTCTGGTAAGATAAAACAATGACTTGGGATAATCTACATAAGAGTGGTGTACATGGACCTAGATGGTTCCCACTATGTCATTCTTCTTTGGAAACTATACAACGGCTTCTCCTAGATTGCTCTATTTCAACATAGGTATGGCACTAAATATCCTTAGATTTTAATATTCCTTTTAGTACTTACTTCTCTGTTGAATAATGTTTGTGCTGTTAGTTGGAATTGGGTGGCATACTATAAACTATTCCTCTATGTATCTCTTAGGAAATATGGTTCGCTGGGAACAAATATATTTTTTAAGGCATCCCTATCAACATCTAAAAAACATGCTCCTACATTGGCACTTGGATGGATATGCAGAAAATTTGAGTCATTCGTGACAAAGATTTAAGTGTTTGTCTAATACAACCATACATTCAATTTCAAGCAAGGTACTTTGATGACGCAATGCAGGTGGGAATATGTGGCTATGGTGCCAGCTTTAGGATCTGTGACAAAAAATAATACAAATACATTGGCATGGTGGCACATGCACTAACATGAGGGCTGAAATATTGGTACTATGGGGCCTCCTTTGGTTTACCAAGATGCTTAAATTGAATACCATTCACATATATGGGGATTCCAAGTCTCTCATTGATAGTGTGCTGGGGAAAACTACTCCTCCCCCCGCTCAATTTGATGAATGGCTCAACTACATTCAAACTCTTAAGTCTTATTATGACTACATTACCATTCACCATATCTAGAGGGAATCAAACACTGTTACCGTATACTGTCCAAAAAGGGTCTTACCAAGGCTATGGGATACATGCACTTTCAGTAACAAGAGGATAACATTGTTATATGGGCCAACTGCATACAAATCCCATAGGTTCATGTTTTCAATGTCTATTATATTTGTTGAATATTTGAGCATTCATGTTATTGTTATGTAGTCTCATTAGGGGTCAACTTTATGCACTTATTTTTGTTTACTTTTGAGTTTATAATCTTTGCCACATATGTAACCTTACCAAGACAATATAGAACTTATAACACTTTGTAGAATGGAGATTATATGTATGCACAATATTTTTGACAATGGTACTAGTATTTAATATAAACCATCATAGACCCATCTTATGTACAGATCTAACATGAGCCGAGAGAGATCAAATTTCTTCATGTGCAACCTTTTTTAGAGTGCAAAATACAATGTATTGTTTTTCATTGTTTAAATTACATTTTTGAATACTAAATAGAGTATATATAGTACCAAATAAAAATTTAACCATAAAAACTTATTTTTTTCTATATATAGATATATATGAAGTTGATATCCACATAAATTAGTTAATATAGATCTTCAAATAATTTATTTAAATAACTTGTTGAAATATTTTTGAAAAGTACAAAATTTAAACATGTCATTCACATTTTTTTCTTCTAATTACTTTACTATATATATATATATATATATATATATATATATATATATATATAAAACCGATATTATTTTTCTATTTTTTTTTTAAAGACAAAGATAAACGCACATATTTACACATCCTTATGCTAGAGTGTAAAATAAACCTAGTAGCTCAACTAATATTTTTTTTTTATTATCTATTACAAACAATATATTTATAGGGATGAAAGGATGCCACTCTCGAAGTTAACGTAATAATTTAGAAGTCTCTTAATTACGTAATAATTTTGTTTAAAGTTTGGCATTCGAATGTATAAACAACAAAGCTAATCATTAACTTAAGAGATTCATATTTACAATCACATCATAAATGAATATTGATTATATATGGGAAATCTGCAATGTAAACTTTTAAAGGAATATTTATAGTATATTGATTGTGATTCATACATCTAAACCAGATGGCAGGGACTAATAATGTGATTTTTTTTCAAAGCGAAATGGAAATTAAGAAAAAATCATTATAATAAAATGTTAAGATTTTATTACAAAATAATGTGAGGAGTTTATTTTCAAAATATTTATAATTAAATATAAAAAGGCTTTAAAATAACAGAATATGGTAATTAAAATATTATGAGAATATTATTATTTATTGAAATAAATATTTTATTACAAAATAATGTTAGGAGTTTATTTTTAAAAAATTTATAATTAAATAAAAGAATATGGGGGAGGAGGAGAAGGAAAATTAATGATCACATAATGATATCTGGAAGTATAAAGGGTAGAAGAAGAAGAAGCAGAAGAAGCCAACACTTTGAAAATTAATGATCACATAAGGATGTCTTGAAGTATAAAGGGCTCACACATCTAGAATAAGGCCTGGGAGAACTAAGCCTTAGTACGAAAGAATAGCTTCTTGGAAACCAGAGAGTGAGATATTGCTTTATTTTGGGAGGATAAATGGCAACAAGAACCCATACTATTAAAAGAGGAATTTTTGGACCTCAAGAAAGAGACAGACACCATAGGGTTATCTAAGGTTAAATATTTTTTGGATTAATCCAATAGTGCAAGAAAATGGAGAACCTCGAGGAACATTGATTACACGGAGGACAGTCCCTTGAAAGCAAAAGAAGAGGCTCTTATGAAAATGTTGGAACAAAGGAAGATTCAAGTCACAGGCGGGCATGACCAACTTAGATGGGGCAACAATAATGAGGGTACCTTTAATCTTAAAGAGGAAAAACGCATACTCCTTGAGCTGGATTCTCATGTTCTGGATAGGATTTGGCAGAACCTATGGAGGCATCAAGGCTGGATAAAGATTAAACTATTCATTTGGCTGGTTCAACATAAGAAAATTCTGACTTGGGATAACATTAGGAAAAGGGGTGTTCTGGGGCCTTCCAGATGCTAGCTTTATGAGGCCCAAGAGGAAACTACGGAGCACCTTCTCAATAATTGCATTTTCTAACAAATCGACAGTGACAGAGGGAGTATTATCAATACCATAAACAAATGGAGGAAATTTTTTTTTGATAATGAACTTCTTGGCTAAGCTTGGGCTCTTATGCCAAGCTTCATTATATGGAATGTCTGGAAAGAAAGGAACAACAGAATCATCAAAAGTGAAAGGAAGCCCTCCCATTGTCTTTTTGAGCAGATCTTAAAACAACTTAGGGAGGCAATTGGCACTTTAGTGCTAAATCCCCCTAAGAATCCACCTTCAGATGTTGATATGAGGATACTCTGATAGTTGGGTATGTAGGGGTTTATTCCTCAGGGCCTAGATAAGAAGGTAAGGAAAATGGATATTGAGTAGGATTACTGGTCTCCTCCCCCCCAGGGTTTTTTGAAATATAACATTAACAGGGCTTCGAAAGGAAACCCAGGCATTGCTGGCTTTGGAGGGGTGATAAGGGATGAAAATGGAAATATCATGTTCATCTTCCATTGTAATTTAGGTAGAGCCACTAACAATATGGTGGAATTAATGGCTCTGGAGTAATGTTTAGAACTCCTAGAGCAAGATGATCACCAAAATGTGATTGTCGAAGCTGATTCTGTGTTAATCATTAACTCGGGCAAGAGAATTAGTTGGGGCATGGAGCCGGAGAAGGTCTCAAAACACTCGAGGCTGATCTAGGTCTTTCAGTGGATCCAGCTCCACCTCCTTGGCCTTCGCATAGTAATGTTTAACCATGTGCGAAGGATGGCCAACAAACTAGCGGATGTTCTGGCCAATCAAGGAGTGCATTGTACCATCAGCAAGGTCGCAATGGGTTGGCAAGGGTTGCCTCAGAATAGACTTAAGGCACAGTGTCATGACAAGGCGGATGAAGACATGATGGTATTTCGAAACAGAGCCCTGGAGGCATGGTCTAGATGATTTGGAATATTTATGATTTGCAATTTTTTCCATAGTTTGGTCCTTCGGGGGTTGCTCGGTAGACTCTGCTTCTTGGGCAGTTGGCTAGAGGGTTGGAGCTTCATTTTACATGGGTTCATGAACTGGCATAGAGGGGATGGAGCAAGCAGCTAAAATCCAAGCTTTCTTGGTGGCTAGAATACCTCATATTTTCTTCATATGGACACAATACCACTTGGGGGGTGGTATTCTGTTCATCGCAAGCCTTTCCAGCTGGAATCAGTTTTTATGAAATGGGAGTGATTCCACTCACCACACTACATGTGGCCGTGAGGAGGGAATGAATACTGCCCTCATCACATGCTAACTATCAGTACTTTAAACCCTTGCGATATGATCCTCAGCTATCGGATCAAGCATGGCTGATCTACGATCAGGAATAAATGAGCATGTAAGTGGGTCCAAGTGGTTATTAATCAGGCTTCTAGGTACTGCGATGTTTCGGTCAGCCGTTGGATCAAGCAAGGAGTTTTGATGGTTGAGATTAAGGATGCAAGTATGAATGAGGATTATTTTCCATTTCTTGGTGGGATTTGATGTTTTTGAGTATTCCATTTGTTTGTGGGTTATTCCACCATTCAAACCCGATTTCCTGTAATTTTGGTCCTTCTTTCAGACTTCTATGGGTCGAGCGTATGGCCTTGGCACTGTCTGTCTTTTGAGGGTCTTGCGGTTTGGTTGGGGGTGTTAGGGGTTTTTGGCCCTTAACTCGTTGCCCTTGGTTTCTAGAGATTATTTTTTCCTTGGTCCACAGTTCCACATGAACTATTGTATTTTTTGTAATATATATTCTATTATAATGATAAAGAAGGTACGACTCTTGCTTTAGCAAAAAAAATAATAATAATAGGGTTTATATAACTTGGTTTGTAATATTTATTTTAGGGTTTATCATTGGATTTTCTCAATATGAAAATCAATCATGGTCAATAATAGTCAACCACGGTCCAATGTCACAATGTGACAAATATTGTCTCAATATGAACATCAACCATTGTCACATTGTGATAAAGATTGTATCAATATGAAAATCAAGCATGGTTACATTGTGACAAAGATTGCCTCTTGCTCCATCGTCAAATTGTGACAACATAGTCATCCTTGGCGAACCATGGTCCAACATCACATTATGACAAAGATTGTCTCAATGTGAAAATCAACCATGGTCAACCATTGTCTAATGTCACATTGTGAGAAAGGGTGTCAAAATATGAACAATCATGGTCAGCCATAGTCCAATGTCATATTGTGACTAATATTTTGTTAATATGAAAATCCACCATGGTCAACCATGTTTATTTTAGGGCTGACAATATTTATCTTAGGGTTTGTATACCTTTGGTTTATAATATTTATCCCTTGGGTTTAACATTATTCCTTTGGGTTTATATTCCCATGTGCTTTTAGTGTTAATCTCTTCAGTTTATTATTCCTTTGGGTTTATAATATTTATCTTAGCATTTGTAATATTAATCCCTTGGGTTTATAATACCTTGGGGTTTTAGAATTAATCCCTTGCATATACAATATCAGTCCCTTGGGTTTATCAATCCAAGGGTTCATATTTCTAGGGTAATATTATTCATACGGTTTATAGTATTAATCCTAGGGTTTAATATAAATCCCTTAGGTGTACAATCATGGTCAACCATGCATAACTAAGGTCCAATGTCACATTGTGGAAAATATTATATCAATATGAAAATCAACCATGGTCAAATTTCAGAATGTGGCAAAAATTGTCTCCATACAGAAATCAACCATGGTAGAAAATGCTTAACCATGCTTATTTTAAGGTTTATGGTATTTATCTTAAGGTTTATATACCTAGGGTTTGCAATATTTATCCCTTAGGTTTAACATTACTCCCTTGGGTTTATTATTCCCTTTGATTTATAATATTAGTATGTTGGATTTATTAATCTAAAGGTTCATTTTCCTAGGGTGTAATATTATTCATACAGTTTATAATATAATTTTTTGGGTTTAATATAAATCCCTTAGGTTTATAATCATGTTCAACCATGGTCCAACCTCGCAATTTGATAAATATTGTCTCGATATGAAAGTAAATCATGCTTAACCATGATAAACGATGGTTCAAAGTTTCTTTGTGACAAATATTGTCTCAATATGAAAATGAATGATGGTCAACCATGTTTATTTTAGGGTTTATAATAATTATCTTAGGGTTTATATACCTTGGGTTTATAATATTTATCCCTTGGGTTTAATATTATTCCCTTGGGTTTATATTACCTTGGGGCTTTAGAATTTATCCCTTGGGTTTATCATATCGATCACCTAGGTTTATTAATCTAAGGGTTCATATTCCTAAGGTATAATATTATTCATAGAGTTTATAATATTAATCCTAGGTTTTAATATAAATCTCTTGCATTTACAATCATGGTCAACCATGGTAAATGATGGTCCAATGTCACATTGTGCCAAATATTGTCTCAATATGAAAATCAACCATGGCTAACCATGGTCAACCATGGTCCAATGTCACTTTATGATAAATATTGTCTCAGTATGAAAATCAATGATGGTAAAGGATGCTCAACCATGTTTATTTTAGGGTTTATAATATTGATCTTAGTGCTTTTATACCTTGGGATTATAATATTTATCCCTTGGGTTTAATAATATTCGTCTAGTTTATAATCCCTTGGTTTTTAATATTAATTCCTTAATCTAAGGGTTCATATTCCTAGGGTATAATATTATTCATATGGTTTATAATATTAATTTTTGGGTTTAACATAAATCCATTTGGTTTATGGTCATCATCAATTATGGTCCAGCATCATATTGTGACAAATATTTTCTCAATATGAAAACCAACTAATGTCACATTGTGAAAAGGATTGTTGCAATATAAAAATCAACCATGGTCAACCATGTTACAATGTTTTATTGTGTCAAAGATTGTGTGAATGTGTAAATCAACCATGCTCAATAACCATGGTCACATTGTGATGAATATTGTCTCCTAGTCCAAAGTCACATTGTGACAACCATGGTTATCCATGGTCAACCATAGTCCAACATCACATTGTGACAAACATTATGTAAATATAAAAATCAACTGTGGTAAACCATGTTTATTTTAGAATTTATAATATTTATGTTAGGGTTTATGTACCTTGGGTTTATAATATTTATGCCTTGGCTTTAATATTATTCCCTTAGCTTAATAATACCTTGGGGTTTTAGAATTAATCCATTTGGTTTTTAATACCAATACCTTAGGTTTATTAATTGAAGCGTTTATATACATTGGGTTTATCAATCCCTTAGACCAGCATTACATTGCGACAGCCATTGTCATAAATGGTCCAACATCGCACTATGACAAAGATTGTGTCAATATGAAAATCAACCATCGTCAACCATGACCAACCATTGTCCTACGTCACATTGTGCTAAATGTTGTCTCAAGATTTAAATCATGGTCAACCATAGTCCAACCTTGCATGCAACAAAGGTTGTGTCAATATGAACACCTACTGTGGTCAACCATGTATATCTTAGGATTTATAATATTTATCTTAGGGTTTATATACCTTGGGTTTATAATATTTGATCCTTAGCTATAATATTATTCCGTTGGGTTTATAATCCCTTGGGGTTTTAGTATTAATACCTTTGGCTTATTATATTTATCTCGGTTTATATACATTGTGTTTTTAATATTAATCCCCTGAGATTCATATTATTCCCTTGGGTTTATAATGTCTTGGGGTTTTAGAATTAATCCCTTGAGTTTATAATGTCAATCCCTTGGGTTTATCAATCTCAGGGTTCATATTCCTAAGGCATAATATTCTTCATAGGGTTTATAATTTTAATCCAATGTTTAATATAGATCCCTTAGGTTTATAATCATGGTCAACCATGCAAAACTATGGTCGATTATGGTCCAATGTCACATTGTGACAAAGATTGACTCAATACGGAAATCAACCATGGTCAAATGTCGCATTGTGACAAAGATTGTCTCAATATGAAAATCAGCCTCGGTAAATCATGATTAACCATGTTTATTTTATGGTCTATATACCTTCGGTTTATAATATTTATCCCTTGGATTTAATATTATTCCCTTAGGTTTTTATTATTAATCCCTCGGGTTTATTATTCCCTTGGGTTTACAATCTCAATCCCCTCGGTTTGTTAATCTAAGAGTTCATATTCCTAGGGTATAATATTATTAATAGGGTTTATAATATTAATCTTTGGATTTGATATAAATCCATTGAGTTTTTGATCATGGTCAACCATGGTCCAACGTCATCATTGTGACAAAGATTTTTCTAGTCTGAAAATCAACCATGGTCCAATGTCACATTGGTACAAGGATTGTCTCCATATGAAAATCAATCATAATCAACAATGGTACAACATCGCATTGCGACAAAGATTGTCTCTATATGAAAATCAACCATGATCAACCTTGATTGTTTTAGGGTTTATAATATTTATCTTATTGTTTATATACCTTGAGTTTATAATATTGACCCCTTGGGTTTAATATTATTTCCTTGGTTTGATAATCCCTTGGGTTTTTAGTATAAATCCTTTGAGTTGATTATTTCCTTGGGTTTATAATATCAATCCTTCGGGTTTATTATTCTAAGAGTTCATATTTATAGGGTATAATGTTATCCATAGAGTTCTTAATATTTCTCCATAAGTTAAATATAAATCCTTGAGTTTAGTTAATTAATAATAATTAATATAAATTATAAAAAAACATACTTTATATTAATAAATAAATAAAAACCAAATTTATATTTAATAAAAGAGTATTGATAAATAAGAATAATAATAATTAGTTAACTATTATTATTATTATTTAATAATCAATTAATAATAAATGAAATCATTTTTTTAAAATTAATTTAGAATGTTTATATTAATATTTAATTAACAATATTTATATTAATAAATAATAGTTATTATTTAATTATTATTATTATTATTATTTATTAATCAATTATGAATGAATGGTGATTTATTTAATGAATTAATTAATTATTATTAATATTTTTTAATTAATAATGCTATTACATTTTTAATTAAATTTAATAATAATATTATTAGTTAATAGTAGTAGTAGTATTAGTTAATAATAATAATCATAATAATTATAATTATACATTTTTGGCTTGTATCAACCACATTTACTAATGTGATTGTGGATGTGATTGATATATCTTTTGGGTGTATATCAACTACATTTACTAATGTGATTGTGGGCGCAGTTGGTGTATCAAGCACATTTACTAATGTGATTGTGGATGCAGTTGATATAAGATTTGAGTGTATCAACTACATTTACTAATGTGTTTGTGCTTGTTAACCTACTTTAGTGAAAAATATCCAAATGCTATTCTTTATCAAATAATTTTAATTGTAAAAATAAATTAAATTTATAAAAATAAATAAAAAAATCCATACACTCATTTAATTTTTGTCCAACTTTTATTTAAAAATTTGTATATGAGATTACATCACAATCATTCAAATATTTTTAATAATAAAAAATATAGAATATAATTAAAAAATAAAATAAAATACAAATTACATTAATTTGTTGGAACTTTGTAATGCCTCCTCTCTCAATGTTTTGTTCTCTTTACAAGAATGCAATCTGAGATGTACTTTCCAATTTCAAATGTGTAGCTTTATATATTCCTTTTAAAATTCCATTGATCTAAAAATCACTCATGAGTGATCTCAGTTAAATTATTAATGAATGAAGGTATTACAGTGTCATGTGCTGGTGTGTGTCTATGTTATCTTAGGCAACAGATCGATCAGATTGCAAAATACACAGACAGTGGAAAATGGAAAACAGTAAGAGAAACACAGTACGTAAATACAAGAACACAACAAATTAATAAGGAGTTCACCCTATCCTCCAGGGCTACGTCTCCGGTCTAGCTTTCAGTGGTGGCCTTCTTTTATTGTCTCTTTAAAGAAGAGAATTACAATGAGAAGCTCAATTTGAGTCTCCTGAAATAAATAATGCTTGGCAGGGTGGTTCTTGGATTCCCCAAGACACTAGAGTGTACTGACTCTTTCCCTTTCCAAGTCTTGACCTCTTTGGCTTTTAATGGGAGGAGCCCAATGTGGTACTCAATTGTCGACAGATCCTCACAGGGATTGCTTGAACCTCTCAAGCCTATTGTTTGCTCGATGCTACCTTAGGTCACCTTGACTCTCTGTTTTCTGCTTCTTGCTTCACTATCTTTTCTTTGCTATCGCTCTCTCTATCTTTGTCCTTCTCTTCCCTATTCTGTTCTCTGTCTATTCATGGCTTTAGACAATCTATCTTTGACTATTCACTTCCTCTTCTGCCCCTTCAGATCGCCTACTGTTGTTCGTTTGGACTTCCCTACCTCTACGTCATCACCACCGTCTCACAGGGAGGTGGCCACATGTCCTCTTATGAACTGCACCAGCTCTTCTTCGACAATTTGGTATTTTTCAGTTACATTTTGGAATTACTCATCCGAAAACTCAGTGGTCAAATAAAATTTCAAAATTATTTATGTCGTGGCTTAATTCCCCTATCAAATCTGGTTTCTCCATCGTGCGCCATCTCCGCCATCAGTTCTGGAGTCCCCAGATCCTACGGTGTTTTCTCATTTTGCACGGTTGACTTGCTCGACCGTTAGCACATGATGAGAAGTGGTTTTCTCTCTCATTTGCCAAAAACGTATCGTGCGCTGAATGGAATCACTTGTTTTCTGCCAAATCCACTTACCGCCCAAGGATGACCCCAATATACCGCCGGTTTCGGAGCGTGAGACTTGCCTTTTTTCTTAGCACCTTCTCTATGGTTTCTTGGCTTCCATGTGACCGAGTGCTTCGAGGTCTTCCCTTCTTGATGGGTTTTTCCCAGCAATGCGCAATTAGCACGAAGCTCTAATCACACTTCAAAAATGGCCTCCGTTTCCTGATCCGAGCTTCCTAACTACCAGTTTTGCCTCCTACGCAGTCTTCATGGGCCTCAGTCAGTGACCTTTAACTGAGGTCCTCGTCGTTCCTTGCTGGCTGCAAGTTGCCATTATCCAGAGGCCTTTCCGATCACTCTATGTTCATAAATTCGAAGTTTGTCCTATTTTGATACAATCATGGAACTTTAATAATCTTCACGGATCCAATTCGGATCACGCCCATCCCACTGAAAAAGCTTTTAGACCACCAAAAGTTGGTTTTCAAGCATTGACTAAGTGAGGGTACAATTTTCTCACTTGTCCAATCTCTATCTACTTTGCACTGCTTAGCTCTGAACCCTTGAGCCCAATTCTGAGGTACTCAACATCTCCCCTACACGTTGTCCTCATCTTCCTGTCCAAAACTGTGTCTTCTTGCAATTCATTAAGATATTCAAGTAGCAGGTCATCAATAGAAGGCAATTAACTCTTCTCTTCAAGATCCTCAATTAGTGAGGGTTCAAACAATTTCAAGCAACTTGCACTCACGACTGAGTAGATGTGCATATAAGCTAGTAGATCAAGGTGAAAAGCATTCTCACCAATCTTCTCAAGTATCTTGAAGGGTCCATACCTCATAGGCTTCAGATTTTTACCTTCACCTTACATCCTGTCCTTGCTAATATACAGCCAGACTTGGTCACCAACTTGGAAACTATGCTCCAACTAAAGCTTGTCATGCCTTACCTCGTATTTGGCTTGGCTCTTTTCCAGCTGTTCTTGTACTGCCTGGTGGATCTCTTGGATTTGTTCAATGAACCTAGTTTCCCTGTCCACATCGCTATGTCCCTCAACTGTGGTGTCTTTCCCAAAGACAAAATCCAAAGGAGACCTTAGGGTGAAACCAAAACAGGTCTGAAAAGGAGATCTCTATGTAGAATAATGTTTTTCTCTATTGTAAGCATGTTTCACATAACACAAATGCTCATCCCAAAGCTTAGGATGCTTGCTGCAATATCCTTTGAGTAACTAGATCACTGTCCTGTTAACTACTTCTGTCTAGACATTAGTTTGTGGATGAAACGTTGTGCCTTTCTTCAGTTTGGTGTCCATTAGTTCCTACAGACTTGACCAAAACTTCCCCACAAATCGGGTGTCTCGATTAGATACAATGGAAGTGGGTAATCCAAAATGAATCCACACGTGTTCAAAGAATAGTTTTGCAGTTTGTTTAGCTGTAATCTATTTATTACAAGGTATCAAAATACATATTTTGCTGAACCTATCCACAACAACATATAGATAATCATGACCTTTCCTAGATTTAGGCAGTCCTCCAACAAAATCCAAGCAAACACTTTCCCAAGGGTGAGAAGGGACTGGTAATGGAGTGTACAAGCCTATTTTTCTATTGTTGGGTTTGCTTTTTGCACACATAGTACACCCTCTTACATATCTAGAAATTATCTCGTTCATTTTTGCCCAATAACAAAAACTTTGCAGCTTTGCAACTATTTGCTTACCCCAACGTGACCTGATATTAGAGAAGTGTGTGCTTCTCGAATTATCTTTACTCTTTCAGTTTGTGGAATGTATAACTTCCCACAATGGTATAAGAGTCGGTCCTTTACATGATAATCCAATTCTTCTACTCGCTTGCCTTGACATAAAGTTGCATATACATCTTTGAAATCTATATATTGAGCATATTCTTCAATGTAGCTCTCATGTAACATAGAATTATGCTTAAGTATAGTAGATGCATTTATAATGGGTCTAGATAACATGTCTGCAACTTTATTATGTATGCCCTTTTTATATCTAATGACTAAATGAAAGTATTGTAGAAAACCCATCCATGTATAGTGTCTTGATTGTTGCAACTTAGTTTGGGAGTGTAGATATTGAAGTGGTTGATGATCAGTATGTATTACTATCTCTTTTCCCATTAAGTAATGTTTCCACTTTTTCACACTTTGTACTAATGCATACAATTCTTTATCATATGTAGGATAGTTAACTACTGCAGAATTAAATGTATTAGAATGATAACATATGGGTTTACCATGTTGTGTCAACACTACTCCCATGGTATAGTCACCGACATTTTTTTGGATCTCAAATGGTCTCTGAAGATCAGACAGTGCTAGTACAGGTGTTGTACTAATCTTTTCTTTCAAGGTGTTGAATACTTTCTGCTATTTACCTCCCCACTGAAACTCATTATTCAATCGTGTTAAATCATGTGAGGGAGTTGCAATTGAGGAAAAGTTAGAAATGATCTTTCTCCAGTATCCTGATACTCCTAAGAAGCTTCTAAATTCTGTAGCAGACTTGGGTTTTGGCCAGTCTATAATGACTGCCACCTTAGAGGGATCTATCTTCAATTCACCACCCCCTACTATATGACCCAAATAATTCAAATATGTTTTGCCAAATTCACATTTTGAGAGTTTAAAATAAAGTTTTTCTCATTTCAAAACATCTAGTTTCTGCTTAACATGCTTTAAGAGTTCTTCCCATGTTTTGCTAATTATCAAAATGTCATCTAGATACACAATAACAAAATCATCAAGAAAATATCTGAGTACATCATTCATTAATCTCATGAAAGTGGCAGGAGCATTAGTTAAACCAAAAGGCATAACCAACCACTCATACAATCTCTACTTTGTCTTAAAAGTAGTCTTCCATGCATCTTGTTCTGCAACTCTGACCTAATGGTATCCACTATGCAAGTCTAGCTTGGAGAAATAAACAACTTCTTTCAATTGATTTAAAAGATCATCTATGCGAGGAAGGGGATAACGATTTTTTATTTTTATCTTATTCAGTGCTTGGTAATCAATGCACATTCTCCACGAGCCATCTTTCTATCTCACCAAAACGATTGGTGACCCACATGGTGATGTGCTAGGTGTGATGAACCCTTTCTCGAGCAACTCCTGCACCTACTTCTTGATTTCATCATTCTCTAAAGCAGACAATCTGTACATTCTAATGTTAGGCAATGGAGGATCTTGTTGTAAAATAATATCATGCACTATTTCCTTATTGGGTGGCAGACCTTTAGGTTCTTGAAACAAGATATCATACTCTAAAACAACCTTTTCTAAATCAACTTACTATTTAGCATTACAACCCTCAAATACATTAGTTTTATTAGGTTTCTTTTCCTTTACAACCATCAGTAAGAATTGTTTGCATGAATTTATCATTCATTTCATCTGCCCTGGGTTTATGAGAGTATAATTATTCTTGAGCTTATGAGATCTTACAAAGTACTTGATTCCATCTTTAACAAGTAGATACTTGTTCTCAGCTCTATAGAAAATAGCTTTTCTATCATACAAGTAAGGACTTACTAAAACAATTCCACATATATCCAAAGGAATTATGTCTAACTCAACCTCATTTACAAATGCTGACCCAAAAGAAAACTTGAGTTTGCACTGTCTAGTCACTTGTAGTTGTGCTTTATCATTCAACCATCCTAATGGGTATGGTTTCTTGTGAGGTGTAGTTACTAATCCCAACTTCTTTACAATTGATTCAGAAATTAAATTTACTTGTGAGCCACTATCAAACAAAGTATCGATCTTTTTATGTTTGGAAATAACTTGAATATGGAAAAGCTCATGTCTTTTTCTCTCATTCTCTTCATTAATAGTAGACTTCAGAATTTTTACCTTTCATACTTGTGGCTGCAATGGTTGTTTCATCTCGTGAGTGTGAGCCCAAATATTTCTAAATAGCTGCAGTAGTCTTCTTCTTCTTGCCCTCAAAATTCTTAGGTCTTAGCTCTGGATGTAGAATCCAACAATGCTCATCATCATGCCCATCCTTTTTGCAGTGAGTGCATGAGGCCTTGCTTTTCTGTGCAGTGTTAGCCTTCCCTGCTTTCCATTTATACTTTCTTTCCTCCTTATTCTTGCTTGTAGTGGGTTGTGATGATCCCCCAACTTCCAGACTTCCATTCTTTCCTCCAGCTTCTAGATGAGTAGCTTGTACAGATACCTCATCTATACTAGTGGGATTAAACATGAGGATAGTGTGCCTCATGTAGTTGTGTAGACCACCAATGTACTTCAACAGAGTCTTAGATGAGTCTAATGAGATTCGTGGAATCAATGCTCTCTTTCTAAATGCTTGAGTGTACCCCTGCACACTTTGCCCTTTTAACTATCGAAGAGTTTTCCAACTCATCATGGCTTGCTACATGTAGGCCAATAGATAGAACTGAATTTTGATTGCAGAAACAAATTCACTCTAGAAAGAGATAGTCTTACCATGTATTTTTATGTCATCTTGGGTTATACCTTCCCACCAAACCAAGGTAGTGCCTCCAAGGCACAGGCTTGCCAGCTAAATCTTGCGCTTGTCTGAATTGATATTCTGCACTCTACAATAAACATCAATTTGTCTAATCCAATTGTCTAGCTTTTCTACATTCAACTCTCCATCATATATATGTAAATCAAATTTAACGTCTAGTTTGATCAAAGATACTTTCTTTTTGTGTTTAGGGCTATTAGGAGGTGTGAGAAAGCTTTCCTCTTTCCCTTTGCCTTTTGAGTGGTCATGGAAGTGAGACTCATATACCCCTTTGTCTTATTTAGAGCCTAATGAATCCTCATCCTTATGCTTTCTAAATTCCCTATGCATTTCTTCTACCATGGACTTTATGGCTAGGAAAATATCTATGAATTAAGGATTTGGCCCCATAGAACCTTCCTCTGATATTGTCTTCCAAGGATAGACTCTCCCAATTTCAGGATTAGTTTCAACCAACTCTCCTTCTCCTAATTTGAGCTTTGAGCTAGTTAGCATTCAACAGCTAAACCAACACAAGCTTGTCTAACCTTAACATCCTAGAGCTCTTATACCACTTGATCTGAAAATCACTAGTGAGTGATCTCAGTTAAATAATTAATGAATGAAGGTATTATAGACTCATTTTCTAGTGTCTGTATATGTTATCTTATGCAATAGATCGATTAAATTGCAAAATACACAGACACTGGAAAATGAAAAGCAGTAAGAGAAACACAGTAAGCAAATATAAGAACACAACAAATTAATAAGGAGTTCACTCTATCCTCCAGGGCTACGTCTCTGGTCCAAGTTTCAGTGGTGGCCTTCTTTTATTATGTCTTTAAAGTAGATATTTACAATGGGGAGCTCAATTTGAGTCTCCTGAAACTGATAATGCCTGCCAGGGTGGTTCTTGGATTCCCCAAGCCACTATAGTGCACAGACTCTTTCCCTTTCCAAGTCTTGACCTCGTGTGTCTTTAATGGGAGGAGCCCAATGTGGTACTCAATTCTCGATAGATCATCACAAGGATTTCTTGAACCTCTCAAGCCTACTGTCTACTCGATGTTGCCTTAGGTAATCTCGGCTCTCTGTTTTCTGCTTCTTGCTTCACTGTCTTTTCTTTGTTCTCGCTCTCTCTATCTTCACCCTTCTCTTCCCTGTTCTGTTCTCTATTTGTTCATGGCTTAAAGCTAAACTGTCTTTGACTATTCACTTCCTCTTCCACCCCTTTGAATCACTTGCTACTATTCATTTGGAGTTCCTTGCCTCTACATCGTTGCCAACGTCTCACAGGGAGGTGGCCACATGTCCTCTTATAAACTGTGCCAACTCTTCTTTGACGTTTCGGTATTTTCAGTTACATTGTGGAATGACTCATCCACCAACTCAGCAGTCAAATCAAATTTCAAACTTCTTTATGCCGCAGCTTAATTCCCCAGTCAAATCTAGCCTCTAATCGCATGCTAACATTCCCCATAGAGTGATGTTCCTATTGTATCTAGAGACATTCTAGGTTCAACAGAATATATTGTAATACTAGGGATTGGCACACCACCAAAGAGACAATTGCTGGAAATTAATACAGTCAGCAATGTGTCATGGATACAGTACAAGGATTGTAGACGTTGTTATTTGCATGTGGATCCCATATTCAATCTTGATGCATCATATTCTTATAAATGCATAAGATGTACTTTGGAGGCCTGTATTGAATTGAGAAAATATGAATATAATCCAAACCCCTATGATGATAAGTTTATGAAGAAACTTACTCAGATTTTTCGATAACCAGTGGAGATTACAGCAATGACGCCTCGATTCTGGGTTCCAATTCTTTCGAGGGCTTCGCCTTTTGATGAGGGAATACCAATATAGGGAGCTTTAATGGGTCGCCTAGGTATTTAGGATTTTGGTGGGGTTGACTTGTGTTTGCTAACCAGACAAGAAGCAAATTTGGCGGCCTATTCTCTTACTGCCTTCCAGATTTCCTATACTCCAATTCAACAGGCTAGCTCAGCTTTGGTGAGAGTTCAATTCCTACCACTGCCGCTTTCACCCCTCTCCTCACAAATCCAGATTTTCCCAACATGTATTTCGTGGGACTCTACGACATAAGAATCGGAGGCAAGAGGTTCTCGATTTCCTTTCCTAATCTTTTAGAAAAAGGCACAGTTGTGGACTCTGGAACCACCATAACTCAACTTTCCACAACTGCATACGATGCCATGAAAACTTCGTTCCAAAACAAAACTCAAAATATTTTGAGCACTGAACTCGACTTGTTTACTGGACACCTGCTACAACCTGTATGGCTACAGCGACATCAACCTTCTGACTATAAATTTCCACTTCGTGAACAATTCAGATATGACTGTAAGCCACAAGGGGATTTTGTATCCCCTCAAGGATGATAGATCTCAGATGTGCCTGGCATTCACCGCTACATAGCTGGAAGTGGTGAGCAATATTATCCTTATCAGGAACTTCCAACAATAGGAAACGCGGATTGTTTTTGATAATAAAGGCATAAGAATTGGCTTCGCCTCTAGATCCTGCTCTACTTAGCAACCTACTCCAAATAATATTATTCAATTGTCCCCAACCTCCATGTACAATATTGGGCTAATTAATTGTAATGTTAAATTCCACCTATTTCTAAAAAATATGACAGTCGATGTCATTCAAAACACAATAAGCAAACCAGATGCTTAGGTGAAGGTGATGTCAGATGGATGTAAGTTGACTCAAAGCTTTGTTATTAAAATAGATCGAATATAGTTTTTTTTAGCGTGATATTTTGGAAGTTTTTTTGATGGGTTTTTCCGGTCTAATTCCTTTAAAATCCAGTAGGAATTTATTCAAATCATAAGTTTTATGGATAATACCTACACAATCAAAGTGACTTAGGAGTTTTTGAGGGTGTTGAATCCATATATATACACTAAAAAAACCAATTTAAATAAGACAAATGAAGATTTCACCTCATTTTTTTTCGGATTCCAGCACCTAAAAATCCAAAAAAACACACTAAAGACGACTCCAAATAGAATAGAATCCAACTTTACAAAGAGCCAAAGAACCAAATGGAATTGATATATATCTATATACATTAAATTAAATGGTGGAAAAAAATATTGATATGTAAGTGAGCTTTAAATAATGAGACATTGCTAATATCCTAAAATTAAATCTTTTTAATTACAGATATCTATTTTTGTATTTTTGAACATACTGACCCTCCCAACAAAATGGTTTAAAAAAATAACAATAAAAGATTTAACAGATATATATCGAAAGCATCACTTAACAATTTTGAAAGCATCAATTTTATAAATGAATTACTTATAGATATAATTTAATGGATGTACAAAAAAATTACGAAATTTTTAAACAATCTGATGGAAATAGAGAATATAAGTGAAGTAGTGGTAAATTTATGAGCATGAAATCTAAACTTATTTAAAATTGATGGAGAATAAAATTAGTATAATATTTTATTAATAGTCAATCTATAACGATATTAACCAATTTTTTTCTAATCATGAGCAATTAATAACAATAGATATTGTAAAATTCTGACTAGTTGTCGTGGGTGTGGCCTCTGGAAGCTACATCGCTAATGCAGAAGCATCCGACTGAGAAGGCCACAACTAGAAATGGTTTTTTATTTTTGCTGGAAAGAAAGAAAAACATTTCAAATTTTGTTTTGTTTTTGTTTTACTTAAATTAAGGCTGACACGGCCATAGTCTTTTAAATGTTAAGCAAGCAAGTAAAATAGGATTAGTTAAGAGTATGTTTAAAGAAACTGAAAGGTAACTGAGGAATAGTTCCTCAACTGTAGGAAACTACTAGTAAGGCATTAAAAAGAAAAAAAAGATCTTCATGAGGGAGGCTGCCATCCAAAGAGAAGAAAGGAAATAGAATTTGAAATTACATTTTTTTCTTGAATATCTATGAAAGCAAATGAATCTAGAACCTGTCATTAAGGAAGAAAGACAATTTCTCATTTTCTTATGCATTAATGTTTTAGACATTGTGTTAAAGAAAAATAGTGAAATAATTCATTAAGATTCCAAATGACATCGATAAAAATCTCGTGACTAAAGCATCTCAGACTAGGAACGAGATAAATCCAAAGATATCAAGCATATCATATCCTTCCTCAACAAAAAAATCAGGTACATTTACATTGAGCATTCAAGCACACATGTGCATTGTTTACATTTCCAAATTTAACAGTTCATTATACATGTATATAACCCAAAATAGTAAAGGGTTCTGAAACCCACGAACACTGTAAAACAACGATTTGCAAGCCAAGACTAGTCAAACAGTGAGGCTGTGAAAACCCACGAAACCATAAAAACACACGGAGAAAGCAAAACCACAAGGGTTATACCCAACTAAGGATAGTGCAAGTAAAGAAAAGAAAAACCACAATACAGCCACAGAGGGATCCTACCCTGTTTTTCCCCAAGCTTGCAAAGACTCCCAAGGACTAGGCTGTCGAGCAGCATTCTCCAAGCACGACCTGCACACCACCACAAAAACAAGGCGAGCAGTCAAGAAACCAGTAGGGCAAACAAAAAAAAGGACAGTGAGCAGATAAACAAAGGGAGGAGCAAGGATATACCTAGAAAAGGCCTAAGTCCGAGCCAGGGGAAAATAATCGAGTCTCTCAATAGGGGGTTTCTCCCAACAAGAACGCCATAGGAGAAGTTTACCTACTCACCAAGCAACCAGAGGTTCAAAGATATAAAAAGGAGATGTAGAAATGAAATTGGAACAAAAACTTACCTGAAGTAGTTTACACTGAGTCTCCCATTGCAGTAGCAAGCAAAGAACATGTGGTTACATAGAGTTAGATCAACACGAGAACCAACACCAAAAAATATCATCAGGAGTAGAGTAGAGACAAAGCTTGAGCGAGGTAACAATGGAAAAAAATGAAACAAATTTCAAATTGAAAGTCGACCTGAAACCTCCGATAACTAGTAAAATAAACCACCACAAGGAACAAGCGAAGGCACAATGCTAACAAACCACCACAAGGAAAAAGCAAAGGCACAAGACTAACAAAATACCACAAGGAACAAGCAAAGGCACAAGACTAACAAAACACCATAAGAAACAAGTGAAGGAATAGTGAACCCATAAAGCTAGACCAGACCAACATCGAATACAAGAATGAACTCATAATTTCCCTCGGTAGGTGTGAAATGATCGCATTTCCGAAACCAAGGCCAGTACTAAGGGTAGGCTGAAACAAGTAAGGACATCAAAACCTCATGCCAAAACCCTATCCTTTTTATTCAAAAAATCGATAAGAGTTAAACAATCATTGATACATGTCCCTCCTTGAGATTGCCACAAATACTTGGTATCAGTGGAAGTTCGTTCCTTTCTCTCAGTAAAGATGGAGGTAGGAAGAAGGGGTCGAGGTAGAGCCATCAGAAGAGTAGTAGATGAAGGGCTACAGGAAGAGATTGGGACTTTAACTACACGTTTGGTAGCAGTAGAAGTAGGAAGGTGTAGAGATTCGGAAGGTGGGGATGACAATGAGAAGGAAAATGCAGCCACGATGGATGGGTTAGATGATGAGGGACCAAATATTAAACTATTGAGGTTAGTTTTGTTGGCTAGTAGCAAGCTAAGACCAGAGATTTCTAATTTTTATGGCAGTTTGTCCACAGAGGCATTGTTAGACTCGATAAGTGAGCTAGATATATATTTTGAATATGATGAAATCAACGAAGACAAGAAGATTAGGTTTGCTATCACCAAGTTGAATGGACATGCGGCACTATGGTGGGACAGTGAGTAGGGAGAAATGATAAGATTGAATAAACCATTGATTAAAAAATGGGATAGGATGATTGTTAGGATAAAGAGCAAGTTTTTGCCTAAATATTACCAAATTTCCCTTTATAGACAAGTACAGAACCTGAGACAAAGAATGATGATCGTAAAAGAAGATACTGAAGAATTTTATAAAGTAAACCTGAGAGCTAGCTATGTTGAAGATACCCCTGAAAAAACAACGAGGTTTTGTAAATGGTCTATGGGTTGAGATCCTCGATGAAATTAGTATTCTTTCCCCTAAGACCATAGAGGAAGCCTATCAGAATGCTTTGAAGGTGGAGGAAAAGACTGCCAGGAAACAAAATGTGAAAATAGGACTAGTTCTCGTAGAGGTAGGGGACAGTCCTTTTGCAGAGGTAGAACTACCAATAGTAATGAAGAGTGCAGTAGTTTGAAAACTTTAGGAAAGACTGAAAGGGAAGGTAACATCAGAGGAGGAAGGTCATACTAGTGAGGAAGAGGTAATGGCAGAGGCATAGGAAATTCCTATCAGTGCTACAAGTGTCACAAGTGGGAACATAGGTCCTTTTAATGTCCTAAGAATGAAAAAACTAGACAAGGGGAGCATATGTTGTTGAACCCGATGAAGCAGAGGCATCACCACAAATAGTGGAAAATATGCCTAAAATTGGGGAAGCCTTGGTGTTGAACAAGGTATTATTAAAACTTGCTAAGGAAGTAGCTGATCAAACACAAAGGAAAGCATTGTTCTGGACTGTGTGCAACTCACATGGGAAAAGAAAAAAATTAATCATAGATAGTAGAAGTATTGATAATCTGGTAGCTACTGAAATGGTGGGGAAATTGAGTTTGAAGAAGTTGAAGCACCCAACTCCATATAGGGTTTCTTGGTTGTAGAAAGGTTAGCAACTGTTGGTCGATGAGTAGTGCAAAGTATATTTTCATATTGTCAAGTACAAGGACAAGGTGACTTGTGACATCATTCCGATGGATGTGTGTCATATTTTACTGAGCAGACCATGGAAATATGCTAGGAAGGTCATCCATGATGGGGAAACAAATTGTTACAAGTATGTTAAAGATGGGATAAATCATACGCTAGTGCCCATGAAGGAAGAGGATGTTGTAGAAACCAGTGGAATGAAAGCATTACTGTTAGGTGGAAAAGAGTTTCTACAAAAGATGGAGGATAATAAGGTAAAATATGCAGTTGTGAGAAGGCCAAAACTAGTATTCATCCAAACTAAAATCACTCACTTACCTAAACAGATACATGACATGTTGCAGGAATTTAGTGATATTGTGGTAGATAATCTACCAGACAAATTACCACCAAAGTGGAGCATTATTCATCATATTGATTTCATTCTACAAGCAAGTTTGCCGAACAAAGCTGCTTACTAGATGAGTCTAAAGGACAGTGAAGAAATTAGGAAGCAGATGCAGGAGATGTTGGATAAAGGATGGATTCGGGAAGGTCTAAGCCCTTGTGCAATTCTAACTGTTTTAGCTCCAAAGAAAGGAGGTGAGTGGGGGATGTGCATTGATTCCCAAGCAATTAAAAAGATCACTATCAGGTATAGGTTTCCTTTACCTCAAATGGATGATATGAAGCATTGTTTGACTAGAGAAGCATACTTGTCAATGATAGACTTGAAAAGAGGCTACCACCAAATCAGGATTTGCAAAGGTGATGAGTGGAAGATAGCTTTCAAGACTAATGAAGGCTTTTATGAACGACTAGTTATCCCATTTGGACTAAGCAATGTCCCCCGGCATGTTCATGTGTTTGATGAAAGAGATGCTGAAAGAATTTATTGGTAAATTTGTGATTGTATATTTGGATGATATACTTATATTCAGAAATACAAAGGAAGAGCATTTTCGACATGTGTGATATGTATTGGAAAAATTGCAGCAAAATATATTACTCATAAATTTCAAGAAATGTTATTTTTTTAAGAAAGAATTAACTTATTTGGGATTTATAATTTCCAAGAATGAACTAAAAATGGATTCAGAAAATGTTGCAACCATAGTTAGCTCACCATCTCCCAAGACTTTGTTTGAGGTACGGAGTTTTCATGGATTGGTGAGTTTTTATCGAAAGTTTATTAAAAATTTTAGTGGGATTTGTGCAGCCATGGTGGACATCATTAAGAGGGAAAATCAACCTTTTCATTGGGCAGAATTAGTTGAGAAGAGTTTTTAGCTACTCAGAAGGAAGATCACTGAAAAACCAATTTTAAGATTACCAGACTTTAACAAAAATTTTCAAGCTCACTGTGATGCCAGTGGGATAGCCATTGGTGCAATACTCAGCCAAGAAGACAAGCCAATAACCTATTTCAGTGAGAAATTAAATGGAAGTAGGCAGAAGTACACGTCTTATGACAAAGAATTTTATGCAGTGGTCCAAGGGCTAAAGCATTGGAGACATTATCTACTGGCCAATGAATTTGTCTTATTTTGAGACAATTCCGCATTACAGTATATTATGCAACAACATAACCTGAACTGTAAACATGCGAAGTGAGTGGAGTACTTGCAGAGTTTTACATTTGTGTTGAAACACATCAACAGTCAAGCCAACAAAGTCATAGATGCATTAAGTAGGAGGAATTTGATCCTATAGGAAAGTACGATACAAGTATTAGGATTCGAACATCTTAAGGACTTATATGAAATAGATGTAGATTTTAAGGAATCCTTTGAAGCTTTCCAAAATCCACTTTTGAGAGATAACAGTTCATGGTTGGACTATAATATGTAGGAAGGGTTTCCTTTCAAAGGAGGACAATTGTGTATCTTGGAATGTTCTATGAGAGAGAACTTAATCCAGGAAAGGCATAATGGAGATTTAGCTGGGCATTCTGGCATAGACAAGACCTTAGATTAGTTGAGCCACTTTTACTATTGGTCGAAGATGTTGTAAGGCTCTGAATTATTTAACCAGTAATGTAAAATTTTAAAACATAATATGTGTTTTCTTCAAATCTATTTGCAGCTTAAATGACTTATCCAACATTTATATAACTGAATTACTTAGTTTGGTATGGGGTACCTACCTATATTCTGGCAGTTGATGATGCCTCAAACTGCTCCCGCTTCCTGCTTCTATTACCAAAAGATCGAAACCACCGAGTCAAACAGAGCATAAACTCGATACTCAGTCCAGTAAGCTTCTCAATCGAAGAATATTGTTCCCTCGTGCCTAGATACCTCAGAACAAGCAAGGCTCAATTGTTCGTGATGATAAACTGTGTACAAATTTTCCTCTTGTTTCTTCCCTTCGTTCTCTCTTCTAGTTTTCTTTTCCCCCTTTCAAAATTGTTCCCTGCTCCCTATATTCTATTTTCATGTCACGTGATATATTTTTCTTTTAAAGGTATGTAGATTTTTGGTTTAATATCCTTTTTGTTTGGTTTTAATATAAAGGTTTAGGTTTCTATTAAATACTGTAACTTTAATTTATTTCTATCATTTTCTTAATTTCTTAATATAATTTATCAATATTCTAAGATATGATGATATAACCATCTTTTAAGACTAGCTTAATTTTTATCATATATCTTCTATAATCCTTTTACTTTATACTTTTTAACTTAATATCATTGGTAATTTCCCATTAATCATGATGCATTAAGTAATATATGTGCCGATGGGTGAATGTGACTACAGAATTTGAAGGAGTGTCATGATATTTAATATTTTTAGTTAATTTAAAATATAGCTACTAGTGCAGTGCACATGATACATGCATATGTAGCTATCATATGCATGCATCGTATGCATGCTAATATTCTTGTGTTCTCTATATTAATGATGGGTCAGTACATACACCCCTCCTTCAGAAAACTTCATCTCGAAGTTATAGTTTTTATCGTATATCAATACTTATAATAGAGATTAGTACATTTTTGTTCAGATTGTGTATCGAGATTAAATTCTTACTTAATGTGAGGGCACTATATAATTGATGTTTTGAATACTTTTAGGTTTATAGCTTTAATGAGCATGTTTTACTTCATCAGGTTCCCCAGCTATTACAAAATCATCCTATCCTTCCTTATCTCTTCCACCCCCATCCTGTCCGTCCTCTACTGGAGTAGGCCATGGTGTCAGTTATATTGACCTATCTCTTCATAAACTCCAAGGATGACAGCGTCGGCTATACTGACCTGATTCCCAGTAAGAATCTGGGAGTCATCATCACACGTCTAAGGGATCATGATTCGTACAGTCCTCCCATGACTCCAGGTTTCAGAGGATAAATGGTGGGCAACACCTCCACCCCTCCTAGTAGAATCAGGGTTAATACCCTATCATGGAATCTCTTTCAGCCTTAATTGTTTTGAAGTTTTTGTCATCACATGGTCATTTTGGTAATCGAAATTATCTTCAATCATAAACACTTTTCCATGCATTTATAAAATGTGCATTAACATATTCAAAACAAATAGCTTATATATAATTCATACATGTCAACTTCACTATAACATACTTTTCCATATTCTATTCATGTCATTAGCTTTCATATTAAAATGTAATCATTCGTTGATTTCTATCTCATCAATCATATTGATATGCATAAATAAAACAAAATTATAGTATCTTAATTCCCATCAGAAGTAAAATTACTCAAATATTAAAACCTCACTTTGATAACTATAATTTAGTAAGATCAATAACATATTTGGTCTTGGTATCCACGTTCCAATGCAACTAAACAGATAACGTATCAAAAAAAAAAAAATATGTTTATATGTGATCACTCTAAAATGGTTGAGAGTCTTTGATTTAAAGTAAAGTAAATATATACAAAACATGGTTTAAATTTCTTCAAAATTGACACAAGTTGGGGTATTTTTGACAGATGTTCTCCATATCTTCCCAAGTAGTTGATTCAGGACTATACTTGTCCCATTGGACCCTAACTTGGTTTACCAGACAGTTTCTGAGTTGTCAAACCCTACATTCTGGTATATGTAATGGTTCGACCGATATGGTTCCTTTGTCTGATACCTACAGTTCCTTCCATTTAAGATTATGAGATTGGTCAGCTATGTAATTTCTTAATACTAATACATGAAATAAATTATGAACTCTATGCAAGTGAGGTGGAAGTGCAAGACGATAGGCGACAGATCCAACTCTTTCCATGACCTTAAATGATCCAATAAATCAAGGTGATAACTTTATCCCTTTTCAGAATCAAATAGTAATTTTATTTGGTTTGATGCAGATGAAAACCTAATCCCCTAACTCATACTTCCTATCAGTTCTGTGAGCATCAACATAACTCTATTGTCTATCATGTGATTCTTTTAACCGCTATCTAGTTTGTTTTACCTGCTCCTCCATTTCTTGAATTAATTTTGACTCTACTATCACTTGATCTTCTAACTTTTCCCAACTTAATGGTGTTCTGCAAGGTCTATTGTATAATGCTTCAAATGGAGGCATTCCAATTGAACTGTGATAATTGTTATTGTATGTAAATTCGACTGAGGATAAGTACTTTTCCCAGTGTGATTTCTGATCCATAACATACATCCTGAACATATCTTCAAGTACTTTATTTACACTTTCTATTTTCCCATCAGTTTCAGGATGATAAGCTGTGCTCAAATTTAGTTGAGTTCCTAAGGCTGACTTCATGTAAGTCAAAAATCTTGAAGTGAATCGTGAATCTCTATCTGATATAATCCTCTTAGGTACTCCATGAAATCTGATAATTTCATTTATGAATACTCGATCTATGCCAACAACTTCATAAGTATCTCTTATGAGAATGAAATGGGAACTTTTCATTAATTTATCCACTACTACCAAAATGACATTGTGTCTTTGAGAAGTAAGAGGTAGCCCATTAATAAAATCATTAGAAATGATCTCCCATTTGGTCATAGGAATGTCGTGAAGTTGTAAGAGACCCATTGGATGACAATGATCTGCTTTTACTTGTTGACATTCCAAACATCTTGCAACGAATTGAATGATATCACATCTCATGCCCTACCAAAAGAAGAGTTTCTTGGTATCTGTATACATTTTCTTTAGTCCAGGATGTGCACAATATACTGCTTTGTGGGCTTCCTTAAGGATGGTTCCTCGAAGATCCCCATTATCATGAATATACATTCTTCCATGAAATCGTAAGATTCCATCATCTTCTAGTTCATATCCTTCAAACTTAGGTTTTTTTGGCTTTTTACTATCAAGACTAGATCTCACCTTTAAATACTAGCTATCCTTTATGAGATGTTCTAGTATGTTGGAAATAATACTGAGAGGGGGGGTGAATTAGTATTATCAGATCAATCAAACTTTTTCAATGCTCAGAAACATATACGCTACTTCAGTTAGGTGAACCAGCGTGTACACGCTACTGTGACTAAATAAAACAGCGTATAAGAAGAAAACTCATAATTTAGTTAGCTTATTCTTCAGTTAAGTTCATCAGGACATTATTCAGCACATTAACAGTAAGCAGGTGCAGTATAACAGAACAGATCAAAAAGCCACACACATGAACACCAAGATATAAGGTGGAAACCCAATGTGGGTGAAAACCACCTGCTGCAAGTTGTCTCTATCTTTCTTTAATATGAAACTTCAGTTTACAATCTTTTGTACTGGTGCAGCCTTATACCAGTACGCAGGCTACAACCTGCAGAAGGCTACAACCTTCTCTCGTTCTCCAAACTTCCTTGGAAGGGAGCTCCAACCCCCTTTGCTCTTGTACTAGCCAAGATACTAGTACGTAGGTGCTGACCTACAATCTTCTTTCCTTCAGGTACCACCTTTCATACATTTTCAGACTGGATATTCCTGAAGCACAACATTACAATCTGTGGACCCCAATTCATTCAACTTTCACAACAGATCATTGAAGCATAAAACAACCAATACTAGTATTATCAAACTTTGAATCACTGAACCACTGAACCCTGTCAATCACCAGATACCAGAACACAGAGCAGTCTACAGAACTCTGTAATAACAGTCAGATCCAACTGCAAACCCAAAAATCAAGCTTTAAGAGATATACGCTACTTCAATGAGCGAAACCCGCGTATACACGCGCTTTTACCTAAGCCAACCTGCGTACAGATCTAAAAATAGATTCTCTCAACTTGCAGCTGTACCAGACATCAGTTAGATCCAGAACATAATATTGCGACAGTATGCAGATTTAGAAATACACATAATCAATCATAATAGTGTATTTCAAACCATTAGATCCCGATTTATCCTTAGATCTAGTCTTCCATCCACGATGTGATTTCTCCTTAGCTCATATCAAGCAACCCAGACCCTGCATATCAGATCTCTTTCTCTCTTAGATATTCAAGCCTTGTCGAAAGATGAGATTTTGCCTAATGATCTTCTTCTCCTTATATAGCCTTAGGCCTTGCTCAATACCAAGAGCCAAAACCATAGTAACACAATACCATCAACTTCAAAACTAGGGATCGACACGCCCGTCAAGACACAATGATCCGAAATCATAGGCACAACTTCCAAGGACTAACCACCATGGACCAAAGGTACTTTTCCACATACACGCGCTTTTTCTGAATCCAACTAGCGTGTACACGCGACTTGGGCTTAACGAACCTGCGTATATGAACTTCCTTGGCATGCTGTACTAAGATCTGTCTTCTGATTAAGTTGCCATCACCTGTACCAACCTCTGAGCACCTGTACCAACCTCTGAGTGAGTTGCCATCAAGGACAACACTTGAATCATAATGCCAACAATCACCCCCTTTGGACTTGATGGCAACCACCACACCAAGTCACTCTCCCCCTTTGACATCAAGGGCAAAGGGCTGTGCTCCCCCTGAGGATATGCTGATACCTCTGCTTGGCTGTGCTGACTCATGCTCCCCCTGACAGTAGGCCAGATCTGCAAAAGATGTTCTTCAACAAGAACCAAGACTTATACACCATAAGGGACCTTCCTATCACCAAAAGACTCAATACATACATCCATACTCCCTACCAAGAGGGGACATATCAGAAACATCCAATTATATTACAGCATTCATCCCAGGCATAGTGGGGAAACCAACATAGGCCGTTACATGACCTTGACACCATAAAAGAGATATCACAAGAGAGATACATGACATAGAGACAACAGATCTAGATCAAGACTTATGACAGTCACCAGCAGCATATGATAAACATCTTTTTAGATCAGCAACCAGGATTTCTTTCTGAGCTCCTTTTCCTGAAATCAACAACCAAAACATCTGAATGCCAACAATACTTTATGAGACTTTTAAGCTGCTCCCCCTGAACCTGTGCCTGCTGCACCCCCTGAAACCGTGCCTGAAGAATTCTGACATACCCATTGCTGTTCAGAACTCCAGAGTTTGCCCTTGCTGTTCAAAACTTCATATACGCAATTTCTCCTGCATGAAATAGCGTATGGACGCAGATATAATCCTGCAACATGCGTACACCATACACGCGACTTTCCCACCATAAATCCGCGTGTATACGCGTATATACCTTTCGTAACTTGCGTATACCAACTTTTGTGTAGAACAGACAAGCTTCAACAGCAGGATGAAGCATCAACTACTCCCAGCTTTTGTCTGAGATATTCAAAAGTTTCCCTGGGCAGTGGTTTTGTGAGAATATCAGCAACTTGTTCCTTAGAAGGAACATACTCCAACTTGACCTTCTGCTCAAGCACTTGTTCCCGAAGAAAATGGTACTTGATTGGTATGTGCTTGGTCTTTGAGTGCATGACTGGATTCTTTGAAATGTTGATTGCACTTGTATTATCACATAAGATAGAGACGGGTGGAGTGCAAGTGATTTGAAAGTCCTGCAAGGTCTGCATCATCCAAAGAAGTTGTGTGCAACAAGATGCTGCAGCCACATATTCTGCTTCAGCTGTAGATAAGGCAATCGAACTCTGTTTCTTGCTGAACCAAGATACTAATCTGGAACCCATGAAGAAAGCACCACCACTTGTGCTTTTCCTATCATCCACACTTCCAGCCCAATCTGCATCTGTGTAAGCATGAAGAGTGAGATCTGTATTTCTAGGATACCATAAGCCATAGTTTTGGGTCCCTTGAAGATATTTGAAGATTCTTTTGACTGCCTGAAGATGAGTTTCCTTTGGGTTGGCTTGAAATCTTCCAACCATTCCTACTGCATGTGTAATATCTGGTCGAGTACCTGTCAAATAAAGCAAACTCCCAATCATGGATCTATAAGTGGGTTGGTGAACTGCTGCTGATTCATCATTTGCACTGAGGCTGCATCCTGTAACCATGGGTGTACATACTGGCTTTGACTCTTCCATGCCATACTTCTTCAAGATCTGCTTGAGGTATTTGGTTTGAGACAAGAAGATACCTCCTTCATTTTGTTGGATTTGCAATCCAAGAAAATATGTCAATTCTCCAAGAAGTGACATTTCGAATTCTTTCTGCATAACCAAGGCAAAGTTTTGACTCATAGTCTCTTCATTGCTGCCAAAAATAATATCATCTACATAAACAACAAGAATTAGCAATTTGTTATTTTCAACTTTTATATAGAGATTGCTATCTGCTGATCCTTTTGAAAAGCCTTGTTGGTGAAGATATTTGTCCAACCGATAGTACCAAGCCCTTGGAGCTTGTTTGAGTCCATAGAGTGCCTTTTTCAATCTGCATACAAGGTTTGGATCATTCCCAAGAATGAAACCATCTGGCTGTTCAATATATACTTCTTCTTCTAAGTCTCCATTCAGGAAGGCTGATTTCACGTCCATTTGAAATACCTTGAAGTTTTGAAAGCTTGAGAGAGCAAGGAACATTCGGATAGCCTCAAGTCTTGCCACAGGAGCAAAGGTCTCTTCAAAATCTATTCCTTCTTGCTGTGCATACCCTTTACAAACAAGTCTGGCCTTGTTTCTAATTACTTCTCCATTTTCATTTAATTTATTCTTGAAGACCCATTTTGTTCCTATTACATTCTTATCTTTTGGTCTAGGAACTAATTCCCAGGTGTTGTTCCTTTCGATTTGCTCAAGTTCTTCATCCATTGCTTTGACCCAACATTCATCTTTGCATGCCTCTTTCACATTTTGTGGTTCAGTGGAGGAGAGTAATGCCAAGTAGCTTGAAGCTTCTGCAAGTGTCCTTCTTGTTTGTACTCCTGCTTCTTTCTGCCCCATAATCTGAGTTTCTGGATGATTCTTTTGAACATATCTGGATGGAGTCTTCTCTTCTATTCTTGTCTGCTCCTCTGGTTCTTCTTGAGATTCTTCTTCTTCTTGAGGTTCTTCTTCTTCATCATTTCGCCTTTGAGAGTAACCTTCATCTTCTTCAATGTCTTCATGATGAACTTGCCTAGGAATATATCCCTTCTCATCAACCACTATATCAATACTGTCAACAATTCTGCCAAGTCTTTTATTGTAGCACTTGTATGCTTTGCTATGTGGAGAATAACCAAGAAGAATGCCCTCATCTGCTCTTGGTTCAAGTTTGCCAAGTTGCTCATCAGTATTCTTAATATAACATTTGCTCCCAAAGATTTTGAAGTGCTTCACGGAAGGAGTTTTACCACTCCAAAGCTCATGAGGTGTTTGAGTGCTGTTTACTCGGACATTTGTTTTGTTAAGAATAATAACAGCAGCATGTGCAGCTTCACCCCAGAAGGTTGCAGGAGTACCTGATTCATCGAGCATAGCACGAGCCATTTGTTGGATAGTTCTGTTCATTCTTTCCACAACCCCATTTTGCTGAGGAGTTCTAGCTGTAGAGAATTCTCTTCTTATCCCATGTTCATCGCAGAAATCGAAAAATTCATTTGATGTGAACTCCCCACCTCTGTCAGATCTGAGGCACTTAATTTTGTGTCCTGATTCATTTTCAGCCAATGCTTTGAAGGATTTGAATTTTTCGAATGCTTCATCTTTGTGCTTCATAAGCCCTAACCAAACAAACCTTGAGAAATCATCAATGAATAATATCAGATATTCTTCTCCTCGAGGTGTCCTTTTCCTAAATGGACCACATACATCTGTATGGACTAGCTCAAGAGGCAAGCTAGCTGATCCTTCCTTCTCTGGAAAGTTAGTTCTGGTTTGCTTTCCAAACTGACAAGATTTGCATATGGTGTTGTCTGGAATTTTGATATCTGGAAGATCGCGAACTGCCTGATATTTGCATGCTTTCCTTATTTGTGAGAAGCTTAGATGTCCCAACCTTCGATGCCATAACCAGTGCTCTTCATCCTTGCTAAGATAGCATTGTTGTTGTCCTTCTTCAAATATGTACAGATTATTTGGAGTTCTTTTGCCTTTGAGAACTGTTTTACCTGTATCAAGATCACGAACAAGACATCCATTCGATCTGAAAATAACCTCGGTTTTTTGATCACACATCTGGCTGACACTTAGTAGATTATGCTTCAATCCATCAACATACAAAACATTTCCAGCCTTGACCTTTTCTTTCAAAGGAGCAATACCTTTTCCTTTTATAGTTGCAGGAGTATCATTTCCAAAAGAAACTTTCTTTCCCTTTTCTAAAGTAGAATAAGATTCAAGTTTTTCTTTATCACCTGTCATATGTTTTGAACATCCACTGTCAATGTACCATAGATTTTCCTGTCCTTCTGCATAAAATGCTATCCCACATCTTTCTGTTTGAGGTTCCTTTATTCTCCATGTTTTGGTGCTCGTGGCTTGTTCCTTTTTCTCCTGAAACCTGCTCCTGCATTCAGAGTCTTTATGACCAAAATTATTGCAAATAGAACATTCAACTTCATTTTCAAGAACCGAAAAGTTGTTATAGGTCCTTTTTGTAATCCCTGTCATACTTCTTTGTTTTTGAGCTTCCCTAGTCATGATTGTTTTATATGCAACACATTGAGCTGCTTTGTGACCAAAGTTATGGCAAGAAAAGCATTGTCCATTGAAGAAGCTTCTGCGGTTATTGAATCTACCAGCCAACTGATTGTAATTTCTATTTTCATCTATTCTTGAGCCAAACTGAGAAGATTTTACCTGTGGTTGGTTGTAGCTTTTGTTCACCCTTAAGAAGGATTGTCCCTGATAGTTTCTGTTTGTAATTCGTCCCTGCTTTACCTGATTATCTTCATTGTTCTTCTGCTCATTTCTTCTTGCTGCATCAAGATAACTTTTTGAGGTGGATGCTTGAGAGGTTTCTCCATTATAGCCCAAACCTGTCTTGTTTAGAGGAGACCGCTGCACATTGATAATCTCATCCAAAGTTTCAGATCCTTTGACAAACTTAAGATTAATAGCTTTTGTTTTCTCAATTTCTTTTCTGAGACCAACAATTTCACCTTCTAGTTTTTCAAGATGTTTTTCCTTTTCATCAATTTGAAATTGCAAAGTATCAATGATCACATTCTTTTCTTCTATGCATCTCTTGAGTCTAGTAATTTCATTATAGAGATTATCCACATCTACAGCATCCTCATAATCATCATCTTCAAATGCCATTAACAGTTTATATTTATTACCTTGTTCATCTTCATCACTGTTTGATAAGCCATCACTATCTTCATGGGTGTAGTAGCTTTTCTTATTTGCACTTTGTTTCTTGTTCCATCTAGCAGGTTCTTTTCCTTTATCCTTATAAGGACATTTTGCAGCATAATGACCTACTCTTCCACAAGCAAAGCATTTGAAAGGTAGCTTACCTCTGAACCTTCCAGAACCCCTTTGAAGATTTCTGACAAAATTTGATTCTTCTTCCTCTTCTTCTGGAACATGGCTTGCTTCATAGTAATCTTCTTTTCCTGATGCCTTAAAAGCAGCTTCCCTTCTGTCAGATGGACCTCCCTTTCTCATTTCATAAGCAGTTAGAATTCCATGTAGCTGAGACATAGTGAGAACACGGAGATTTTCTTTTTCTTCTATTGCAGATACTTTAGATTCAAACTTGGGGGATAATGATCTTAGAATCTTTTGAACTACTATAGTCTCTTTTATTTCTTCACCCAAATTTTTCATACAATTAACAATCTCATCTACCCGAAGAAAATAATTAGCCACACTTTCATCATTATACATCTTGAGAGTCTCATATTGAATCCTGAGAGTTTGAAGTTTAGCTTGCTTTACCTGTTCATCTCCTTCATAGCTAGTGATCATTTTGTCCCATATCTCTTTTGCTGATTTGAAGTGCATGACCTTCATGAATTCTGTTTGGGATATACTTCCTAATAGAGTACTGACTGCTTTTGCATTTGTTTCATACTGCTTTTTCTCAGCTGGATCTGTAGGAGTAGCTGAAGGAAAAGCATAGCCTGTTTCTACAATGTTCCAAACTTCTGTACCAAGAGATTGAAGATATGCAGTAACTCTTACCTTCCAATAATTGAAATTTGTCCCATCAAAAATCGGTGGCCTGATTGATGCTCCTTTCTCGTAGTTGCTCATGATGAATGATCTACCTTCAAGCGATCAAGCTTCTCTGAAGGACCTGCTCTGATACCAATTGTTGGAAATAATACTGAGAGGGGGGGTGAATCAGTATTATCAGATCAATCAAACTTTTTCAATGCTCAGAAACATATACGCTACTTCAGTTAGGTGAACCAGCGTGTACACGCTACTGTGACTAAATAAAACAGCGTATAAGAAGAAAACTCATAATTTAGTTAGCTTATTCTTCAGTTAAGTTCATCAGGACATTATTCAGCACATTAACAGTAAGCAGGTGCAGTATAACAGAACAGATCAAAAAGCCACACACATGAACACCAAGATATAAGGTGGAAACCCAATGTGGGTGAAAACCACCTGCTGCAAGTTGTCTCTATCTTTCTTTAATATGAAACTTCAGATTACAATCTTTTGTACTGGTGCAGCCTTATACCAGTACGCAGGCTACAACCTGCAGAAGGCTACAACCTTCTCTCGTTCTCCAAACTTCCTTAGAAGGGAGCTCCAACCCCCTTTGCTCTTGTACTGGCCAAGATACTAGTACGTAGGTGCTGACCTACAATCTTCTTTCCTTCAGGTACCACCTTTCATACATTTTCAGACTGGATATTCCTGAAGCACAACATTACAATCTGTGGACCCCAATTCATTCAACTTTCACAACAGATCATTGAAGCATAAAACAACCAATACTAGTATTATCAAACTTTGAATCACTGAACCCTGTCAATCACCAGATACCAGAACACAGAGCAGTCTACAGAACTCTGTAATAACAGTCAGATCCAACTGCAAACCCAAAAATCAAGCTTTAAGAGATATACGCTACTTCAATGAGCGAAACCCGCGTATACACGCGCTTTTACCTAAGCCAACCTGCGTACAGATCTAAAAATAGATTCTCTCAACTTGCAGCTGTACCAGACATCAGTTAGATCCAGAACATAATATTGCGATAGTATGCAGATTTAGAAATACACATAATCAATCATAATAGTGTATTTCAAACCATTAGATCCCGATTTATCCTTAGATCTAGTCTTCCATCCACGATGTGATTTCTCCTTAGCTCATATCAAGCAACCCAGACCCTGCATATCAGATCTCTTTCTCTCTTAGATATTCAAGCCTTGTCGAAAGATGAGATTTTGCCTAATGATCTTCTTCTCCTTATATAGCCTTAGGCCTTGCTCAATACCAAGAGCCAAAACCATAGTAACACAATACCATCAACTTCAAAACTAGGGATCGACACGCCCGTCGAGACACAATGGTCTGAAATCATAGGCACAACTTCCAAGGACTAACCACCATGGACCAAAGGTACTTTTCCACATACACGCGCTTTTTCTGAATCCAACTAGCGTGTACACGCGACTTGGGCTTAACGAACCTGCGTATATGAACTTCCTTGGCATGTTGTACTAAGATCTGTCTTCTGATTAAGTTGCCATCACCTGTACCAACCTCTGAGCACCTGTACCAACCTCTGAGTGAGTTGCCATCAAGGACAACACTTGAATCATAATGCCAACATAGTACTCATTGCCTTAAGTCTACTTTGATAGGTATGAGGGAGAATATCCAGGGTCTTTTGCTTAAAGCATCTGCCACTGCATTTTCTTTTCCTTTAATATATGATATTCCAAAGTCATATTCACTTAGTAATTCACTCCATCATCTTTGTCTAGCATTTAAGTCTCTTTGGCTGAACAAATATTGCAGACTTTGATGGTCAATTTTAAGTATAAAACTTTTCCCCACTAGATAGTGTCTCCAAATCGTTAAAGCTAGTACTACAATGGCTAACTCTAAATTGTGTTTAGCGTAGAATTCTTAATGAGGATTTAGCTTTCTTGAAATATACATTATTAATCCTCTATCTGTTATTAATACTACACCTAATCCATGTTTGGATGCATCGGTACATACCATAAAATCTTTGTTCATATCGGGGACTATTAAGATTGGTGCACTGGTCATTAGATTTTTGAGTTCAGAGAATTCTTTGTTACATTCCTTAGTCCATTTATACTTAATACCTTTACATTGAAGGGTTGTAATCAGCTTTGCAATTTTGGAGAATCCTTCCACAAATCTTTAGTAGTGACTGGCTAAACCCATAAAGCTTTGTACTTCATGTGCATTTTTCGGTATTGGCCATTCCATGATTGCTTTTACCTTCTCAAGGTCTACTGAGATCCCTTCACCTGATATGATATTACCTAAGTAATAAATCTTTTCCTGAAAGAACGAACACTTGGATAAATTTCCATACAACTAGTGTTTTTTGAGGGAGGATAATACTATCCGTAAATGGTCTCCATGCTCTTTCTCATTCTTGGAGTAGATGAGTATATCATCCAAAAAGACTTGTACAAATTGATCAAGATATTTGCAGAAACCATTGTTCATAAGATTCATGAATATTGTTGGTGCATTAGTTAATCCAAATGGTCCCATAGTAAATTTATAATGCCCAAATCATGCTCAGAATGCAGTCTTAGAAATATCGCTTTCAGAAATCCTTAGCGGGTGATAGCTTGATCAAAGATTAATTTTGAAAAGACAACAACTCCTTTCATTTGATCGAAGAGATCATCAATTCAAGGCATAGTATATCGATTCATTACTCTAGCTCGATTCAAGTCTGGATAATCTATGCATAATCTTAAGGATCCATCTTTCTTCTTGACAAAAATTACAGGAGCACCGCAAGGTGATATACTAGGTCGAATATGTCCTATATCCAATAGTTCCTTCAATTGAATTTGTAATTCTTAATTTTCTAGAGCTGTCATTCTATAAGGTGTTTTAGAGATTGGTTGAACACTAGGTTTCAATTCGATGGTGAGGTCTAGCTCTCGTTCGAGAGGTAATCCTAGTAGTTCCTTTGGAAATACATATTGGAATTTGGCTAACACCAGATATCGTCCTAAGGATGGTCATTTTTCTTTAATTATTTCTTGAATCACATTTTCCTGACAACCTTTTCTTAAGAAATGCTTCATTTTCATTGCTGATATGTAGCGTAAAGATACTTTTCTCTTGATACCTTGAATTTGGATTGCTTCTCCTTCATCATTTTAAACTAGAATTCTTTTCCAATAACAATCTACCCAAGCTTGATGAGCTCCTAGCCAATCCATACCTATGACAAGGTCATAAGTCCCTAAGGTTGTGACATAAACTTTGAATTTATTCAAACAGACCCCTAGGTCAATTTTTGCATTGATCCACACTTAAGTCTACAGATTGGAGTTCTCTTGAGGCCATTTCTACCTGTCTAAAATCATTTTTCTTGTGAGTTTCCAACCCACTTTTGTTTAATGCATATGACAAAATGAAACTATCTATGGCACAATATCAAATAATATTTTGAGTTTTATGACATTAATAATACCTGGAGATTCCACTACAGTGGATTGATGTGTTGCTTGATCATTGTTGACTAATGCATGAATTCTATGATTGCCTTGGTTATTCGATATTGGTTCCATTCGAGTCCTATGAAATATAGTTGATGAAGTTTCTGGAGAATCACTTTGAAAATTCGGTCCTCCACATCTCTAACAATTAACCTGGGTCTGTCCTCTTGAATAAGACTGTGAATTTCTAGATAAAGAGCTTCATCCTCTCATGTTGCTTCCTCTCGAATTTCCTCCTCTATTAGCAGATCCACGAGATTTCCATGGAATTGTGTTTGATGATTCAGTGGCTATAGTACTAACTGCCATGGGAGCTCTTGTTCCTACATTTCTTGGGTAAATCTATTACCATAAGGTGGCCTTGAGCTACCTCCCCTAAAGAAATTTCAGGGAGTCTTTCCTGAAAAGCCTCATTGTAAAGGTTCTGTTGGTCCTACATCCTTTTTTATTCCTAAATGTTCTTCTACATAACGGCCACATTCTACCGCCTCAGCTACTGATGATGGTTTCCACATCCTCACCAAGGCCTTGATGCAAGGATTTAACCAAAATATAAAGTGTTTAGCCTGACATTCATCAAAATCTAAGTAGTGAATGTATTTCACAAGCTCCATAAACCTTATCTCATATTCCTCCACTATTTTATTACGTTGAACTAATGTATGGAAGGCTCTGGCTTATTGTTCTTGAAAATATGGAGGTAAATACTTCGCGCAGAATCTTTCCTGGAACAATTGCCAAGGGACATTATTTGTTGAGAGATGTAGTTGATTTTCCAGATTTCCCCACCCAATCAAGGGACTTTCCTTGAATTGAAATACATTAATTTATGTTTTTGTAGAAGAAGAGTATTCTCTTAATTTAAAACATCTATACATTAAAGTTATAAACCTAAAAGTATTCAAAACACCATTTTTATAGTTCCCTCACATTAAGTAAGAATTTAACCTCAATACACAATCCAAACTAAAATTTACTAATCACTATTATAAGTATTGATATACAATAAAAACTCTAACTTCGGGACGAAGTTTTCTGAAGGAGGGGTGTATCTAATGACCCATCATTAATATAGAGGACACAAGAATATTAGTATGCATACGATGGATGCATATGATAGCTACATATGCATGTATCGCATGCACCGCACTAGTAACTATATTTATATATAAAATTTATGTTTCAACATGTTATTTGACGATATTAAATATAAGTGATTTATATGAGAAATATACTAATCATTTTTTCTTCCTAAGTCTTTAAGATAAACTCATTTGACTATTTACTCTATTGATTAATTTGACAAAATTCTTATTAAAATTAAGAAAGATAAAAATCCAATTAAAATTAATAATTTGTCTCATTATTTACTTCATTTATAGCCTTTAATAATAGATTTTATAAAACTACCACAAATTGCTGAGATATTCTTTAACAAACGTGGAAGCATTTTACTATAAAGAGTCATGAGTCACTCAGTAGATTCAAGAGAAGTCATTTCCGGAAGCAGGGAACCTTAGGACCACTTGAAATATTTGTCAATGTTCTTTTATAAAGGCAAACAAGTGTACAAGTAACATGTGAAATTATTAGTTTGAATTCCAAAACCACAAATCTTAGTCAACGACCGAACTTTTGAAAATAAAATGATAAATGGAAGAACTATTAACGTGGCCATGCTCAATGCCATGCATTTTTGTGTTTTCATCTTCTAATGTTTTCATATATGTGAGTGTCCTTCTATGGAGTCTAAGCTTCTTAGGTTGCAGAGTCACAAGACCAGTCACGACTCACAATGCCAACTGAGGCTTCAAAAATCAATGGAGGCGAGTCACAATATATCATACAAATTTACATTAATATATCATCCAAATTTATATATCATACATATTTACATTTTTATTTTTTTAAATACACCAATTGTATTTATATCTGCATTTTCTAAAATATTTGCAAAAAAATAAATCATCAAAATACTAATTAGATTATATTTATATTTATAATTCTAATTTAAATCATATATATTTATAATTCTAATTAAAATCATAACATTAAAAAGAAGTATGCTCATTATTAAATAGGTATCCAAATAAACTAAACAACTCTTAAAAAATATGAAAATAAAACATATAATTCATGGAGATTCGTGACCACTATATTTATAAAATAATAAAGATTACTTCTTGAATAGTATCACTGATGACTTTTTATCTACTCAATTATTAAATCTTATCACTTTTCATTAACATAAGTATGATGTTTTACTAACCACTAAACCAACCCACAGAGATACAATATTTTACTACCAACTAAACTAACCCTCGGAAACAGGACCCGGAGCACCTTGAGAAGCACAAGAAAAAGAGTAATATCATGAGCATGTGCGATAATTAGTTAAACATCGCATTTGATAGAAGCGACTTTCACTGATACATTAATTTTTTTTCTTAATACTATGTAATGACCCATGATTAATATAGAGAGCACAAGAATATTAGCATGCATATGATAGCTACATATGCATGTATCGCATGCACCGCACTAGTAACTATATTATATATTAACTGAAAATATTAAATATCCCAACACTCCTTCAAATCCTGTAGTCACATTCACCCATCAGCACATATATCACTTAACGCATCATGATTAATGAGCAATTACCAATGATATTAAGTTAAAAATTATAAAGTAAAAGGATAAAAGATAGATGTTAAAAATTAAGCTAATCTTAAAAGACGGTTATATCATCATATGTCTTAGAATATATATTAATAAATTAATATTCTAATATATATGATGACATAACCGTCTTTTAAGATTAGCTTAATTTTTAACATCTATCTTTTATAATCCTTTTACTTTATACTTTTTAAATTAATATTATTGGTAATTTCTCATTAATCATGATGAATTAAGTAATATATGTGCTAATGGGTGAATGCGACTACAGAATTTGAAAGAGTGTCATGATATTTAATATTTTTAGTTAATTTAGAATATAGTTACTAGTGCGGTGTATGCGATACATGCATATGTGAACATTAATTTATTAATATTCTAAGATATATGATGATATAACTGTCTTTTATGATTAGCTTAATTTTTAACATCTATCTTTTATAATCCTTTTACTTTATACTTTTTAAATTAATATCATTAGTAATTTCTCATTAATCATGATGAATTAAGTAATATATGTGCTAATGGGTGAATGTGGCTACAAAATTGGAAGGAGTGTCAGGATATTTAATATTTCTAGTTAATTTAGAATATAGCTACTAGTGTGGTGCATGCGATACATGCATACGTAGCTATCATATGCATGCATTGTATGCATGCTAATATTCTTGTGCTCTTTATATTAATGATGGGTCATTACAGATGCGTAGAGATGTACAAAGGTTTGTGACTAGAAGCAAATTGTGTGAGCTTGCAAAGGGACACATCCAGAACACAGGGTTGTATATGCCCTTACCTATTCCGAACAGACCATGGGACTCAGTCAGTTTAGACTTTTTCTTAGGTCTACCGAAGACACAACGGGGATTCGATTCCATCATGGTGGTGGTGGATAGTTTCACCAAAAGGGCACATTTCATTCCATATAGGAATACTAGTGATGCCACACATGTAGCACATTTGTTCTTCACAGAGATATTCAGATTACATGGCTTGCTGAAGTCTATTATTTTAGACCAAGACGTAATGTTTACAAGTCATTTTTGGTGGACCTTATGGAAAATGTTAGACAACAAACTGAACTTCAGCTCAGCTTATCTTCCACAGATCGATGGGTAAACCAAAGTGGTGAATCAAAGTCTGGGAAATATATTAAGGAGTCTGGTTGGTGAAAATTCTTGACAGTGGGATCGTGTACTTTCACAAGTAGAATTTTCTTATAATGATTTTCCCAATAGAAGCACGGGTAATAGTCCTTTCCAGATCCTCTACAGAATGCACCCACATGGAATACATGAGTTGCAGGATTTGGGTCAGTTGGAGCACAAGAGTGTGATGGTGAATATTTCGCAAAGGAAATCAACGATCTTCATGAACAGGTCAAATTAAAATTACAGCGTATCAAGCAAAGATACAGATAGAAAGCAGATTTGAAAAGGCGGGAGGTACAATTCAATGTAGGGGACTTGGTATTAGCAGACCCACGCAAGGAGAGGTTTCGTAAAGGTGAATACAACAAGTTACAATGGAAGAAAATTGGGCCTTGCAGGATTCTTTGAAGGTTTTCTGTGAACACTTATGAGTTGTAGTTATCTCCAGGTATAGAAATCTCACCGATTTTTAATGTGGCATATCTATACCCATACATTGCGTCAAATCAAGAAGACAGTTCAGAAAGATGAACACGAAACACCCAGAATGAGAACGACTCATGGATTAAAAAGATGCCCCCAGCAAAGCCTTTAGAGATCGAACAGATCTTAGAAACCGAGTTGGCAAACGACTCGAAGAAAAGAATATTGTGGTACCTAGTTAAGTGGAAGGGCCATCCTATAGAAGATAGTTCTTGGTTAGATGCTAGCCAGATTCAAAGTGTTGGGTACTCTATTGAAGAGCTCATGGATAGGAGCCATGAGATTAATTTATCCCACGAGCCTGATGTAGGAGCATCCAACTGAAAAAGGGAGGGCTGGAAATGATTTTTTATTTTTGGTGGAAAGAAAGAAAAATATTTCAAATTTTGTTTTATTTTTTTTACTTAAATTAAGGCTGACACATCCATTTTCCTTTAAAAATTAAGCAAGCAAGAAAAATAGGATTAGTTAAGAGTACGTTTAAAGAAACTGTTAAATAACTGAGGAATAGTTCCTCAACTGTAAGAAACTGTTGTAAGTCATTAAAAAGAAAAAAACGAGATCCTCATGAAGGAGGCTGCCATTCAGAGAGAACAAAGGACATAGAATTTGAAATTACAATTTTTCTTGAATATCTATGAAAGCAAATGAATCTAGAACCTGTCATTAAGGAAGCAGGACAATTTCTCCTTTTCATATGCATTAATGTTTTAGACATTGCATTAAAGAAAAATAGTGAAATAATTCATTAAGAGGTCGAATGACATCGACAAAAATGTTGTGACTGAAGGCATCTCAGACCAGGAACTAGATAAAGCAAAGCCATCAAAGATATCATATCGTTCCTCAAAAAAAAAACCTGGTACATTTACATTCGGCATTCAAGCACACATGAGTATTCGTTACATTTCCAAATTTAACAGTTCATTATACATTTATATAACCCAAAATAGTATAGGTTTCAAAAGCCCACGAACATTGAAAAACAACAATTTGTATGCCAATATTAGTCAAACAACGAGGGTGTGAAAACCCACAAAACCATACAAACACACGGAGAAAGCGAAACCCCAAGGGTTATACCCAACTAAGGTTACTGCAAGTAAAGAAAAGAAAAACCATAATACAACCACAGAGGGATCCTACCATATTTTTCCCCAAGCTTGTGAGGACTCCCAAGAACAAGGTAGCGAAGTAGTGTTCTCCAGGCATGACATGCGCACCACCACAAAAACAAGGCGAGTAGTCAAGAAACTAGTAGGGCAAACAAAACAAAAGGACATTGAGAAGATAAATGAAGGGAGGAATAGTGATTTACCTGGAAAAGGCCTAACTCTGAGCTAGAGGATGAGAACCGAGTCTCTTGCCAGAAGGTTTCTCCCAACAGAAAAACCATAGGAGAAGTTTACTTGCTCACCAAGGAGCCAGAGGGTTAGAGACATAAAAATGAGATGAAAAAATGAAATTGAAACAAAAAATTGCCTTGAGTAGTGTTTTTTGAGCCACCCACCACAGTTGTAAGGAAATAACCTGCGGTTACACAGAACCAGATCAACACTAGAAAAACACCAAAAAAACCGTCACGAGCAGAGTAGAGACAAAGCTTGAGCTGGGTAACAATGGAAAAAATGAAACAATTTGTAGATTGAGAGTCGACTTGAAACCTATGAGAACCAGCAAAATAAACCACCACAAGGAACAAGAGAAGGCACAGCACTAAAAAACAACCACAAGGAACAAGCGAAGGCATAACGCTAACACACTACCACAAGAAACAAGTGAAGGCATAGTGCACCCATAGAGCTGAACCAGATCAACTACGAATACAAGAATGAACTCCTAATTTCCCTCGGCATGTGTGAAATGTCAGAATTTGTGTAACCAAGGCCAGTACAAACGACAAGACAAAACAATTAAGCACATTAAAACCTCAGACCAAAACCCTGTATTGTTTATTTGAAAAATCGACAAGATTTATACGGTCATTGATACGTGTCCCTCCTCGGGATTGCCACCAATGTCATTCCTAGTTGCCATGCAAAGCAGTTCTTATATATTCATACAAACACACGTTTTACATTGGCTAAATTTGATGCGGGAGCATCAACCAAAAGGAAATTATTGTAAATAATAGACATAGGGTCATGCATTAGCTTCCTAAATTCCAAATTAATTAGATATTCTCAAATAAAACTAGGAGAGCTTTTAGGCATAAAGGAGTGGATATGGACTTTAAGGGATAAGGATAGTTTTCTATTTTAGAACAGAAAAAAGAAAGAAAGATGGAACAAAGCTGAAAAGATTCTTTTCCATGTGTATGCATTGCATGTAGAGTTAGAGCTTTTAGTTGAGTGATTTTGGGATTTTTTATCATGCTAAGTTTAATAAATTATGGAGCCTCATAGGCATTGAAGGCAAGGAAGTGTGAGAGTGAGGGAGTGAGTGTGAGAAGTTCTCCTTGGGAGCCTTCGGGCAGTTGTAAAAGGGCCATAGATTTGTATATCTGGCCATGAATGTAAAGCTCTTGTGAATGTTTGTTTTATGTAAATATGAGTATGTTCTGCATGAGCATGATTGCTTAATGAATTCATAGATATGGCATCATTGAATTTCCTTTGGTATATGTTTAACTCTGTGGCAGACAGAGTTTAGATTTTAATTCTTTTATTATGGTGGATATCGTGTTTTTCAACACGCAATTTTTAACTGTTGATACGCTGATATTCAAGTGATTTCATATCATGATATTATTATGAATGCGTGGAAAAAGGATATTATCTTCTGCGTTAAAAACGAATTTTGAAGATCTCTGTTCGGGCCACTGTCAATTTGTAGCTGAGGTATACATTGCTGGCAGTCCATGTAGTCTGAGCTGTTGTCTATGGCAAAGAACAGCGTAGTAATGCGAATGTATGTGGCAAGTATCCCCTGAATAGCTGCGCCATATGAAGATGAGCAAGTTCTGAAATTAGAAGCCGGAAAATATATAAATAGTTTCAATTAAAGCGTTGCATAATTAAAGGCCGCTATCAAGTGTATCTAATTAAGAGTACCGAGCTATAGCTGCGTCGATTGGAAGAGCAGAGGCATGTATATGTCTTTTGCATGGTAAGGAATGTTCATTGGCGTAAGTGGGTGTCCACATATATTGGATGCGCACGTTTAAGTTCTAATTGAAGCTGCGTAAGTGGAGAACTTGAGGAACGTGGATACCGTGGATATATATATGTGGCAGCATATATATTGTTATTGAAGCCAGCGGCGTTATTAGATCAGCGACGGTATATATATATATATATTGGATGCGCCTGTTTAAAGTCCTATTGAAGGTTCGTTCTTTGTATGTTTAATTACCAAGGATAAACAATGTATGCTGGTGCTAGATTACAACCCGTGACATTTATTTATATATGCATATATGCCTGCGGTTGTTTCTTAAATTGTGCATAAATCTATTTGAATGTGTTCATTTTAAGAGTTTTATGAAGAGCGCATGAGTTAAATTCAAGCTCGGGTTGTGTTTAATCATGAGATTACAAGCCATGAATCAAGCTTTATATGCTTGATGGGAGAAAGATCCTGGTAGTAGTGGGCTGGGAGCGGCCTGGGCTGCATCAGGTGGTATCAGAGCTAGAATGCTCAATTGAAGATGTTTGTTTTTTTTTTTGAGAACTGAAGTGGGATGAGTGATTTTTGATCTGATATGCAACTACACAAGTGAACAGGATTGTAGAAGAGGGAAGAAGACAAGATCACGCAAGATCTTAAAGGTAAGATGATTTCCTAATTTGAAATTTGTGAATTGAAGTTTATGGTTGCAGAGAAGTGGCAGTGAACCTGAAGAATCCAATAAGGAATTGGATAAAGAGGACAACTGAAGTGTTCTCAGGAGAGAGAAGGAGATTGCAGAAGCCTAGAGGGAGTAAAGGTGTTGCTCAGGAGAAGGTTCCAGACTAAGGACCGTGCTTACCAAAAGACTAAGTAAGGAGAAGCTTAGTGAGGTAAGATTGTAGCCAGGAGGACTAGCTGTTGCAGAGGCTTTTGCAAAGGAGAATCAACAGAGGTTGAAGAAAGTTGCAGATAAGAGAAGCCTAAGAGCAGTGGAGAATGCTCGAAAGGTTCCAACAGAGGACCAATGATTACCAAAAAAACTAGATCCGGAGGGAAGGATTGGTGAGGTAAGTGGCGGCAAGAGAGTTTGTTGTGGTAGAGGCTTCATGCAACTCATAGGTGAGGAACTCATGGCGAAGGAGATGACTACTGATAGTCATAACAGAGGTTCAGGAAAAGGCCACGTTAGAGGACATAAGAAAGAGGATGCCAAGGTAAATGGCAAGAAGATGAGTCCAGAGGAAGTTGAAATGGAAGAATACATTTGTGAACCAGAACAAGGAGAATTTCTGGGAGATAGTGAAGATGAAGGCTTGAAGACTGAAACTTCAAGTAAGACCAAAGGGTCATATATTTTTAAATCTGACAATTTGTGGATGGTTGCAAGTGAAAGACAATTAGCTGATGGGATGACTGTAGGAATTCGAGAAAGAGAGATTGCAATAATGAAGGTACAATTGCAGGTACTGGAAGAATGGCTACAAGAGAAGAAAAATCAAAATAGAAAATGGACCTTTCCACTGAAGGGAAAGAGAGTGATTTGGTGACAATTGCAGAGGAGGTTGAGGCAAATTGTGATTGCCTTGTTGAAAAAGGGACTTAGAGTTCTTGCGCCAGAGTTGGAGTTTGAAATTCCCACATGCAGATATATTAAAAGAAAAATGTTGAAGGAAGCAGTCAAGACTGAAAAGTCTCATAATTTAAAAACTAATGAGTTGTGCATGTTTGTAGGTACAGAATAGGAAGATAAACAAAATTTAGAGTTTGTGCAAGAAGAGTTGAACCTGAAAGTTGTTCAGATCGATAATGAGTTAGCAAGATCTCTGGAGAAGAAGGAGTCTAATCAGGATGTTGAGGCAGAAAGAGAAGGACCAGCTGATGATTGGTCAAACACTAGTGGAGGTGTGCAAAATCATGTGAAATTTCCAAGGTCTACTCCTAATGAAGTTGTTGAATTGTATAGGAAACTAGATCTCCAGAGAAGAGAGTTGGAGAAACAGAGGACTCATTGGATGAAGAAACAAGGGAAGAGAGCCTTTGGGAATGACAGTCATAAAGCTGAAGATGGTAAGAAGGAAGGACTAGCTAACAGTCTCATGGTGAAGGCAAATCAGCATACTGATGTGCTGATTGGGATGAAACAGCATACTGAGATACTGGCAGAGGGAAGTAAGGCACTAATGCCTTGTGATTTTTGTTTTAACATGTGTTTTGTGAATGCAGGTATGGTCGCCAGTGCTGAGAAACATTTGACTCAGCAGAACAGTCAGTTAAAGAGAAAAGAAGTTCTCTGTTCCAGAAAAAAAGAGGGGGTGGATGATTGGGTGGCAGTCAGAACAGAAACCAGCATAGAAGTAAGAAATCAGTAGCTTGAAGATTTATTAGACAAGGAAATTGAATTAATTAGAAGAATCATGCTGAAAGTGTCTCAGAAAAAGACATCAGCAAAGAAGAGAAGTAGTAGAAGCAGCAAGAGGAAGACAACAGAAGATTGCAAGAGTACAGCTAGTGGAGCAAAACAACATAAAGTGTGGAGACCTGGACAAGAACAGACAGAAGCAGTGGCAAGTGCAAAGTTACAACACAAGATATGGGATACAGGCAAACATAGAGCTGAACACATGATCAGGAGATCATGAAATTTTTCTACCTTGGGAGTATGATGCGGGAGCATCAACCAAAAGGAAATTATTGTAAATAATAGACATAGGGTCATGCATTAGTTTCCTAAATTCCAAATTAATTAGATATTCTCAAATAAAACTAGGAGAGCTTTTAGGCATAAAGGAGTGGATATGGACTTTAAGGGATAAGGATAGTTTTCTATTTTAGAACAGAAAAAAAAAAAAGATGGAATAAAGCTGAAAAGATGCTTTTCCATGTGAATTCATTGCATGTAGAGTTAGATCTTTTAGTTGAGTGATTTTGGGATTTTTTATCATGCTAAGTTTAATAAATTATGGAGCCTCATAGGCATTGAAGGCAAGGAAGTGTGAGAGTGAGGGAGTGAGTGTGAGAAGTTCTCCTTGGGAGCCTTTGGGCAGTTGTAAGAGGGCCATAGATTTGTATATCTAGCCATGAATGTAAAGCTCTTGTGAATGTTTGTTTTATGTAAATATGAGTATGTTCTGCATGAGCATGATTTCTTAATGAATTCTGAGATATGGCATCATTGAATTTCCTTTGTTATATGTTTAACTCTGTGGCGGACAGAGTTTATATTTTAATTCTTTTATTATGGCGGATATCGTGTTTTTCAACACACAATTGTTAACTGTTGATACGCTGATATTCAAGTGATTTCATATCATGATATTATTATGAGTGCGTGGAAAAAGGATATTATCTTCTGCGTTAAAAACGAAGTTTGAAGATCTCTGTTCGAGCCATTGTCGATTTGTAGCTGAGGTATACATTGTCGGCAGTCCATGTCGTCTAAGATTTTGTCTATGGCAAAGAACAGCGTAGTAATGCGAATGTATGTGGCAAGTATCCCCTGAATAGCTGCGGCATATGAAGATGAGCAAGTTCTGAAATTAGAAGCCGGAAAATATATAAACAGTTTCAATTAAAGCATTGCATAATTAAAGGCCGTTGTCAAGTGTATCTAATTAAGAGTACTGAGCTATATCTGCGTCGATTGGAAGAGGAGAGGCATGTATATGTCTTTTGCATGGTAAGGAATGTTCATTGGCATAAGTGGGTGTCCAAGTATATTGGATGCGCACGTTTAAGTTCTAATTGAAGCTGCGTAAGTGGAGAACTTGAGTAACGTGGATACCGTGGATATATATATGTGGCAGCATATATATTGTTATTGAAGCCAGCGACATTATTAGATCAGCGACGGTATATATATATATTGGATGCACCTGTTTAAAGTCCTATTGAAGGTTTGTTCTTTGTATGTTTAATTACCAAGGATAAACAATGTATGTCGGTGCTAGATTACAACCCGTGACATTTATTTATATATGCATATATGCCTACGGTTGTTTCTTAAATTGCGCATAAATCTATTTGAATGTGTTCCTTTTAAGAGTTTTATGAAGAGCGTGTGAGTTAAATTCAAGCTCGGGTTGTGTTTAATCATGAGATTACAAGCCATGAATCAAGCTTTATATGCTTGATGGGAGAAAGACCCTGGTAGTAGTGGCCTGGGAGCGGCATGGGCTGCATCAAAATTTGAGGTAACTCCTACTTATTTTCATTATTCGTCGGTATACGAGGTTAGATGCTATCTAGACAAGGTTACAATTCAAGAATTCGTACCTCACATGATTTCCAATGTTTTTTTTAACCTATAATGCCAAGGTTCATGGAAACTAGTGCTACAACACTCAGGCTCATTCCAACATGTCTTGCAAGGACCCCCTTTTTTTAAACTATAACATCGAGGTTCATGACAACTAGTAGTGTTACAACATTGAGGATTATGTCAATCAATCCTGCCAAGACTGTGAACACTCAACAAATGTTGTTGTTGTTGTTGTTGTTGTAGAACTTGTGAGAAACTATAATGGTGAGAGTCTTGGGAGTCCTAAGAATTGGGCTAGCCAGGACTTTGGTTGTCTGTGATAACGATTTTAAACTTCAGTTTTAGAGGTCTCGAGGGTGAAAATATAAAAAGTTTCAACTCGGCATGCTGCCATTGAAAATTTGTTGGAACCAAAAGTTGGTATGTTTCAATTTAGGCATGAGGCTTTCGAAGGAAAGGAAGTTTATCCAAGGGGAGAAGGTGGAGGTAAATTCTCGTCTTTTTTTTCCCTTTAGTTCTTCTTTATACTATATTATTTTATGCTTGAGCTAGGGTGCTTATCACTCTTAACTTCAGTGAGGATAAGGTAAAATGAAAGTAAATAATAGTGTTGTATCATATATCTTTTCATATTCCATAGGTAAACTAATCTATTTTCTTCACAGGATGCGACCTTCCATCGTAAGGCTTCAACTGATGCTTTTGTGATTTTCGAAGCTAAAACCCTAAGATAGATGTGGTAAACCAATTGACTATTCTAGACCTAGAGAACTGGTGGAAAAAAAAATTTGTTGTTCTAATTCTTGTGGAAATTTTACCACTGTACAATGGGTTGTAGGATTTGACCTAGAGGATAGATGGAAAATTACTTTCATTCTTCTGTTTTGAGGAAATTTTATCATTGTAAAAACGATTGTCAGTCCTGCATGATAGATGGAAAAAAACTCGCATTGTTCTGATTTTGAGGAAATTTTATCACTGTAGAAATGGTCACTATATTTGAGAACATTTGCAGGGGTTTTGAGGGTTTTTAGTAGGCTTGGGCCTGTGGTGGGAATGCAAGCTATTATTGATTTTATACCTAAACTAATGTGGGTTTTTCTTCTGGATGCATACGAGTTTTGAGGAAAATTCAAAATCAAAGGGGGCTTCATGGGAGTGACAATGAAAAGAATGGATTTCCATCACACTGAATTCAAGAGATGAGAGGAATTTCAATTTGAAGAAATGTATCACTAAGTTTACAAGGAAAATAAAAATGTCAAGCACTTTTTGCAGCATAATTTTATTGATGTTCTCTTTAAAAAATTTATCAAAATATTCTTAATGAAATTAGATGAGTAGAAAAAAAATTGATGTTATTTTGAGTCTGTTGTATGAATCATGAGGCCAAGTGAAGCACATATTGAAACCAAAAGCCATCCCATGGAACTGATATACATAAAATCAAGCACAAGATTCCTAATCCAGCAAACAACATTGCAAGGATTGCCTCGACACCAGTTACACGATGCAGTGACAGGGACCTAATTCCAAACAAATGACGCACTAGTATGGTAAGAGGTTTAAAACTTGATGTAAGTTAGATTTAAAAGTTACATGTGCCGATACTTTAAATGCCTAACCATTGAACACAATGGAATTGAATTTGCATGGATTTTCTATTTTTGCTTTTACATTTTTATAACTATATGTTTTTTTAAACTTCAGTGATATAATTTTTGTCGAGATCTCAAATTTCGTTTAAAATAAGATACCTATGTAATGTATCCATAAAAATATGGCATCCAAATAATCAAATCCATTAAGAAAGCCAAACGCTTAGTTAATTAGTTTATTAAGTCAAATGAACAAAATATTCATAGATGTGATAACGCTAATCTCGATGATATTTAATGTTAACAATGGAAGAGTGATAAAAAAAATATCGGAAGACTTGAAATGAAACCAACAAACTTTGAAATTACCACAGAGAAGTATTCATTGTTAGTTTATAGATAAAATTAAATATATTAATTACAAATAGATCATTCTGAAATAAAAAAATAAAAAAAATAAAAATAAAAATTCAATCAAGTTTTTTGAAATTACATGACCAGTTCAGTTTATCAATTTTCAATCCAATGATCTTCACAATTTTTTGTTTTTATTTTTCAATTATTCTATATTTTTTTAAATTAATATACCTTTTAAAATATTATAAATTAGATTATATAGTGTTAATTTTATTTTAGTATTTTAATGGTTAAATTTTATAATTAATAAATTTATTATTTATATTATATGGCATTAATTTTATTTTAATACTTTAATCATTATATTTTATAATTATTAAATTTTTTTATTAATTTAATGATTAGATTTTATAACTAAAAAACTGGCAAGAAAACATTAAAAAAATAAAATAAAATAAAAGTAAACTATACCTCTAAATAAATTAAAAACTACATTCATTTCTTTACGTTAAAGTCCAAATTAGATGAGATAAATGTGAGTGTGATGTTTTTTTGAAGTCCAAATCAGGTGAGATAAATGTGAATGCTCTATTTTATTATAAGAACATTTTTAATTGCATCATCTATTAAACATACATCCTAGTTGGATTGTAAACTTTAATTAGTGAAGTTATTCACAAAATAAATTGGTACTTCTATCTTTATATTTATTGAAGTATGATATTTTATGTTTTTAGGATGATGATGCACTACATTGGACTTCGGAGCCTTGGTGTTGACGATACGTCACCACTTTTGTAACGCTAATTTTTAATGTGCACATAGAAATCTAGAAAAATATTTTGCATGATGAACAAAATAATATAACAATCTGAATGTTGAATGTTACTTAATAGTGACATAATAATTATACTGCATCATTATATTATATTCCAATTATATATATACATATGAATACTAATGTTGAAGACCAATGATTTGATAGTTGACTATGATCATAGGTGGTCAACCTTATGTTAAGCATATTTAATAATGGTCAAGATGATGACATAATCAAACATAATCAATATTTATATGTGAATGTAGACCATGATACTAAAACATGTTCAATTGCACTAAATATATTATTAATCATAGCGAAAACATAGTGATGTTTAACAATAGTCACACATTTTTAACCATAGTCTTGCCATAGTGAACCATCATCAAATATGGTAACACTAGTTAACTATGATTAACCATAATTAATTATGGTCATCATGGTCAACCATTTTTAACCATATTTAGGTCTCTTTAACATGCCTGATTTTCATCAACTATGGTCATTCATGTTCAACCATGGGAAACCAAGGAAAACCATAGTTGATCATAGTCATAATTGGTCAAACATGGTCACCATATTCAACATTTAAAAACCAAGGTCAACCCATCCTCGACATGGCCAACCATTATTAATATGGTCAAATAAGGTCAACCTAGATCATCACGGTGAAATGTAGTCTTCCATTATTAATATAACTAACCATAATATTAATAATATTATCAATAATCCTCTATTGAATTTATAATATTAATAATCCCTTGGATTTATAATATTGATCTCTTGGGTTTCTTAATCCCAAGGGTTTACAATATCAATCCCAAGGTTATTTTTTTTATTAATCCCTTGGATTTGTAATATTAATCCCTAGGCTTTATAATACTAATCTTAGCGTTTATAATTCTAAGATTTAATATACTAATTTTGGGATTTATAATAATTAATCTAACGGTTTATAATATTCGTTTTTATGTTGTTAGGATTTATAATATTTAGTTTAATATGAGGGTTTAATATTGTGATATAGGAATGGTACAATAATACGTTTAATGTCAAACAATCAATCTCATGATGAATATCATAATATTACATGTAATTTATTCAACATCGCAATGTGACATTTCAAAATTATAATTTAATATTAAAATTTATAATAATATGATTTCTAATATTGGATTTTATAATATTATGTTTATAATATTAAGAACCAACTTGAATATCCTTAATCTACAACAAGGCTTATCTATTTTTTTAATTTTTGCAATTGCATCATAAATTACAAAAGTATAGGATACCATTGTGGGAAATGAAAACTCAAGAAACATTAGGAAAATTGTTTTTGGTATTTTAATTTAATAAGTTGGTTTATTATTGAGTTTTTGAAAAAGAGAACATGCAAAAAGGAAAATATGAAATACCGAAATACTGCTAATAAAAACGATTAATAAAGAAATTAAGATTTCATTAATCTAAATATGTTACTTGATATTATAAATATATATCTATTTATTTCCCTAAGTAATTGCCTAGAACACGTTCTTTATAAGGGGAAGTTGCTCTCTCTGCGGACCCCATGGAAGATCAACACACGCATTTCAACTAACTTAGCTGTAATTTAGTTTTATTTGAAATATTATTTTAATTTTAATATTATAATTAATTTAATTAATTTTAATATTAGTATTCTAATTAAAGTTTATATATTATATTTTAGTATTAGATTTTATAATCTTAGATTTATAATATTAGTCTTAGGGTTTATGATATTAATCTTATTGTTTAATATTAATTTTAGATTTATAATCAAGTAAGTTTATAATATTAATAAATGTTTGAGTTTATTAATCTTTTAGGTTTATAAGTTGAAATGTTATTTTTTTTTTCGTTTCCTCTGTATCAGTCAATACGTGCGAAAGGGGGAAGGGAAGCATATTAGACCTTTTTTTATTGTTCATTCCATCGATGTTTTGTTCCTCTCCATGCAGGAAGGGAATAAATAAGTCGATCAAATTTCGAGAAGCTTCGTAAAGTGCCTCCCTAGGAGTTAACCCCCCATTCGTCCATATTTCCAGGAAAAGGACTTCTCGTATTTCATTTCCGCTCCCATAGGAATGAATACTATAATTCGCATCGCGAACAGGCATAAAAACAACATCTATAGGAAAATTTCGTCCTGATAATTATTTGGACTATGTATAATATATCCGCGATTTTTTTCAATTTGTAATCTGATAACAGAAGTAATTGATTTAGTAAGTCTAGCTATATGTTGTGTAGTATCAATTATTTTCATAGAAGGTGGTAATATGATATCTTTTAGGTTTATTATACTAATAATCCCTTAGGTTTATTACTTTATGGGGTTAATTATAGTATTCCCTAAGGTTTATAATATTAATCCACTGAGTTTTAATACTAATCCCTTGGGTTCATCGATCCCTCGGGTTTATAATGTCAATAATTCATTGAGTTTATTAATCCTTGGAGTTTAGAATATTAATCCCTTGGCTTTATAATATTCATCTCAAGGGTGTATAATAATGTTGGGTTATATAATGTCAAGGTTTATAATATTTTATTTTTACTATTAGGGTTTAATATTGTGAGAATGAAATGGTATGAAAATTTATCCAACATTGCAGTGTGACAAGCATCATTGCAATGTGACAAGTAGTTTGACAATCATTATGACAATGATACATCACATTGCATTTTATTGAATGTCTCATTGCAACATTGAATCAGTGAGGATTTAGCATTTTAGTTTATAATATTTGATTTAGGGTTTACAATCTCAAGGTCTATAATATTAATCATTAATCCCTTGGATTCATAATATTAATATTAAGGTTTATAATCCCTTGGGTTTATAATATAAATCTTACAGTTTAATATTAATCCTAGTGTTTAATATTAGTCCTATAATCATAGGGTTTAATATTAATCATATGGTTTATAATATTAATCATATTGTTTAATATTAATCCCATGTGTTTATAATCCCTCGGATTTATTAATCCCCTCGGTTTATAATATTAATCCCGAGTATATAATATTAATCCCTTAGATTTAAAATATTTATCTTCTAGAGTTATTAATCACTTAGGTTTATAATATTAAATATTTCTTTGGTTTATTAATCTCTTAGGTTTATAATATTAATAATCTCTTGGGTTTATTAATCCCCTAGATTTAAGGTTTTGGTTTACAATATTAGGTTCAGGGTTTAGGTTTTATTCTCGTTCACAATATTGGATTTAGGGTTTACAATATTAATGTTTATAATTGTGGAGCTTATAAATTAATCGTATAGTTCTCGATCCCTTCAATTTATAATATTATTCCATTGGATTTATAATATTAATCCCTAATATGTATAATAATATATTAGGGTTGCTAATCTTATGGTGTATTGTCCCTTGAGTTTGTAATATTAATTTGTAGGTTTTGTAATATTAATCCCTTTGGTTTATATATATATATATATATATATATAACACTCAGAGATAAATAAGTATAATTAGTAATAACCTAATGTTATTATTTTGTTTTATGTTTATTATATTATAATTTGAAATAGAAATAGAAATATATTAATTTAATATTATATAACAATATAATACTCTAATAATAGGAAATATAATATTAATATAATAAACATAAATATATAAATATACAATAACATAGTTCAAATTATTTATATAATTATTAATAATAAAATATAGTTAATCTTGAGCAAGTACACCTAATAATTATTAATATGGTTGATATATATACGCTTATCGATGTATATCAACCACATTTACTAACGTGGTTGTAGAGGTGCTTCATATATGTTTATCGACGAAAATTGACCACATTAGTAAATATGGTTGTGCTAGTAATATAACCATTATGTACTTATTGGAAAGTGCTAAATTATAACCATTATATACTCATTCACAAGCGTGAAGTTGATAATTTACTCAAAACATTTATTAAATATTCAACCCTAAAAAAGTTAGTATAGAATAATTATTTTTTAAATAATCAAACCCTAAAATAGTCCATATAGAATAACTGGTTAGTCGTAAACTACATGCAATTCTAGTGGATGTCCCAATTTGCAATTCAATTAAATTTCTTTCGTTGACATGGACAACATTATTTATTGAAGTTGACAATCTAATGACATTGCACCATTAAAATTGTAACCTATTACGAGTGGTATAGTTCAAGAGGCACTACCTGACTTTGTCCCATTATAATTATACTTTCAATGTTTCAAGAAGTTGAAAAACTTATTGGTAACAATGAGGACCAAAAATTGTGTAAAGCATGATTGAGCACAACGGTGGGTTATCTGTGATTTAAGTGCAAACATTCTATGAATCAAAATGTTTTTTTTTCTCATGTCATAAAATTGTGCCATAAAACTCACATGTGGAAAATACCTAAATAGTGTTATATTTGAGGCATTAGGGCGGAATATGTAGAGAGAAGGATTTAGGATGCTGGTAAAGAATAATTTTCACAGGAATGAGCAGTAGTGGGAGGGTGAAGGAGTGATCTTGTTAGAAGGAAGGGTGCACGATACAGTGAGCAAGATTTAGGATAATGGTAAACAATGTATAGGACTTCGCACAACAAGTTTACAGTTCTAAAAATTCTCTGCAATATTTGTTGTGAGGTTATTTATTTGATTTTGTGGCTCCTCTTTTGGTCATCGGGCCTGCTTTATTTATTTTTCCCATATTACTTCCTCCATCCTATCATTTTCTCGAGTTATTTCAAATTGTCTTCTTATTCCAGTGTGCACTATATATTCTATTTTGGATTCTTGTTGAACACTTCTAGTTATATCGTCGGAGCTCTCGTGCTAAATTGGACAGGGATAAATAGGGTGGTGTTCATTGGCTCTAATTTAAAATCTAGGGAGAACCCAGTTTCACTTGGTATTTCATACTTGCGGAAGAAGTGGTTATCAACTTTCTTCATCTCTCTACCTTGCAAAGACATAAAATTTAGATGTGGTCACACATGGTGGAAATTCTTGGGATTTTGTTGTTGTTTCTGTTGCAAATAGAAATTTGTACTCTCACACATTAGGGTTGTGAGTTGCTAGTGTGTTTTCTGTGAACTCCATTTTTTCAGGGTGGGAAATTTTTCAAGTGCATTTTTCACCGGCCAATATTCTTTTGTGAGGTGTATATTTTATTTATTTCCTACGTCCAGGGACACATTTTATCTATTTTTGGAGGATTATCACTATACTACCCTCCCTAAAGTCGTATGCCTTTCTAGGGTGGAATTTATGTAATATATGTGGAAGATCCGTGTGGAGGTGGGGAATAAAATCTATCTTGGTATTTTCACATTGGTCGTTTCTTACCTCCATTTGGGGATGGGCATATTTAATGGTATGTATATGGGATCTGAGTAAGTGATATCACATATCTGATCGACGCCCTTGAAGTTGAAGCTGGAGATATTTTAATTTGAATCCAACGTGCCTTTGTGTTGGTCACTTAGATTCTCTATTGGAATTTTCGATTTTGGACGACGCACGATTTATGGGCTAGGTTTGGTGAGATTTGGGAATTATATATGGTACATTCTATGTGGGGGGACTAATTATTCCTGACATCTATACCACTTTCCTTGGTTATCATTTTCTTTCCATTTTTAGTTTCTTTGGAGGTGTCCTATTTTTATTCTGATCACTACTTTTGGCTTCCCTCAGTCTCCCCACTTCATATGTTTTACATGATAACGTGGTGAACACATATTTTATGCAAACATAAAATCAACTCATAGAATATTAGGATATGTACAAGTCAGATGTATCCTCACACAAGGCTTTCATTCAATCCACTCTAGAGGTTGAGGCAGCATACTAGAAAACTTGGTTGGATGTGGGGAACCCAAGTTCCTCAACTCTCGCACACGGAAACAATTCGTCGGAAAGCCCAAAACTTACTATGCAGTCAAACGATTTGGAGACGTGTCATAGGAACAAATACATATAAATAAATACATATAAACAAAATGACTCGATTACTAGGGCATTCCCTTCCGATGATTCCTATGACATCATACTGGACATCTCTTGGCTTAATGCCCTCGTTATTTTCATAAGGTTGGCGGTGATGAAAATATGAGGATAAACTATTAGGGGGGCATCCTTTCAAGGACCACTATCACTATAAGCCTATCCCAAGTATTGATTTTGATCCATATATCTCCTGCTCAATTTTATTTATCCGACTTTTCCACCTCCCCTCCCCCGCTTTGATATTATGTCCACCCTGAGAGCTTGGTGACTCCCCTTACCCTTGATGTTTTTCCCATGTTACAACCCCCCCGCCCCCTATTCTGCTCTGTCTCGCTTGATTTTCTCCCTTCACTATATGAAATACCCTCCATTCCTTCAGGTGTTATAGTGGGGTCATATTATTATTATCCCACTCCATATGGTTCTCCTCACACACCGAGCCCATCCTCCTCTCCTCCTCCCTATGTAGGTGTTTTGTGGGAATCCTCTCCCCATAACTCGGCCAAAAATGACCTAAATTTTTTATGATTAACCCCTCTCTCACATTAGCTTCCATCTCCATTTATAAGGATGTGGTACGTTATCCCTCCCCAACTATCAACCCTAACTCAGCCCTCAATATCATTGTCAGACGTAGGGGTGGAAAATGGAGCAGACAACTTCAAGGTAGATTGAACCCAATGGCACTCAATTTTCCTTATACTTTTGACCTCCATGATGTTCCCATATTCCATTATGTCAACCCTTAGACCCTTAGAGAAGATGTGCCTGAACCTTTCAATTCATGTTCATTTTCTTGCTCTTGAACATTCGATGCGTGGGGGACTTTTTATTACAAAATAATGTTAGGAGTTCATTTTCAAAATATTTATAATTAAATATAGAAAGCGTTTAAAATAAAAGAATATGGTAATTATATAAATATATAAAAAATGATTATGATAATATTATTATTTATTGAAATAAATATTGAAGTATTAAAATTTATTACTAGAAAGTTAATTATTGCATAATAATAAAAATCATAATAATAATAATAATAATAACATAATTATGTCCACATGGGGTAGCTCAAGAGGCAAGGGCCGTGGAAATGAAGTGTCACCGAACCGGAAGTCTTGGGTTCAAATCTTGGGCTACCCCTCCCCCGTAGAGGGGTACATAATGGACATGTAACTCAGAGAGTCCAGAGAGTCCCGCCCCAGCTTACAAAAAAAATAATAATAATAACATAATTATTATATTAATTATTATAATATTTATTTTAGGTTTTATTATTGGATTTTCTCAATATGAAAATCAATCATGGTCTACCATAGTCAACCATGGTCCAATGTCACTTTGTGAAAACCATGGTCATCCATGGTCAACCATGTTCCAACGCTGCATTGTGACAAAGATTGTATCAATATGAAAATCAACCATGGTTACATTGTGACAAATATTGTCTTTTGCTCCATCGTCAAATTGTGACAACATGGTCATCCTTGGCGAACCATGGTCCAATGTCACATTATGACAAAGATTGTCTCAATGTTAAAATCAACCAAGGTCAACCATTGTCTAATGTCGCATTGTCAGAAAGGTTATCAGAATATGAAAATCAGTCATGGTCAACCATAGTCCAATGTCACATTGTGATAAAGATTTTGTTAATATGAAAATCCACCATGGTGAACCATGTTTATTTTAGGGCTTACAATATTTATCTTAGGGTTTATATACCTTAGGTTTATAATATTTATCCCTTGGGTTTAACATTATTCCTTTGGGTTTATATTCCCCTATGTTTTTATTGTTAATCTCTTGAGTTTATTATTCCTTTAGGTTTATAATATTTATCTTAGGGTTTGTAATATTAATCCCTTGGGTTTATAATACCTTGGGGTTTTAGAATTAATCCCTTGCGTATACAATATCAATCCCTTGGGTTTATCAATCCAAGGGTTCATATTCCTAGGGTATAATATTTTTCATACAGTTTATAATATTAATCCTAGGGTTTAATATAAATCCCTTGGGTTTACAATCATGGTAAACCATGCACAACTAAGGTCGAATGTCAAATTGTGGAAAGTATTATGTCAATATGAAAATCAACCATGGTCAAATTTCGTAATGTGGAAAAGATTGTCTCAATATAAAAATCAACCATGGTAAAAGATGGTTAACCATGTTTATTTTAGGATTTATAGTATTTATCTTAAGGTTTATATACCCAGGGTTTACAATATTTATCCCTTAGGTTTAATAGTATTCCCTTGGGTTTATAATCCCTTGGTTTTTTAATTTTAATCCCTTGGGTTTATTATTCCCTTCGATTTATAATATTAATCTATTGGATTTATTAATCTAAGGGTTCATTTTCCTACGGTGTAATATTATTCATGGGGTTTATAATATAATTTTTTGGGTTTAATATAAATCCCTTAGGTTTATAACCATGTTCAACCATGGTCCAACCTCACAATTTGATAAATATCATCTCTATATGAAAGTAAATCATGCTTAACCATGGTAAATGATGGTTCAAAGTTTCTTTGTGACAAAGATTGTCTCAATATGGAAACGAATGATGGTCAACCATGTTTATTTTAGGGTTTATAATATTTATCTTAGGGTTTATATACCTTGGGTTTAAAATATTGATCCGATGTGTTTAATATTATTCCCTTGGGTTTGTAATACCATGGAGTTTTAGAATTAATACCTTGCTTATATCACATCCGTCACTTGGGTTTATTAATCTAAGGGTTCATATTCCTAAGCTATAATATTATTCATAGATTTTATAATGTTAATCCTAGGTTTTAATATAAATCTCTTGCATTTACAATCATGGTTAACCATGGTAAATGATGGTCCAATGTCAAATTTTGCTAAAGATTGTCTCAATATGAAAATCGACCATGGTCAACCATGGTCCAATGTCGCGTTATGACAAATATTGTCTCACAATGAAAATCAATGATGGTAAAGGATGCTCAACCATGTTTATTTTAGGGTTTATAATATTGATCTTAGTGCTTTTATACCTTCGGATTATAATATTTTCCCCTTGGGTGTAATATTATTCCTCTAGTTTATGATCCCTTGGTTTTTAGTATTAATTCCTTGGGTTTATTAATCTAAGGGTTCATATTCCCAGGGTATAATATTATTCATATGGTTTATAATATTAATTTTTGGGTTTAATATAAATCCATTTGGTTTATAATCATCATCAACTATGGTCCAACACACATTGCAACAAGGATTGTCGCAATATAAAAATCAACCATGGTCAACCATGTTCTAATGTTGTATTGTGTCAAAGATTGTCTCCTAGTCCAACATCACATTGTGACAACCATGGTCATCCATGGTCAACCATATTCCAACGTTAGATTGTGACAAAGATTATGTAAATATAAAAATCAACTGTGGTAAACCACGTTTATTTTAGAGTTTATAATATTTATCTTATGGTTTATATACGTTGGGTTTATAATATTTATTCCTTGGCTTCAATATTATTCCCTTAGGTTTATAATCCCTTAGGTTTTTAGTATTAATCCCCTGGGTTTATTATTCCCTTAGGTTTATAATATCAACACCTTAGGTTTATTAATTAAAGGGTTCATATAAATTGGGTTTGTCAATCCCTTAGACCAACATTACATTGCGACAACCATGGTCATCCATGGTCCAATGTCGCATTGTGACAAATATTGTCTCAATATGAAAATCAACCATCGTCAACCATGACCAACCATTGTCCTACGTGACATTGTGCTAAATGTTGTCTCAATATGAAAATAATGGTCAACCATAGTCCAACCTCGCATGCAACAAAGATTGTGTCAATATGAAAATCAACTATGGTCAACCATGTATATTTTAGGATTTATAATATTTATCTTAGGGTTTATATACCTTCAGTTTATAATATTTAACCCTTAGGTCTAATATTATTCCCTTGGGTTTATAATCATGGTCAACCATGTGAAACTATGGTCCATTATGGTCCAATGTCACACTGTGACAAAGATTATCTCAATACGAAAATCAACCATGGTCAAATGTCGCATTGTGACAAAGATTGTCTCAATATGAAAATCAACCATGGTAAAACATGATTACCCATGTTTATTTTAGGGTCTATATACCTTTGGTTTATAATATTTATCCCTTGGATTTAACATTATTCCCTTGGGTTTATAATCTCAACCCCTTGGCCTTGTTAATTTAAGAGTTCATATTCCTAGGGTAAAATATTATTCATTGGGTTTATAATATTAATCTTTAGATTTAATATAAATCCATTGAGTTTATAATCATGGTCAACCATGGTCCAACATCATGATTGTGAAAAATATTTTCCTAGTATGAAAATCAACCATGGTCCAATGTCACATTATAACAAGGATTATCTCCATATGAAAATCAATCATAATCAACCACGGTCCAACGTCGCATTGTAACAAAGATTGTCTCTATATGAAAATCAACCATGGTCAACCTTGATTGTTTTAGGGTTTATAATATTTATGTTAGGGTTTATATACCTTCAGTTTATAATATTGATCCCATGGGTTTAATACTATTTCCTTGGTTTTATAATCCCTTGGGTTTTTAGTATAAATCCTTTGAGTCGATTATTTCCTTGGGTTTATAATATCAACCCTTCAAATTTATTATTCTAAGGGTTCATATTTATAAGATATAATGTATCCATAGAGTTTGTAATATTTCTCCATCAGTTAAACATAAATCCTTGAGTTTAATTAATTAATAATAAATAATATAAATGATAAAAAAACATAATTTATGTTAATAAATAGATAAAAACCATATTTATATTAATAAAATAATAATAATACTAATATTATTATTATGATTATTATTTAATAATTAATTAATAATAAATGAAATAAATTTCTCAGAAATGTTTATATTAATATTTAATTATAAATATTTAATTAACAATATTTATATTAATAACTATTAATAATTATTTAATTATTATTATTATTATTTGTTAATCAATTATGAATGAATGAATGGTTTATTTAATAAACGAATTAATTATTATTAAATTAATAATGCTATTAAATTATTAATTAAATTTAATAATAATAATAATATTAGTTAATATAAGTAGTAGTATTAATTAAGAATAATCATAATAATTATAATTATTTGTTTTTAGCCTATATCAACCACATTTACTAATGTGATTGTGGATGTGATTGATATAGCTTTTGGTCGTATATCAACTACTTTTACTAATGTGATTGTGGATGCGGTTGATATAAGTTTTGAGTGTATATCAACTACATTCACTAATGTGTTTGTGCTAGTTAACCTACTTTACTCAAAAATACCTAAATGTTATTCTTTATCAAATAATTTTAATTGTAAAAATAAATTAAATTTATAAAACCAAATTTCATACACATTTAATTTTTGTCCAACTTTTATTTAAAAATTTTGATATAAGAAATTACATCACAATCATTCAAATAATTTTAATGATAAAAAATTATAAAATATAATTAAAATAAAATAAAATAAAATACAAATTACATTAATTTGTTCCAATCTCAAATGTGTAGCCTTATATATTCTTTTAAAATGCCATTCTATCTCATGATATTCATAGTAGAAGAGAGGCATCTTTAAATTGATTGCAAATTCCTTGAATATTGGAGAATGAGACAAACATGAATGCGGTCAATAAATTAACTGCACCTATGTCTGTCTGATTCCTGAATATTCGGAAAATCTGCGATAAACTTAACCTCACGGATAAAAAAGAAATACCTATATCATTTGGAGACTCCTAGAAATTATGTGCCTTTCAAGGAAATGAAAGTGCTAGATTTATATATTCTTTTAAAACGCATTCTATCTGATGATATTCATAGTACAAGAGAGATACTCACTTATATCATTTGGGGACTCCTGGAAGTTGTGTATTTTAATGAAATGAAAGTGATTTGAAATTTTTTCCAAAACGAATGCAATTTGAAAATTTTGATAGAATGTCTTGTCTGAAGAAAACACTTTATTAATTCCTCGACGTCCATATCTATGTTTCGCATGCATTATTTTTCAATGAAGGATGATATTGCACGTGCATTGTTTCTGAGCTTCTCCAACCGCCATCCTTATTGACGCAGTAAAATGCATGGGCCTCTCAAACATATTATGTTTTAGTGTTTTTAATAGGAATTGGGATAATTTTATTTTGGTCAAATTTTATTGGTTGCTGACTAAAATGAGTTTTTGAGTATAGTCACTAAAAACTCCAAAACATTTACACGGCAGAGAATTTAGAAATAAAACTTGTGATTCTAAAAAAAATTCATATTAAATTTTTAAACAAATTGAAATTAAAATAAAAATACAAATATATATATATAAACTCTCCAATACATAAACCAGATATACTACAATATACTATCGGTCGGTAATAACTCATTATCCCATTAAATCACAATCTCAACCTTCACCTCCTCGTGAACACGACCAAATCCATCGCTACATCAGCCACCAGGGCAGCCACCAATTCTACCGATGGATAACACCAGCTCCCACGACTCCTGCAGTCCACCGTACACCTCCAAACCCTTCTCTAGATGGTTAAATTTATGTTGACTGCAAATTTTTTTAGTATATTTCAGAATTTGATTATTAAAAGAAAAATCAATTGTTTAACCACTCCTAACTGTTAGACAGTCACTATATTCTAAAAATATCTAATTTACCTAAAAATAAATTATCAATATGCCGATCTTTAAAATTCTACCCACGTCATGTACTCCAATCTTTGTCTTTCAATTTTTGCCAATGTCATTTACTCCCATATTTATATTTCTAACTAACTTTACTTGACAAGAATAAGCAACTTCCACTAAAAGTCCAAAAGAAATAAGGAACTCTTGATCATCTTGGTAATGTTAGGAACACTTAATCAATACAAGCAATGTCTTAATACACATACAGGCACAAAGACACGAGGGTTCTTTCACATCCATTAAGGATCCAAAAACCAATATTGCAGTATTACTCAGAGAAAATGGGTTGAGAGGGACTTCCAATCACTACACTAGGGATATTACATCGTTAAAGACTAAAAAAACTGCCAACTCCCATAGAAAAATCTATTGCCGCGCCATCAAACCTTCGATATAAAATCCTCAACTCCAAGATTCATCCAATCATAGATCCATTCAAGAGAAGGATAAGCTCATTACTCTTCCAAAGGAAACCATCTGAATACAAGTGACACAAATTTTTCTTCGAAGAGTAAAATATATTCATTTAGTTTTTAATATAATTAATTAATTTCCAATTTACATAATTATTTAATTTTTATTATATATAAAATCTAATACTTAATCGTAGTAAAATTTAAAGATTTTAAAAAAATTTCATGATTATATAGAAACAAAATCCAAAATATGAGTGATAAATAGGGATTAGGATAATTTTGGATCTTCTCTTGGAACTGTCATGGTTTTCCATGGTGTAAAGGTCCTATTCTAAGTTGGATCCCTAGGGATAATGATCTTATTTTTCAGTTGAAACTTGAGAGCATAATGAATCTAGGGTTTCTCACCTTGACAAATTTATTCTTTGGTAAACTTGGAATAAGAAATCCTTTCGGAGGGGTCTCTGTGGTATAGTCTGTTATATAAAGAGCATTGTTTCTTCTCACATCTAACTTCATAAAATCGATCCCATCAATCCATACATTTGGATCGAGATCTCCAATTCTACCACTAGTATGATTTTTCTTGCAATTTGCTATTTCACTCCTATTAACTATACTCTCTATAATAAAAACAACTTGGATCAAAATTGTCCTTTCAATACCTTATAAAAAGACATCCACAACCTTAGGAATGGAGGTAATATCATCTTTTTTGGGGACTTCAATGTTAGAACTGTTACTAACCAAGCTATTATGTTAAGTAACAACTCTAACCTTGACCCCATGTGGCTTGATGAAGATTATGACTCAACTAATAGATTCAAGAGAAACTTTGAAGGCATAACCAAGAACTTATTTGAAAAGAATAAGCAACTTCGAAATAAGGAACTCTTGATCATCTTGGTAATGTTAGGAACACTTCATCAATACAAGCAATGTCTTAATACACATACAGGCACAAATAAATGACGGTTCTTTCACATCCATTAAGGATCCAAAAACCAATATTGCAGTATTACTCAGAGAAAATGTGTTGAGAGGGACTTCCAATCACTACACTATGGATATTACATCGTTAAAGACTTAAAAAACTGCCAACTCCCATAGAAAAATCTATTGCCGCGCCACCAAACCTTCGATATAAAATCCTCAACTCCAAGATTCATCCAATCACAGATCCATTCAAGAGAAGGATAAGCTCATTACTCTTCCAAAGGAAACCATCTGAATACAAGTGACACAAATTTTTCTTCGAAGAGTAAAATATATTCATTTAGTTTTTAATATAATTAATTAATTTCAAATTTACATAATTATTTAATTTTATTATATATAAAATCTAATATTTAATCGTAGAAAAATTTAAAGATTTTAAAAAAAATTCATGATTATATAGAAACAAAATCGAAAATATGAGTGATAAAAAGGGATTAGGATCATTTTGGATCTTCTTTTGGAACTGTCATGGTTTTCCATGGTGTAAAGGTCCTATTCTAAGTTGGATCCCTAGTGATAATGATCTTATTTTTCAGTTGAAACTTGGGAGCATAATGAATCTAGGGTTCCTCTCCTTGACAAATTTATTCTTTGGTAAACTTGGAATAAGAAATCCTTTCGGAGGGGTCTTTGTGGTATAGTCTGTTATATAAAGAGCATTGTTTCTTCTCACATATAACTTCATAAAATCGATCCCATCAATCCATACATTTGGATCGAGATCTCCAATTCTACCACTAGTATGATTTTTCTTGCAATTTGCTATTTCACTCCTATTAACTATACTCTCTATAATAAAAACAAATTGGATCAGAATTGTCCTTTCAATACCTTATAAAAAGACATCCACAACCTTAGGAATGAAGGTAATATCATCTTTTTTGGGGACTTCAATGTTAGAACTGTTACTAACCAAGCTATTATGTTAAGTAACAACTCTAACCTTGACCCCTTGTGGCTTGATGAAGATTATGACTCACCTAATAGATTCAAGAGAAACTTTGAAGGCATAACCAAGAACTTATTTGACACTGAGCTCCTCAAGCTTGGTAGTCCGCAAAAACTGATTATTGGCAATGGTATTAACAAGTGGCCTTCCTCTAGCCAGATGACCTGTTTCCATGGGCCGGGCAGTAGTGTCATGGACTATGCAATTTCAGACACCCATGTCCTTAATCTATTACCAAATTTGAACTAGTTAACGGTTACGAGCCTGAATTTGGCCACATGCCTTTATCTTTTAACCCCTAAATATTGCTACACATACCAGCCAGATGCGAAAATCCAATGAAATCCAAAGAAACACTCGTTTCAATCACAGTAATATAGACCTTCTTTTAAATGATTTAAAGAAGGATTTATGCTCAGTGACATATAATAACAACATTGATCAAATTTATTACAGTTTTAATACTACCCTTTCCACTACCATTAACAAGTTCTCTACTGAGGTTTTGTATAAACATATTAACAAAACTGCCAACCCTTGGTATGACAAAGACTATAAAATTACCAGGAAAGTGATCAGAGATGCTCCTAATGAAACTGTAAAGCTCCAGAATATTAGTATATATAAAGCCCTCATAAAAACAAGAAGTGATCCTATATTAACAAGAGACAAGAGCATTTTCTACGTTTCTAAAGTTGTTCCCAAATCGTCTTGGCAGAATGTGCTTGTTCGTAAATAAAAAAAATCATTCAATCCAATTATAGAATTGGGACATCTATCTTAAAAGGTTTTATGACTTCCCGAACACATTGAGTCTGGAATTAATAAGCTTGCTAATGGGAAAGCTAAAGATATCGAAGGATACCGAACTGAAATATCTAAACTAGGAAGATTTATCCTCATCTCCACAAGCTTCTCAATTTGGCTATAAAGCATGGCTTCTCTATGCCTTGGACGCAAAGCCTTATTGTTCCTATATTTAAAAATGCAGACAAAAACACTCCCTCTAACTATAATACCATTATGATTAGACACATATTTGCAAAAATTTATCGGCTCATTTTGGAAAATAAGATTAGTCTTTCACTAGAAAACCATGGTAAAAGAGCTAAAGGGAAAGCTGGGTTTAGGAGACATCACTCGACTATCGACCATCTTGTCATTCTCAGGATCATTTGTCGAGGAATGTCACAATAGTAAAGTTGATCTCTTGTGTTGCTTTGTGGACTTTAGAAAATCTTTTGACACTATTCCTTGGGACAAGCTCTCGAAACATCATGATGAGATAATGGTTCCTCCTAAGTTGACGAATGATGTGATTCACCTCTATGAGATTGTTGTTGTCAAGATTAACACCAACAAAGGGTTGTAAAGATATTAATTGCAATATCAGGGTTAAGCAAGAGTGTCCCATATCCCCTACTATTTTTTGAATTTACTTCGATAAGCTATAGGGGTGTTTGGAAACTACGGGTTGCAAGGGCACCGAGCTTGCTAGTATAATCATTACTCTTCTCCTTTATGGTGATGATATCCTTTTTCTTGATAGAAGCCATGCTGACCTAGATAAGCAACTTAAGACTCTTCATGATTACTACTCCAATATGGGTATGATGGTTAATACCGGCAAAACTAAAGTTATGATTATCAAATCCAAAAATATCAACCATACTAATTTTGTCTATGATAATAATTTCTTAGAACATGTTTCTTCTTATAATATTTAGGTATTGACATTCCTCATGAGGTCAACTGGAATTATAACATTCAGAAAAGGATTATTAAAGGCTGGAAAGATTATTATGAGCTTGAAAACAATTTTAAGTCACCAATATTTGTATTTGGAGTAAAAAAAGTTCCTTTTTTAGACCCTCATCACCCATCTTGTCTTATACGGATGTGAAGTTTGGGTTGCAGTATATCCAAAGAGTCATGGAGAAATATTGAGATGATTAAAAAATAATTCATTACCTACAACCTCAAGATCAAGGGAAATAACCCCTATCCTATCCTCCTGATCGAAGTTGGCCTTACCCCGATTGAAAGTAGGGCTATGTTTAAGCATATGATGTATAAGAAGAAGATCTACAATGTGGAAGCCAAGAGGTTTCCCAAAATTGCTTCTAACTTTAGTTAAAACCCCCACCTCTGCCTCAAGCATGGGTGGTATAAGGATGCCCAATCTTGGCTAAACCATTGGGGGATAAAGGAGGAGATCATCCTTGGAAGAAGGGATAGTGTGAAAGATAGTATCACCTCCAAAGTTAAGGATAAAGGAGATGGAGGGTAAAAGAAAGCTAGTTCATATTATAAGGAGGTGATCAACCCAACCCTTGATAACCATAATTATCTCTCTGTTTTAACCAACACTAAGAAAAAAATGAACATCACTAGGATTAGAACCAATTCTCATAAATGTCAAAGTGAAACCGAAAGGTAGTCTAATCCCAAGGCTCCTTGGGATGGTAGAATCTACCAGCTTTTCTAGATGAAGAGGGTGGAAGATGAAAAAGACTTTCTTTTAGATTTCTTGACTCTTACTCGCATCCACTTCCGTTTTCATAACATCTATAACACTTCCAATCTTCTTGACATGTTAATTAAGATCGACTACAATGATCTTGAAGCGCTTCTTTCCCTTCTTCTTTATCATAGAAATAAGATCTTGAATAATCTCAATAATATTGTTTTTCTTCTTAAGGTCCAACATGCCACATTGGTCTTAGTGGACATCAATCACCACCACCATCATCATCAACTAGGTTTCCAAAAAAAATTCATAACTTTTATTTTATTAATTGTTAAAACTAGTTTGCTTTAACCTACATTTCATTCCATTCATTGTCTTGACTCATTTTTGAAATTTTTAATACTCACAATAATAAATAATAAAGTCCTTGGGGCTAAAAAAAATTAATGACCCTACATTATTTCTTTATCAATAACTATTTATATGAATTATTTTTTATAAAATTTAATTTTTTTTTTATTTTAAAATAAACTAAATAGTTATCTTTTTACAAATTATATTTAAGCATATTCAATTTTATTATTTATTAAATTTTAATTTTTACATAAATATTTTTAATTTTATTAAAGAAATTAATATATTTATGATACAGGTTAATTTGAATATATTTTAAATTAACTACTATAATTTGAATAGAAAATTTGATATACTTCTAGTAGGTTAATTTTAATATTTTTTGAAATTAATTAATATATCAAAATATTTGTATCTTACTGTATTAAATTATTTAATATATCTAAAATTATATAATATTCTATAATAAACATTAAATTTTTTAATATCTTTAAGATAATTTTAAAAGATTTAAACTAAATTATAGATGAAATAGGTTTAGCTATACAATTTTAAATAATATTTTTTTTTTATATAAAGTGAATAATTATCTTTTTACAAATTATATTTAAACATATTAATTTAATTATTTATTAAATTTTAATTTTTAAATAAATACTAAACTCATACATACATATATATAAAATCTTATACACAATTTTCTTTTGAAATTTTCTACACACTAACTAAATAAATCTAATTTGAATAAAAAAACTAATATATTTTTTTTTGGTAAGTAACCACCCACGGGGGATTTCATTGACTTATCCGAAGGAATACCTTAACAATACACCAATTCACCATCAATCCAAAACCACATGAGCTAATAATATGTTTTATTAATTTTAATATATTTTTTAAACTAATGTCCATAATTTGAATTAAAAGTTTAATATATTTCTAATAATATAAGTTAATTTTAATATTTTTTAAATTTAATTACTCTAACAAAATATTTGTATTTTACTATACTAAATCATTTAATATATCCAAAATTATATAATATTTTATAATTTGTATAAAGTTTAACTTATTTAATATATTTAAGATATTTTTAAAAGATCTAGTCTAATTTAGAGATGAAATAGTTTTTTTCACCTGAATCCAACCTTATAATTTTAAGTAATATTGTGTTTTGTTATTATATAAAATGTATTTTTTGAATGGATAAAAATTTGAAGTCAATTTTTTAAAAATATTTCTCTAATGTTAATTAAAATTAATCGAAAAAATACTCTTACTCTATAATTTAATCAAGTCATAAAAAATACATAATATATATTATGAAAAGATTAGAATGAGATAAAACCTTAGTGTGACTTTAGATGTAAATATTTACTTATTAGATTTTTAGGACAAAGTTTTCTTAGGTACCAATCTTTAGGTCTCCTCAAAAGTAGGCCCAAATCTAATTATGCATTGCTGTGACATGTAATTAACAAGTTAAGATCACATAGAAGTAGGCCAAAATCTAATTATGCATTGCATTGCATTGCTGTGACATGTAATTAACAAGTTAAGATCACATAGAAGTAGGCCAAAATCTAATTATGCATTGCTGTGACATGTAATTAACAAGTTAAGATCACATACAATTAAATGACTAGATCACCCACTCTAACCTCTAAAATTTTGATATTTAAAATCCATGTGTAGTGGTCCTACCGATATAATTAAATAACTAAATCTCACTTCTATTTGATATTTAAAATCCATTTGTAGTGGTCCTGCCGAGATAATTAAATAACTAAATCTATATTATATCAGCACATTTAAAATACTCTCCCATGAAATATATGAAAACTACGCACTGCAATAATATGTCAGAAGCACCTTGGAAAAACTCAAACGGAAATAAAAGTGAATTAATATTCATGGATATGGATAGCAATTAATTACAACGTTTTCTGATATCTCGTAAGGATTCAGTTGACAATGGTCACGAACATTTCGTTATAAATGCTGATGCCTTCAGTGGAACTTGACACGTGTCATGATCACGCTGGTTTTAAATTCCTTCGGCTTTAAATTAGATTTTTGAGTTGGATGATCTCGATTTAACATTTTTATTATGGATATGGATATGCACTTGAAAATCTGTATTAAGTAGTTGAAACTATTTGCAAGAATAATTGCATAAAAGCAGTGTAGTTATTTATATCAGTGTAGTTATTTATATCTCAAAAAATCAGTGACATAGTTATTATATTGTTGTTTTATGATATGCTTTATACTCTATCAACTATTTCCAGGAGTATTTTTATATGTAGATTTTTTTGAATATTTTATATATACTTTCAATATAATATAATGATTTTCTTTCAAAAAAAAGAAATTATTATATTATTTTTCTTTGAGAAAAAAAAATTATTATATTACCCAAAAAATCATTGAAATAGTTATTATATTGTTAAAATTTTCTTATGACATTGTATTATGTAAAAGTTATAATAAAATTTTCAATTTATTTTTAATTGGAAATTTAATTTTTCAATTACATTTAAATATAAATATTTATTTTTCAGAATTAAATATTGTAATTTATATAAGTAAATGTTATAATGATTATAAATTTTTAAATATTTAAAAAAATTGATTTATAATAATTCAATAACTGAATTTACTTCTGTAAATAAAAATTCAATTATATTTCATACTCATTAGGCATCCTTATTCTTTCAGACCCATTCACTCCTCCTCAATGGGTAACCGAACAACACATTTTCTGGCCTTTAGTGTAATGGTGGTTGTTGTTTTAATGCTTCAATGCCTCCACATGGGCAGTGCAACACGCCTAGAACGCCAGAATTATCACACCGTCTCGGCTGAATACTTCAAATGGAAAGAGCCACAGGGAGCTGTCGAATGCCCAGGTTCACTTGCAGGTCAGCTGTTTGGCTGTTCGGTATTTTATTTTTTCTTCTCACGGTATTTCATACTTAATTATGTGATGAGCAGGCTGCATAAATTAGAGCTTGCATTGGACTTCATCCAATGATTTTCATGACCAATTTCCTTTCATATCTGCTCTTTAGATCTGAATGAATAGCTTGTTTTGCTTTAAGGGTTTAATCTCAAGATCTGAATGAATAGCTTGTTTTGCTTTAAGGGTTTAATCTCGGAAAATTGATTTTTCAATAAGGAAATGTTTTGACCTTGTAGTTTTCGAATAAAGAAATACTTTAACTATAAGATGTCAAGCAATTTAACTCATTTTTGACATTAATGTTATATTGATTTAAAATAAAAATTTTATCAATTTAATCAACCTTACTTACTAAAACTAGACCAATTCACCTAACTCTACATACTAATACCAATAACATACTAATACCAATAGGTCAAATAGACTAATTTAGTCTCAATAGACATTAACCACTATCATATCATCAACAAACCACTTATAAAATTTTATGCAGTATTCCTCTGTTGTAGTTTTATGCATCAACAAACCACTTATAAAATTTTATGCAGTATTCCTATGTTGTAGTTTTATGCCGTATTTATATGTTGTATGAAAAGAAAAATATATAATCAGATTTTTTGTGTACAGGTGAGGAAGCGCTAAAGCCAGGAGTGAATATAAGACTGGATCATATTCACGGGGCCTGCTCACCCCTCAAGCCCACCAACTCGAGCCCATGGATACCCTTGGTGTCTCAGATTTTCGAAGGAGACAATGCTCGTTTGAATACAATTATGGGCAGGTCAAAAAACGGCAGCACTTATTCTCCACAGAGCGATGTTCCTATTGTATCTGGAAACGTTCTGGGTTCAAAACGATATATTGTAATACTAGGGATTGGCACACCACCAACGAGACAGTTGCTGATAATTAATACGGACAGCGATTTGTCATGGATACAATGCGAGGATTGCAAAAGCTGTTATTCACAGGTAGATCCCATATTCAATCCCAATGCGTCATCTTCTTATAAACGCATAAACTGTACTTCGGAGGCCTGTATTGAATTGAGCAACACCTGCGATGATAACCGGTTATGCGTTTATGAAGAAGATTACTCGGATTTGTCGACAAGCATTGGAGATTACAGCAATGACACCTTGACTCTGGGTTCGGATTCTTTCGAGGGCTTCGCCTTTGGATGTGGGCATCTCAATTCAGGGAACTTTAATGGGACGTCTGGGCTTTTAGGATTGGGGCGGGGTCCAACTGGGTTTCCTAACCAGACAAGAAGCAAATTTGGCGGCGTATTCTCTTACTGCGTTCCGGGTTTCCTATCCTCCAATTCAACGGGCTCGCTCAGCTTCGGTGAGAGTTCGATTCCTGCCACTGCCGCTTTCACCCCTCTCCTTACAGATCCGGATTCTCCCAGCGTGTATTCCGTGGGACTCAACGGCATAAGCGTCGGAGGCGAGAGGCTCTCGATTTCCTCTGCTACTCTTGCAGGAAAAGGCACATTTGTGGACTCTGGAAGCACACTAACTCGGCTTTCCAAAGCCGCATACGATGCACTGAAAACTTCGTTCCGGAGCAAAACCCAGAATCTTCCGAGCGCCTAACCGGACTTGTTCCTGGACACCTGCTACAACCTGTCTGGCTACAGCGACGTCAACCTTCCGACTATAACTTTCCACTTCGCGAACAATTCTGATATGACTGTAAGCCACAAGGGGATTTTGTATCCCCTCAAGGATGACGGATCTCAGACGTGCCTGGCATTCTTCGCTACACAGCAAACGGACAATATTACCATTATCGGGAACTTCCAACAACAGGAAACGCGGATTGTTTTTGACAATAAAGGCGGAAGAGTTGGCTTCGCCTCTGGATCCTGCTCTATTTAGAACTCTGCTCCAAATAATACTAGTCAATTGCCCAGGCTTTAAAATTGACGCCCGTTTGCACGTTTTTGTCCATTTTAGGTCTCAAGTAGAGGTGATTTTAAAATATCCACGTCATGTTGCTGGCGGGTAAATAATTGAGAAAAGTGTCAAAATGACAGGTACACAAAACAATATATATATATATATTTATTTAAAATATTTATGATTTTGGGAAAGGATATGAAGCATAGGAAAGAAGTTGAGTGGTACTTAAAACTAAAATTAAAATATTTAAAATGGTACTTAATTTTAAGTGGGGTATTAATTAAATTTGACATTATTTACTTGAATATTTGAATTAATTTAAAGATCCACTAAAATTTATTGAATTTTAATCAAATTACTTAAAAGTCCTGAAAACTTAAAAGTATTGCTTAAAAATCATGATCGTAGTGGCATGCATTCACTTACTGCCCACACGGATATTTTCTGCTTTTAAAATATTTGAAATTAAATAGACGCTGCTCCACTCTCGGCGCCAGCCCAACTTCCGCCATCTATTAACCGTACCCGCTACCAACCTCCATTGGATTAATATAAAACGTTTGGCTTATGCTTCAGTTTAGTTATATTTTGTTGCAGCCATAAATGTTAGAATAATTAGAATACAAACGTTTTTAATTTTTAATTTAATATAACACATTTTTATTAAAATTTTAATATTAACTTTTATTTTTAAATAAAAAATTTAGAATTGAAATAATGTTAATTATATCTATCTACTAAATAGAATATGATAAAATTATTTTTCCCATTAAATCTACTAGGTTAGTTTGGGGTGATGTTAACAAGTTACAACTAATTAACCCTGTATTTTTTCGATGGGTGATTGATGGCATCAGGTGTGTAAAACTAAGTTTGTAATGAATTGACACTGCAATGCACCATCAAACATAAATAAGCATTGAATCGAATTTTCCCATCATACTATTACCACTATAATCCCATTTGCACACGATAACTTTAGCGTCCTTTGTATTTTTTGACAACATTGAATTTGCTTCAAATACATGGTTTGAGGTTTCCTAACTTCTAACTTGACCTTCGTCGCCAATTTGGAGGAACAATAAGAAATTAGGAATGGCAGTGGAATCTGCAACCCTATCTAGGAAATTGGAATCTGGAATCATTGCCTTCTTTGCATGGACATGTGAATTATCAACTTTCGTCCAGTTATGTGACATATAGATTTAGTACCTACAACTTGAAACCACATTTGGTAAATTACCGAGCTTGATAGTTGAACTACCTTTAGCATCATCCATGTTGATGTAAGAGTAACATTAAAAATTCAACAACTCTTGAGCCTTGATCAAGATTTGGTATTTGGTGTGGTCTGTGGAAATTTGTTTGAGCTTCACGTCTGAAATTCAAATAGTGCTGGAAATTTGTTGGAGCTTGAGGTCTAAATAGTGCTATAAAATTGTTGGAGCTTGAGGTCCAAATAATGTTGGAGCTTGAGTTCCCTGTTCGAGGAGAGTCAAATCTAGGTCTCACTGTTAATCTGAATAAATGCACGACAATCCAATCTTGTTAGTATTTCTTCTTGTCATGAAATTTCAATGTGCGTGTGTTCTTAAAAGATTTTTCGGAATCTTGAAATTTTTCTATAATTCCCATGGGCATATATTTTGATTAATATATTCATGTGGACATCATAATGCTACAATTTCTCACCTTGCTTCCTGTCTAGAGTTTGCCTTCAATTCTCTTTGTTTTTCATAAATATAGTTACGTGGTAACATTATTATGTGGTAACTGTAATGTAGTAACTAGTAATATTTTTTTAAGGGTGGTTCACAAGTATTGGGTGGCTGTGATGTGATATTTTTTTTAAGAGTGGTTCGCCAATATTAGGTGGTTGACATTTCAATTGGCGAAATATTTAGCAACAAAAAATCAACCAACTAAACTAACTTTTGGAAATGTAATAACAAATATAACTTCATAGCTTGTATATTTTTTCTATAATTCCATAGATTTTAAATTGCATTTACACAAATTTATAATTCTATCCCCACCCCTGAAAGCATTCTAGGAAAATAGTGTTTTTTTACTGATTTTTAATTCCTTCTATTGATATGCCATTCAAACGAATTATGATAAGACTCACAGTTTAACAACCTCAAGAAATACAATTACTTTATGGAATTTTAAAACTTCCTCAAAATTGAGTTTTTATATTGGTTCATTTTTTATGTTTAATGGAAGAAAAACTATATAATATGGACTAATTTTTTTAGATGGACTAGACAGTGCTTTATGGCATATTAAAACTTCCTCAAAATTGTAATTTTATATTGGTTCATTTTTTATGTTTAATGGAAGGAAAGCTATATAATATGGACTAATTTTTTTAGATCGACTAAACACTGCTTTATGGCATATTAAAATTTCCTCAAAATTGTATTTTGATATTGGTTCATTTTTTATGTTTAATGGAAGGAAAGATATATAATATGGACTTATTTTTTTAGATGGACTAAACAACTTTGAGAGATTAAAAAAAAAGGAATATAGTGTTAAGGCAGAGTGACTGAATTTTTTTGTTTATAATTTTTTAATAGAATATAAATTTATGATGATTTGTTTTAATATAATTATTTGTATTAGGTTAGTATTAGAAAAAATAAAATAAAAATAGTATGGTTATCAAAAGTTAGATAAAGTGTTAACATAATTTTGATAAATTTCTAAAATAAAATTGCATAATTTTTTTATTGATGGGTAAAAGTAAATATTAAAACTCATGTGAAGGGTAGTTTGAAACTAAAACCGTCATTAAAAAATTCCATGACGGGTAGAGGGACCTGTCAAATTTCACCCTTGATTTCCCCCAACCTCCATGTATGGTATTGTGTTAATGAATTGTAAAGTTAAGTTCCACCCGTTTTTGAAAAAGAGGACAATCGCTAAATAAGCAGTCCAGATGGTTAGGTGAAGGTGACGTAAGATGGAAATAAGTTGAGAAAAAGCTTTGTTACTAAAATGGATAGAGTCTAGTGGTTTTTAGTGTGAGTTTTTGGAAGTTTTGCTCGTGGGTTTTTCTGGTTTAATTCCTTTAAAATCCGGTAGTAATTTATTGAGATCATAAGTTTTATGAGTAATCACTGCACAATCGAAGTGCCTTAGGAGTGTTTGAGGGTGTTGAATCCATATATATACACTCAAAAAAACCAATTTAAATAACACAGATGAAGATTTCGATTTAATATCATAGGTGTTCCAATTCTTATAAGAGCACCAAGTTGGTTGAATTTATTTTTGTTTTTGGTAGAGGAATGAAGGGAGCAGGGGACTGGTAGGAGCTAGGGTTTGCAGAAATAAATCAAGTGTTGGACACCATGGATGGGCGTAAGGGGGGAGAACCACTTCCTTCTACAATCAGGCAGTTTCCAGCCATGGCAAGAAACCGCTGGAGGTTGAAAAAGGATTATCAAGAGAAGGGAAGTTAGAAAATGAAGACACACATAAGCAGAATAATAGGTGGGAGGAAGACATAAGAGAAAAAGGAGAAGAGAACAAGAATCAGAAAGCTGAAAACAAAAAACAAAATGGTCCATGTAAGCTTAAGGCCACCATCATACCTAGAGTGGTATTAAGTGATCCAGCGCTGCAGGCACATAGGGATCACATGACGACTTACACAATAATTTGTAAATTTATAGGGTTATGGCCAATGGAGAAAGCACTATAGGCATGGATTAAATATCATTGGAAACCTAAAGGGGATATAGACCTACACCTTGGATCAAAGGGTTTCTTCGTTGTAGTCTTCACTATGCAGCTGCAGGCCTCTATATGTGGCCTTGGATGATGAATTTTGTCCTGAAGCGTGAGACTTTCACTTCGGTCCCGATTTGGGTACAACTCTACTCCTTACCACTAGATTACTGGCAACCATAATATTAATCAACAATAGGGAATGAACTAGGGCGTTTTGTTAAAATATCTCAGGCAAATAGAAGGGGAAATTACACTTCCTTCGCCCATATATGTGTGGAGATGGATCACTCTCGAGCTCTACCAAATGAAGTGATCCTAGAATTTTTTGATGAAAAATGGGTACAAGCAGTGGATTATGAACATGTTCCTTTCAGATGCTGCAAATGCCATGAACATGGGCATCTATTTAGGGAATGCCCTCTCAACAATACAAAGACTAGAAGTAAAGTTACAGTAGAGAAAGAAATTGATAGATTTCACAAGGAGGGAAATATAGGTAAAGGAGGGAAAAGGTTACAAAAAGAAAACCACAATGAGGAAAAGGAAACAAACCAAAATAGGTACAAGATATTGGAAGAAGAAGAGGAGTTAGAAAAGGAAAATCAAGCCATGGAGGACAACCCAGGGGAGAAGGAAAAGGAAGAAAATATGGAGGAGACATAGGATATTGACCAACAAAAGGAGACTATGATGAGCAACATAGAATTTGAAATGGACTAAGAAATGACCCCGAGTGAGGTGGAAATGGAGGATCATGAATTGCAGGATATTCTCAAAAGAGAACATCTAGATCTGGAAAAATTCCTGAAACAGGGTACCACAGTAGGTATGGGTTCATTACCTCAAGAGGATTTAATAGACTGAAACAACTTTTTCTATGGAGAAATCAGGCAAGAGGGTTGGAAAGTAAAAGAAACCTCGAGAGACAGGGCAACAAAGGGGTGAAAACCTTGAAAACCACATCAGGACTCACTCCCAAAAACCCAGGAAGGAAAAGGGGAAGAAAAAACAAAACGAGTTACTAATAGAATGTGGACAACTCATGATAGACTCAGGTAAGATGAAAGATCTAACCAACTACACTTTTACAAATATTTCTTAATGAAGCTCACATCTTGGAATATTAGAGGTCTAGGAAGTAAAAGGAAACAAAGGAATCTTAACAATAGAATGAAAGAATAAACTCCAGATATGATTTTCATCCAGGAAACTAAATGTTCAATCCAAAAAATAAGAGAAATACATAGCAGATGGCTTAATGGATATGAATTTCTAGAACTAAAAGCAGATAAAAAATCAGGAGGTATTCTCACACTTTGGAACCCTCAAAGAATAGGCATAGTGGATGCTAAAGCATTTAGGAATTATTTATCAGTGGATATTCAGCCTTTAGGAGACAAGGAAATTTATTTAATCACAAACGTTTATGGCCCATAGAAGCTTGACAACAAACTCAGACTACTTACTTCTCTAGAGGATCTAAGATTAAGAATACCATGGATTTTGGGAGGGGACTTTAACATGATAAAATCCATGTCAGAAAAAAAGGGTGGGACCAGAACTCTAGGCAGAGACTCTATAGCATTTCAGAATTTTATAAACAACATGAAGCTAGTTGACACAAATACAAGTAATGGCCTCTTTACCTCGAACAAGAGAAGAGGAGGAGAGTCTCAAGTAGCCTCAAAGCTAGACAGACTCATTATCTCAGAGGACCTTATGCTCATAGGTCTTGATATGACAGCCAAGATTGTCCCCTTTGGTGGCTTGCACCATTGGTGTGTTCAACTTGAGGTGACTGGCATAGGAACCCCGAAAAATAGACCTTTTCGGTTTGAAAATATCTGGCTCACCCATCCAGACTTTATTAGCAACATTGAAAAATGGTGGAAAGAACATTTGCAGATCCAGGGGACAAGAATTTTTCTTTTACACAAAATGTTGAAACATATCAAACTCAAGCTCAAAGATTGGAATAATAATGAGTTTGGCAATACTTTTGAAGAAAAAAATGTAGTTGGAAGGAAAATGCAGGAAATTAATCAAACCCTAATCACTGATGGCTTTGATGGGGAAAGAAGTGAACAAGCTAACAAGCCTCAACAGAAATGGGAGGACTTATGCAAACAAGAGGAAATATTTTGGAGACAAAAATCAAGAGTACAATGGCTAAAAGAATGGGATAGAAACACAAGGCTTTTCCACAGGTCTACAATGGAGCACAAGTCTCACAATAGGATCTCAATGATCAAGGATTCCAGAGGCCACCATCTCAATACCCACAAAGAAATAGAAGTTGTGCTGGTTCAACATTTTCAAGGCATAGCTGAGGAACCTCTCTTAGATAGATCTCAATTTATCAGGGACTTCACAAAGCACATTCCTAAGCTAGTAACAAGAGAGGACAATTATAATCTTAATAGGTCAGTTAATGAAGAGGAGGTCAGTTACATCATCAAAGAAATGCATAATGGAAAAGCACCAGGCCTGGATGGTTTCAATGTACATTTCTTTAAAGCATGTTGAAGTATTGTCAGGCAAGATATACTGGATGTGGTGGAGGGTTCTAGGAATAATAGAATAGTATTCAAGGCACTCAACACATCCTTCATCTCCTTTATTCCTAATAGGACAATGCTATGACACCAAACAGATTCAGACCTATAGTTTTATGCAATGTGGTGTATAAGATAATTTCCAAAATAATTGCCAATAGACTTAAATGCTTCTTCCTACTTTGGTCTCTGTGGAGTAAACAAAGTATGTGGAGGGCAGACAAATTCTCAATAATATCAATCAAGCTCATGAGGTGGTTCATTCATTGATAAGTAAAAGGTAGGCAGGAATGATTATGCAATTGGAACTTGAAAAGGCTTATGATAAGTTAAATTGGGCCTACATAAAGAAGGTCCTCCTAGCTTATGGATTTTACCACAACTGGGTGAGATGGGTAATGGCTCTGGTGACTACCTCTAGTTTTTCAATTCTAGTCAATGGTTATCCATCAAAGACCTTTAAACCTTCAAGAAGCCTCACGCAAGGAGATCCTCTCTCCCCCTTTCTCTTTATTCTTATGATGGAAGGACTAGGTTGATCCATCAAGTCCGCTAGAGAAGCAGGTAAGATCTAGGATCTCAAACTATCCAGGAATGAACATGCTTTAACCCATCAACAATTTGTAGATGATGCCATGCTACAGGGCATCCCCATGGTCAAGGAAGAGCTAACTTACAAACAAATCCCGTGTGACTTTGCTATGGTGGTGGGTACAGAGGTAAGCCTTTCCAAATCAAAGATTTTCTTTTTCAATACTAACATTGTTATTCGGCGAACCATTTCCAGAATTCTGGGCTTTCAAAGGCATATGCTTCCATCCAAATATTTGGGAGTACCGCTCATAGAAAAACCTTTGAACAAGACAGTTTCGGAGCCTGTGATTAATAAGCTGCAGGAAAAGACTCAAAAATGGACAAACAGATCTTTGAACTTGGCGAGAAGACTGGTGCTTACAAAAGCTATCCTTCAATTAGTTCCCATATTCATTTTTTCAACCCTTCCAGCTCAAAAAGGAGTTATGCAACAATGTAGAAATTTCCAAAGAGATTTTCTTTGGGGCAAGGGGGAAGAAAAGAAGAAATCAATCTTGGTAACCTGGGAAAAGATATGCAAACCTAAAACACAAGGAGGTTTAGGATTGGATGATCCTGAAGTGCTAAACAAAGTTTTGGGGGCAAAATTATGGTGGAGATGGATAAAAGATTCAGATGCTCCTTGGGCACAAATTTGGAACCAGAAATATGCCAGTAATTGGCAAGACAAGGACCATATAAGAATATATGGAATCATCAAAGGCTCCCACATCTAGAACAATGCTTGGGAGAATAGAGGCATAGTTCAGAAAAATAGTTTCTGGAATATTAGAGCTAGAGACCTGGCTTGGTTTTGGGAGGATAAATAGCAACAGGAACCTAAGTTGTTAAGAGAAGACATTGCATATCTTAAGCATGATATTGACACCAAAAGGTTACTACGAGTAAATGAATTTTGGGATCAGAAAAATAGTGGAGGAAAATCGAGAACTTGGAAGGAAATAGATTACAGGGATAATGGGCCCTTGAAAGCACAGGATGAGGCTCTAACAGCCATCCTGGATCAAAGAAAGATCTTGATTTTAGCTAATTCTGACCGAATAAGATGGGGAAATAACAATGAAGAAACCTTTAATCTTAAGGAGGCAAAATCCATAGCCCTTGAGCTTGATTCTACAAAACCAAATGGGGTTTGGAAGAATATTTGGAAGAACGAGGAATGGATGAAAACCAAACTATTCATGTGGCTTGTGCATCATAAGAAAACTTTGACCTGGGAGAACATTCAGAAAAGGGGTGTTTATGCCCCATCCAGATGCTAGCTATGTGATTCACAAGAGGAAACTATGGAGCACCTTCTCAACCTCTGCATATTTACTTCCACTTTGTGGGATGGGATTGCCTCAATATTCAGAGAAACAGATAGGGACAGAGGAAGCATGACCAATACCCTAAAGAATTGGAGTAGAAACTTCTCTGATTATGAAACGATAAACAAAGCTTGGGCTTTAAATCCCAGCTTCCTAATTTGGGATGTCTGGAAGGAACCCAACCATAGAATTTTAAAAAATAAAAAGAGTTCCTCTGAGAGTATCATGGAACAAATTTTAAAACAGCTCAAGGAGACAATTGGAACTTTAATGAAAACACCCCCTAAGAACCCCCCTTCAAATGTTGATGTGCAGATATTACTTCAATTGGGTATGCATGGGCTGATTCCTTAGGGCAATAACAGACTGGGAGCGCAACCAGTCACTGAAAATGATTTCTGGCATCCTCCACCCCAGGGATATATGAAATGTAACATAGATGGGGCCTCAAAAGGAAATCTGGGCATGGCTGGTTATGGAGGAGTGATAAGGGATGAGAAGGGCTATATACAATACATTTTTCATTGTAACTTGGGAAGAGCCACAAACAATATGGCGGAGCTAATGGCCCTAGAGAAATGTTTAGAAATACTAAAAAACAACAATCTTCAGAACATCACAGTTGAAGTAGACTCAGAGTTGGTTATCAATTTGGTCAAGAGAATCTGTTGTGGTTCAAATCTACAAAAATTTTCGAGGCAATGGAGGCTTCTTCAGGTCTATCAAAGAATTCATCTGCACCTTCAGAACGTGAGAACCTTAAGGTTCACACATGTTCGTAGGACTACCAATAAATTGGCGGATATACCTTCCAATAAAGGCGCTCTCTGTGCTAGGAGCAACAATAAGTATAGATGGCAAGAAGTTCCCAGGGCAGATTGAGGGATGATTTTCTCAACCAAGTGAATGTGGACCAAGAAATATATTAGAATACGGGTTGCTAGAAGAGTGCAAAGGTTGGGTTTTAGAAAAGAAGCTGTCAACATGAAGTGGCTATCCTGGGGTAATTTCAAAAAAAACAACAACATTCAGTCCTCTGTCAGCTATATCAGTCCAGAATAGCTCAGACCCAAGATTCTAGAGTGGCCAAGGATTTATTGTAACTATCTTTCACCATGGATCAACTCATATTTTCCCTGCAAGGAGATGGGGTGGGGATTTTCCAGTAAGAAGGAACAGTGCAATTATTATGAGAGATATGGTTCTGTCAGAAATGGACGCAGCGAATCAGGAGTTTTTGGGTTTTTGGAAAGCCCCAAAAACTGAAGTGGTTTTCTTGAATTGAGCCTGATGCCACTCATTGATTGACACTTGTTTCAGGAAAGAAAGAGAATGCCGCCTTTATTGGGCGGGTATTCCTCTTGCTCCTCTTCAATCCGATATCCCTCTCAACCATTGGATCAAAAGGTTGGGAATCAAGGGCCATGATTCAAGGTGCATCTTCGTGGGTCCGAGGCAGATTCTTGGCTTCCTCAGCGGACCCGAAATCTTCTAGGTCTAAGATCTAATTCATCTTTATGTCCACCACTTGGTTTTCTATACCGCTCTCAAGGTGGTTTTAGGTTCATCGGGTGTCCTCAATTCCGGAAGTGGTTTCATAGAAAGGAGCCCAATGCCACTCATTGCAACACATGGCTCTAGCAGGAGAGAGAATACCACCCTCATTGGACGTGTATTCTCATGGCTTCTTTCCCTCTCGATATGTATTTCAATTGTTAGATCTTGTAGTGGTGGATCAATGGCCCAGGATCACTGAGCATGTTGGGGGGGTCCAGGTTAGACACTTGGTTTCCTTAGAGGTCCCGATTTCTGTATTTTGTGGGTCTTTTTTCATTTTTAAACACTCTGCGATGCGGGAAGGATCCTGGAGCTCAGATCGAATGATACAATAGTCTCTTAACTTAGGTCATGCGCAGCTGGCGCTTTTCCCAAAACGCCTATAAATAGCCATATCTCTGGCCTTTTCTACCCTGGTTTTTTTTGTATTTTATGTAATCTTTTATACAAAGAAATGAAAAGAAGGTTTGACTCTTGCTTAAGAAAAAAGAGAAGATTTCACCTCTATATCTTTTTTCTAATTTTTATTTTTATTTTTATTTTTTTTCAAATTACAACACCTAAATATCCAAAAATACACACTAAATACAACTCCAAATAGAATAGAATCCAACTTTACAAAGAGCCAAAGAGCCAAATGGAATTGATATATATCTGCATACATTAAGTTAAATGGTGGAAAAAAAATAGTGATATGTAAGTGAGTTTTAAATGATGAGACATTGCTAATATCCTGAAATTAAATTTTTTTAATTATCTATATATATATATATCTATTTTTGTATTTTTCAACATATTGACCCTGCAAAAAAATATGGTTTTAGAAAAATGATAATAAAAGATTTAACATATATATATATATATATATATATATATATATATATATATATATATATATATATATATATATATATATATATATATATATAATTGAAAGCATCAGGTAATAATTTTGAAAGCATCAATTTTATAACTGAATTACTTATAGATATAATTTAATGGATGTATAAAAAAATTATGAAATATTTAAACAATCTAATCAAAATAGAGAATATAAGTGAAGCAGTGGTAAATTTATGAGCATGAAATCTAAACATATTTAAAATTAACGGAGAATAAAATTAGTATAATATTTCATTAATAGTCAATCTATAATGATATTAATGATCTTTTTCTAATCATGAGCAATTAATAACAATATATGTTGTAAAATTATAACTAGTTGTCATGGGCGGGCCTCTGGAAGCTACGCTGCTGATGCAGGAGCATATGACTAAAAAGGCGACAGCTGGAAATGGTTTTTTATTTTTGCTAGAAAGAACGAAAAACATTTTGAATTTTGTTTTATTTTTGTTTTACCTAAATTAAGGCTGACACGATCATTGTCCTTTAAAAATTAAGCAAGAAAGTAAAATAGGATTAGTTAAGAGTATGTTTAAAGAAACTGAAAGGTAATTGAGGAATAGTTAATCAACTGTAAGGAACTACTAGTAAGGCATTAAAAAGAAAAAAACTAGATCCTCATAAGGGAGGCTGCCATCCAGAGAGAAGAAAGGACATAGAATTTGAAATTGAAATTTTTTCTTGAATATCTATGAAAGCAAATGAATCTAGAACCTATCATTAAGGAAGCAAGACAATTTCTCCTTTTCTTGTGCATGAATGTTTCACACATTTTGTTAAAGAAAAATAGTGAAATAATTCATTAAGAGGCCGAATGATATCGACAAAAATCTCGCGACTGAAGGCATCTTAGACCAGAAACCAGAAAAAGGCAAAGCCAACAAATATATCATATCCTTCCTCAACAAAAAAACCAGGTACATTTACATTCAACATTCAAGCATACCTGTGCATTCGTTATATTTCCAAATTTAACAGTTCATTATACATTTATATAACCCAAAATAGTATATGGTTCCGAAACCCATGAACACCGAAGAAACAATAATTTGCAGGCCAAGACTAGTCAAACAGTGAGGGTGTGAAAACCCACGAAACCATACAAACACTCTGAGAAAGCGAAACCCCAAGGGTTATACCCAACTAAGGATAGTGCAAGTAAAGAAAATAAAAACCACAATACAGCCATGGAGGGATCCTACCCTATTTTTCCCCAAGCTTGCGAAGACTCCCAAGGACAATGTTGTGCAGCTGTGTTCTCCAGGCACGACCTCCACACCACCACAAAAACAAGGCGAGTATTCAAGAAACCAGTAGGGCAAAGAAAACAAAAGGACATTGAGCATATAAATAAAGGGAGAAGCAGGGATTTACCTGGAAAGGGCCTGACTCTGAGCCAGAGGACGAGAACTGAGTCTCTTTCCAGAGGGTTTCTTCCAACAGGAATGCCATAGGAGAAGTTTACATGCTCACCAAGGAACCAGAGGGTTAGAGACATAAAAATGAGATGCATAAATGAAATTGGAACAAAACATTACCTGAGGTAGTGTATGTTGAGCTACCCACCACAGTAGTAAGGAAAGAACCTGTGGTTACATAGAGCCAGATCAACACCAAAACCAACACCAAAAAAAATCATCACGATTAGAGAAGAGACAAAGCTTGAGCCAGGTAACAATGGAAAAAAATTGAAACATCTTGCATATTGAAAGTCGACCTAAAATCTTCGAGAACCAGCAAAATAAACCACCACAAGGAACAAGCGAAGGCACAATGCTAACAAACCGCCACAAGGAACAAGCGAAGGCACAATGATAACAAACCACCACAGGGAACAAGCGAAGGCACAATGCTAACAAACTACCACAAGAAACAAGTGAAGGCACGACGCACCCACAGAGCTGAGCCAGATCAATGGCGAGTACAAGAATGAACAAACAATTAAGCACATTAAAACCTCACACCAAAACCCTATATTGTTTATTCGAAAAATTAACAAGAGTTAAATGGTCATTGATACATGTCCCTCCTCAATATTGCCACCAAATTTTCTCTCAGTAAAGATGGAGGTAGGAAGAAGGGGTCAAGGTAAAGCCATCAGATGAGTAGATGAAGGGCTACGGGAAGAGATTAGGACTTTAACTGCATGCTTGGTAGCATTGGAAGCAGGAAAGTGTAGAGATCTAGAAGGTGGGGATAACAATGAGGAGGAAAACGCAGCCACGACAGATGGGTCAGATGAAGAGGGACCAGACATTAAACTATTGAGGTCAGTTTTGTTGGCTAGTAGCAAGCCAAGACTGGAGCTTTCTAATTATGATGGCAGTTTGTCCACAGATGCATTGTTAGACTGGATAAGTGAGCTAGATAGATATTTTGAATATGAAGAAATCAACGAAGACAAGAACATCAGGTTTGTTGTCACCAAGTTGAAGAGACATGCAGCACTGTGGTGGGACAGTGTGCAGGGAGAAAGGATAAGATTGAACAAACCATTGATTAAAAATGGGACATGATGATTGCTAGGATAAAGAGCAAGTTTTTGCCTAAATATACCAAATTTCCCTTTATAGGCAAGTACAAAACTTGAGACAATGAATGATGACCGTAAAGGAATATACTGAAGAATTTTATAAAGTAAACCTAAGAGCTGGCTATGTTGAAGATACCCCTGAAAAAACAATGAGGTTTGTAAATGGTCTACGGATTGAGATCCTAGAAGAAATTAGTATTATTTCCCCTAAGACCATAGAGGAAGGGTGTATAGTAATTTTGGGTTATATAATGTCAAGGTTTATAATATTTTGTTTTTACTATTAGGGTTTAATATTGTGACAATGAAATGGTATGGAAATTTATCCAACATTGTAGTGTGACAAGCATCATTGCAATGCGACAAGTAGTTTGACAATCATTATGACAATGATACATCACATTGCAGTCTATTGAATGTCGCATTTAAACATTGAATAAGCGAGAATTTAACATTTTAGTTTATAATATTTGATTTAAGGTTTACAATCTTAAGATTTATAATATTAATCATACAATTTTTAATCCCTTGGATTTATAATATTAATATTAAGGTTTATAACCCCTTGGGTTTATAATATAAATCTTAGAGTTTAATATTAATCCTAGTGTTTAATATTAGTCCTTTAATCATAGGGTTTAATATTAATCATATGGTTTATAATATTAATCATATCGTTTAATATTAATCCCATGTGTTTATAATCCCTTGGGTCTATTAATCCCCCGAGTTTACAATATTTATCTTTTGGAGTTATTAATCACTTAGGTTTATAATATTAAATATTTCTTTGTTTTATTAATCTCTTAGGTTTATAATACTAATAATCTCTTGGTTTTATTAATCCCCTATATTAAGGTTTTGGTTTACAATATTAGGTTTAGGGTTTAGGGTTTATTCTCGTTTACAATATTGGATTTAGGGTTTACAATATTAATGTTTATATTTGTGGAGCTTATAAAATTAATCATATAGTTCTCAATCCCTTCAATTTATAATATTATTCCATTGGATCTATAATATTAATCCCTAATATGTATAATAATATAATAGGGTTGCTAATCTTATGGTTTATTGTCTCTTGGGTTTGTAATACTAATTTGTAGGTTTTATAATATTAATCCCTCTGGTTTATATATATATATATATATATATATAATGCTCAAATATAAATAAGTACTATTAGTAATAACCTAATGTTATTATTATGTTTTATGTTTATTATATTATAATTTGAAATAGAAATAGAAATATATTAATTTAATATTATATAACAACATAATACTCTAATAATATAAAATATAATATTAATATAAGAAACATATATATATATATATATATATATATATACAATAATATAGTTCAAATTAGTTATATAATTATTAATAATAAGATATAGTTAATCTTGAACAAGTAAACCTAATAATTATTAATGTAGTTGATATACGCTTATCATTGTATATCAACCACATTTACTTATGTGGTTGTAGAGGTGCTTCATATACGTCTATCGACGTAAATTGACCACATTAGTAAATATGGTTGTCCTAGTAATATGACAATTATGTACTTATTGGCAAGCGCTAAATTATAAGCATTATATACTCATTCACAAGCGTGAAGTTGATAATTTACTCAAAATATTTATAATGGTCAACCCTAAAAATGTTAATATAGAATAATTGTTTTTAAATAATCAACCCTAAAATAGTCAATATAGAATAATTGGTTCATCATAAACTACATGCAATTCTAGTGGATGTCCCAATCTGCAATTCGATTAAATTGCTTTGGTTGATACGGACAACATTATTTATTGAAGTTGACAATTTAATGACATTTCACCATTAAAATTGTAATCTATTACCAGTTGTATAGTTCATGAGGCACTACCCGACTTCGTCCCACTATAATTGTACTTTCAATATTTCAAGGAGTTGTAAAACTTATTGGTAACAATGAGGACCAAAAATTGTGTAAAGCGTGATTGAGCACAATGGTGGGTTATCTGCAATTTAAGTGCAAACATTCTATGAATCAAAATGTTTTATTTTCTCATTTCATAAAATTGTGCCGTAAAACTCACATGTGGAACATACCTAAATAGTGTTATATTTGAGGCATTATGGTGCAAGATGTAGAGTGAAGGATTTAGGATGTTGGTAAACAAGAATGTTCATAGGAATGCAAAGGAGTGGGAGAGTGAAGGAGTGATGTTGTTAGAAGGGAGGGTGACGATACAGTGAGCAAGATTTAGGATGATGGTAAACAAGGTATAGGACTTTTCACAACAAGTTCACGGTTCTAAGAACTCTCTACAAGGTTTGTTGTGAGATTATTTATTTCATTTTGTGGCTCCTCTTCTGGTCATTGGGCCTGCTTTATTTATTTTTCCCATATTACTTCCTCCATTCTCTAGGGATGCCACCCTATCCTTTTCTTGAGTTATTTCAAATTGTCTTCTTATTCCAATGTGCACTATATATTCTAATTTGCATTCTTATTGAACATTTCTAGTTATATCGTCGGAGCTCTTGTGCTAAATTGGACTGGAATAAATAGGGCAGTGTTCATTGGCTCTGATTTAGAATCTAGGGAGAACCCAGTTTCACTTTGTATTTCATACTTGTGGAAGAATTGGTTGTTGAATTTCATCATCTCTTTACCTTGCAAAGACATAAAATTCAGCTGTGGTCATAAATGGTGGAAATTATTGGGATTTTGTTTTGTTTCTGTTGCAAATAGATATTTGTACTCTCACACATTAGGGTTGTGAGTTGCTAGTGTGTGGTCTATGAACTCCATTTTTTCATGGTGGCAAATTGTTTGAGTGCATTTTTCACCTGCTAGTATTCTTCTGTGAGGTGTACATTTTATTTATTTTCTGCATCTAGGGACACATTTTATCTGTTTTTGGAGGATTATCACTATACTACCCTCCCTGAGATGGTCTATGCTTCTAGGGTGGAATTTAATGTATGTGGAAGATATGTGTGGAGGTGGGAAATAAATTCTATCTTGGTATTTTAACGTTAGTCATTGCTTACCTCCATTTGGGGATGGGCATATTTAATGGTATGGATATGGGATCTGATTAGGTGATACCACATATTCGATCGATGCCCTTTGAGTTGGAGTGGGAGATTTTTTAATCTGAATCCATACTTGCCTCTGTGTTGGTCACTTAGATTCTCTATTCGAATTTTCAATTTTCGACGATGTACGATTTATGGGCTCTATCTTCACGTGGATGTATGGGCTAGGTTCGGTGAGATTTTGGAATTATATATGGTACATTCTATGTGGGGGGACTAATTATTCTTGACATCTATACCACTTTCCTTGGGTGTCATTTTATTCCATTTTTGGTTTCTCTCGAGGTGTCCTATTTTTATTTTGATCACTACTTTTGGCTTCCCTCAGTCTCCCCACTTCATATGTTTTACATGCTAATGTGGTGAACACATATTTTATGCAAACAGAAAATCGACACATAGAATATTAGGATATATACAATTCAAATGTATCCTCACACAAGGCTTTCATTCAAGCCACTCTAGAGGTTGAGGTGGCATACTAGAAAACTTGGTTGGATGTGGGGAACCCAGGTTTTTCAACTCTCACACACGGAAACAATTCGACGGAAAGACCAAAACTTACTATGCAGCCAAAGGATTTGGAGACGTGTCATAGAACCCTGGATAGAGAACACCGAGTAGGGAAGAAGGATTTTGGCAAAATAATTGGGACATTGATAGACAAGAAACTCTTGAGTTTCGGTTATGACATTCTTTGGGACTGAGTTACTAGTCTATAGAAATGTGAGCTCCTAGGTCATTGGGACTTTGCTGATTTACTAGAGCCAGAGGACCAAAAAACAATGGTCACCCATTTTGGGTTACACCCCTAAGGTGAATCGATTGATGAATCATCGGTACAACTTCCATTTTCTACATTAGTATGATCTAGAGTACATCAACAACAAGCCTTGGGTTAGGGGTGAAGTTTCCTCCATCTTCATAGATGGTACATTGGCTTTAACCCTCCAAGGGATACATCAAAGAATAATATGGTCTAGGTTAAATTACTTGGTCTACCCATTCAATTTTTGACTCAACGATTTTTAAAGGAGATCAGGGAGGTGATTGGAAGCTTCATTTATATGGACCTAGGATGTTTTGGGGAGAAAGACAAGTAGGTGGCATGGATCTTGGTGGAGTTGGGTTTCTCGGGGGGTCTCCCATAACACATTGACATGGAATAGGAACAAATACATATAAACAAAATGATTGGATTACTGGGGCATTCCCTTCCGATGATTCCTATGCCATCATATTGGACATATCTTGGCTTAATGCCCTTGGAAGTTTCATAAGGTTGGTGGTGATGAAAATCCAAGGATAGGCTATCAGCGGGGGCGTCCTTTTGAAGACCACTCTCACTATAAGCCTATTGCAAGTATTGATTTTAATCCATATATCTCCTACTCATTTTTATTTATCCCACGGTTCCACCTCCCCTCCCCCCCTCTGATATTATGTATCCTTCCCTGCACTTTGATAACTTGGTGACTCCCCTTACCATTGGCCATGATGTTTTTCCCAGGTTACAAGCGTCCCCCCTCTTCTTCTCCATGTCACCTAATTGTCTCCCTTCACTTTATGAAATACCCTCCATTCCCTCGGGTGCTATAGTGGGGTCATATTATTCGTATCCCCCTCCTTATGGTTCCCCACACACACCAAGCCCATCCTCCTCTCCTCCTCCCTATGTAGTGGTTTTGTCAAATCCTAACTTAGTCAAAAGTGACCTCGATTTTTTATGATTAAATCCTCTCTCACATTAGCTTCTCTCTCCATTTATAAGGGTGTGGTATGTTATACCTCCCCAACTATCAGCCCCAACTCAGCCCTCAAAATCATTGTCAGACGTAAGGGTGGAAAATGGAGTAGACAACTTCAAGGTAGATTGAACCCACTGGCACTCAATTTTCCTGATACTTCTGACCTCCGTGATGTTCCCATATTCCATTCTGTCAACCCTTAGACCCTTAGAGAAGATGTGCCTAAACCTTTGAATTCATGTTGATTTTCTTGTTCTTGAACATTCGATGCCTGGGGGACCCTTTTAAACAACTTTCTCCCAGGCACCTTTTCTATTTTTTACGTCCTTCCATTATTCGGATACAGGAAACGATGAATACCTCTCATAATGTCTTTGAATATTTCTAATATATCTTTCCAGAGTGGCACATGGTGGCTGTAGACTCATGTGGACATTCAGGTGTTTTGGCAGCCCTTTGAGATCCCAGATGAATGTCTTTATTGGCATATAAATGTTTTGCTGGTATCTTTTTGACATGGCAGACTCGCGAAGTTTCTGCTAGAATCCATTTCCTTAATATCTATGCCCCTTATAAAGACAAGTCTTTTTTCTGGAATCATTTAGAGGCCAAGGATATTATGAATATTGGTTCCCTTGTCATGGCAAGAGATTTCAATACCACACTCTCCATGCAGGATTGTTGGGGGGAAAAATTGCAGGCGGGATCCTTTGGTAGATAGACTACAATCAAATTTTACTGATAATCATCTGTTGGAGATATCTCCCTTTCCTCTCCCTCCTACCTGGTATAATGGTAGAGTTGATAAAAACCATATCAAGAAGTGATTGGATCATTTCCTGGTTTATGATAACCTTGTGGAGAGATTGGGTAATTTGAGATCCTAGGTGGATAAGGCATACATATCATATCACCTTCCAATTGTATTATAGTGGTAGACCATGAAAATTAGATTGGAAATTCCCTTCAAATTCAATTGAACTTGGTTGGAGGATGAATATTTCAACAAATTAGTTACTTCAACTTGGAAGGAAGTGGCCTAGTACCAATGAAGTCTTACATGCAACACATAACTGAGAAACTACAACTCCTTAAGAGTCGGGTTGGGATATGGGAAAGATATAAAAATAATTGCATGTTAAAGGAGTTCAAGTCCCTTGTTGTGGATATTGAAAGACTGGGCATATATCTAGATGGTGGGGATCCAAACACTTCTTTATTGGAGTAGCTTAAGGAGATGGAAGGAAAGAAAAGACAATTTTTCCCACTCTCTCCATTAGCCTTTATATTAGTCATGGACGGGCTCAGCCTTAAAATCAAGGAGGCTAGATCTTCTAGAATTTTCTATGGCATCAAGTTGGGTATAAATGTCGATATATATCATAGTTCTTTTGTTGATGATATCCTCTCATTTGGGACAATATCTAGATCTCACTGGTTGACTATACGTTATATATTTATGAGATTTGGAGATGGATCGGGGTTGAGGATAAATGGGGAAAAATCATTACTTTTATTCTCTATAGGGGATGAGGAGGTGATCTCATTCATTGTTGGTATATTCGGAGTTGAAACTAAGGCCTTTTTGAGTGCTTTACATATATGGGATTCCATCTCAAGCCCAACAAATATAGGTCAACTAATTGGTTATGGCTACTAGAAAAATTTCAACGCAGATTGTTTGGTTGGTCAAACAGATGGCTTACTTTGGCGGGTATGTACACCCTAACAAATGTCGTACTACAATAGATAAAAATACATTGGGCATACCTATATTTACTTCCTTGTTTTATTATTTCTTAGATGTGGATTATATTGGCACACTTTATTTGGGTTGGAACTAGGGTAGAAAAGGAATTCCATTTAACAAGATGGGATAGTATCATGAATCTGAAGGAATATGGAGGATGGGGGATCTTGGAGGTGAAAATATTTGTATGGTAAGTATTGGTAAAATCCATGTGGAAGACTCTAATCCAAGATGGGATATGGAGGGAAATTATTCATGCAAACTATCTGAAAAATCAAAGTGTAACTAAGTGGATTAGAGATGGCATGAAAGGGGAAAATATGGGTTCATTTATATGGTTGAGTTTTCACAAAGTTAAATATTGGTTCCTCCTACATCTTCGGTGGTCTTTCGTCAATGGAAACTGCATGTTATTGGTTTCGACAACATTCTTGGAGTTCAAAACTATGTTTGCCTCCCAATGGAGATTATCAATCGCTTACATGCTAGAGGATTTTTTATTCTGGCTCAGGTCATTCATTGGTGGTAGGGCTCATTTCCTGTTTGGAAGAGGGATATAAAGATTGAACTGGTTGGACACAATGCCAAGGTCTGGGATAATTACATCTCGGAACTTAGAAGAGTGGTATTGTGTCTCTCTCAGGGAGGCAATTTCATCACCTGGGGTAGGGTTCTCCATCAGGGATGTGTAGAGGTAACAGAGGTGTACATGTATATTTTGATCACAAGACACTCTTTAGATAGTAAATTGTTGGATCCAGAAAACATGGAAACTGAAGGTTCATGTTAAGATCATAGTATTCACCTAGTTGTCTGGTAAGAGAAAACAATGACTTGGGAGAATATACATAAGAGGGGCGTACATGGACCTGGATGTCTCCCACTATGTCATTCTTCTTTGTAAACTATACAACGTCTTCTCATGGATTGCTATATTTCAACATAGGTATGGCACTAAATGTCCCTGATTTTAATATTCCTTTTAGTACATACTTCTCTGTTGAACAATGTTTATGCTGGTGGTTGGAATTGGGTGGCATACTACAACCTATTCCTCTATCTATATTTTAGGAAATATGGTTTGCTGGGAACAAATATATTTTTTAAGGCATCCCTATCAACATCTACAAAACATGCTCCTACATTGGTACTTGGATGGATATGCAGAAAATTCGAGTACATACTGACAAAGATTTAAGTGTTCGTCTAATACCACCATGCATTCAGTTTCAAGCAAGGTACTTTGATGATGCAACACAGGTGATGATATGTGGCTATGGTACCAGCGTTAGGATCTGCGATAGAAAACAATACAAATACATTCGCATGGTGCCACATGCACTAACATGAGGGCTGAAATATTGGCACTATGGGGCCTCCTTTGGTTTACCAAGAAGCTTAATTTGAATACCATTCACATATACAGGGATTCCAAGTCCCACATTGACAGTGTGCTAGGGAAAACTGGCCCCCCCAATTTGATGGATGGCTCAATCACATTCAAACCCTTAAGTCTTATTATGACTGCATTACCTTTTACCGTATCTACAGAGAATCAAATGCTGTTATAGTATGTTGTCCAAAAAGGGTCTTACCGAGGCTACGGGATATATGCACTTTCAGTACCTGGAGGATAGCATTGTTATATGGCCAACTGCATGTAAATCCCATAACTTCTTTGCTTTCAATGTCCATTATATTTGCTAAACATTTTATGCATTCATGTCATTGTTATGTAGTCTCATTATGGGTCAACCTTATGCACTTATTTTTGTTTACTTTTTTGCCACATATGTAACCTTAGCAAGACATTATAGAACTTATAACACTTTGTAGAATGGAGATTATATATATGCACAATATTTTTGACAATTGTACTGGTACTTAATATAAACCATCATAGACCCATCTTAAGTACGGATCTAACATGCGCCGAGAGGGGTCAAATTTCTTCATGTGCAAACTTTTTTAGAGTGCAAAATACAAAGTATTATTCTTCATTGTTTAAAATGTATTTTTGAATACTAAATAGAGTATATATAGGACCAAATAAAAAATTTAACCATAAAACTTATTTTTTTCTATATATAGATATATATGAAGTTGATATTGACATAAATTAATTAATATAGATCTTGAAATAATTTATTTAAATCACTTGTTGAAATATTTTTGAAAAGTATAAAATTTAAACATGTGATTCACAATTTTTTTATTTCTAATTACTTTAGAGTGTATATATATATATATATATAATCGATGTTATTTTTCTATTTATTTATTTTTTAAAAAACAAAAATAGACTCACAAATTTACACATCCCTTATACTAAACTGTAAAATAAACCTAATAGCTCAACTAATATTTTTTATTATTATTATCTATTAGAAACCGTATATTTATAGATATGAAAGGATGCCACTCTCGAAGTTAACGTAATAATTTAGAAGTCTCCTAATTAGGTAATAATTTTTTCTAAATTTTGGCATTCGAATGTATAAGCAGCAAAGCTAATCATTAATTTAACAGATTCATATTTACAATCACATCATAAATGAATATTGATTGTGTATGGGAAATCTGCAATGTAAACTTTTAAAGGAATATTGATAGTATATTGATTGTGATTTATACATGTGATTGTTTTCAAAAGGAAATGGAAATGAGGAAAAAATCGCAATAATAAAATGTTAACTTTTTATTATATACTATTTTATTACATTCTATTTTATTAGAAAATAATGTTAGGAGTTTATTTTCAAAATATTTATAATTAAATATAGAAAGCGTTTAAAATAAAAGAATATGGTAATTATATAAATATACAAAAAAATATAATAATAATAATATTATTGAAATAAATAATGAAATATTAAAATTTATTACTAGAAAGTTAATTATTGAATCATAATAATAATATAATTATTATAGTAATTATTATAATATTTATTTTGGGTTTATATAACTTGGTTTGTAATATTTATTTTAGGTTTCATCATTGGATTTTCTCAATATGAAAATTAATCATGGTCAACTATGGTCCAATGTCACAATGTGACAAATATTGTCTAAATATGAACATCAACCATGATCACATTATGATAAAGATTGTCTCTTGGTCCAACATTACATTGTGAAAACCATGGTCAACCATGGTCAACCATGTTCCAACGCCTCATTGTGACAAAGATTGTATCAATATGAAAATCAACCATGGTTACACTGTGACAAAGATTGTCTCTTGCTCCATCGTCAAATTGTGACAACATTGTCATCCTTGGCGAACCATGGTCCAACGTCGCATTATGACAAAGATTGTCTCAATGTGAAAATCAACCATTCTCGACCATTTTCTAATGTCACATTGTGAGAAAGGATGTTAGAATATGAAAATCAACCATGGTCAGCCATAGTCCAATGTCACATTGTGACAAAGATTTTGTCAATATGAAAATCCACCATGGTCAACCATGTTTATTTTAGGGCTTACAATATTTATCTTAGGGTTTATATACCTTAGGTTTATAACATTTATCCCTTGGGTTTAACATTATTCCTTTGGGTTTATATTCCCATGTGTTTTTAGTGTTAATCTCTTCAGTTTATTATTCCTTTGGGTTTATAATATTTATCTTAGGGTTTGTAATATTAATCCCTTGGGTTTATAATACCTTGGGGTTTTAGAATTAATCCCTTGCATATACAATATCAATCCTCTGGGTTTATCAATCCAAGGGTTCATATTCCTAGGGTATAATATTATTCATACAGTTTATAATATTAATCCTAGGGTTTAATATAAATCCCTTGGGTTTACAATCATGGTCAACCATGCACAACTAAGGTCCAATGTCACATTGTGGAAAATATTATATCAATATGAAAATAAACCATGGTCGAATTTCGTAATATGGCAAAGATTGTCTCAATATAAAAATCAACCATGGTAAAACATGGCTAACCATGTTTATTTTAAGGTTTATAGTATTTATCTTAAGGTTTATATACATAGGGTTTACAATATTTATCCCTTAGGTTTAATATTACTCCCTTAGGTTTTTAATATTAATCCCTTGGGTTTATTATTGCCTTCAATTTATAATATTAATCTATCTAAGGGTTCATTTTCTTAGGGTGTAATATTATTCATAGGGATTATAATATAATTTTTTGGGTTTAATATAAATCCCTTGGTTTTATAATCATGTTCAACCATGGTCCAACCTCGCAATTTGATAAGGATTATCTTGATATGAAAGTAAATCATGCTTAACCATGATAAACGATGGTTCAAAGTTTCTCTGTGACAAAGATTATCTCAATATGAAAACAAATGATGGTCAACCATGTTTATTTTAGGGTTTATAATATTTATCTTAGGGTGTGTATACCATGGGTTTATAATATTGATCGCTTGTGTTTAATATTATTCCCTTGGGTTTATAATACCTTGGAGTTTTAGAATTAATCCCTTGGGTTTATCATATCAATCACTTGGGTTTATTAATCTAAGGGTTCATATTCCTAAGGTATAACATTATTCATAGAGTTTATAATATTAATACTAGGTTCTAATATAAATCTCTTGCATTTATAATCATGGTCAACCATGGTAAATGATGGTCCAATGTCACATTGTGCCAAAGATTGCCTCAATTTGAAAATCAACCATAGTTAACCGCGGTCAACCATGGTCCAATGTCGCATTATGACAGATATTGTTTCAATATGAAAATCAACGAAGGTAAAGGATGCTCAACCATGTTTATTTTAGGGTTTATAATATTGATATTAGTGCTTTTATACCTTGGGATTATAATATTTATCCCTTGGGTTTAATATTATTCCTCTAGTTTATAATCCCTTGGTTTTTAGTATTAATTCCTTGGGTTTATTAATCTAAGGGTCAATATTCCTGGGGTATAATATTATTCATTTGGTTTATAATATTAATTTTTGGGTTTAATATCAATCGATTTGGTTTATAATCATCATCAACTACGGTCCAACGTCACATTGTGACAAATATTTTCTCAATATGAAAACCAACTAATGTCGCATTATGCCAAGGATTGTTGCAATATAAAAATCAACCATGGTCAACCATGTTCCAATGTTGTATTGTCTGAAAGATCATCTCAATGTGTAAATCAACTATGCTCAATAACCATGGTCACATTGTGATGAAGACTGTCTCCTAGTCGAACATCACATTTTGACAACCATGGTCATCCATGGTCAACCATAGTCCAACGTCACATTGTGACAAAGATTATGTAAATATAAAAATAAACCATGGTAAACCATGTTTATTTTAGAGTCTATAATATTTATCTTAGGTTTTATATACCTTGGGTTTATAATATTTATGCCTTGGCTTTAATATTATTCCCATAGGTTTATAATCGCTTAGGTTTTTAATATTATTCCCTTAGGTTAATAATACCTTCGGGTTTTAGACTTAATCCCTTGGGTTTATAATATCAATACCTTAGGTTTATTAATCGAAGGGTTCATATACATTGGCTTTATCAATCCCTTAGACCAACGTTACATTGCGACAATCATGGTCATCCATGGTCATCCATGGTCCAACATCGCATTGTGACAAAGATTGTCTCAATATGAAAATCAACCATCGTCAACCATTACCAACCATTGTCCTACATCACATTGTGCTAAATGTTATCTCAATATTTAAATCATGGTCAACCATAGCCCAACCTCACATGCAACAAAGGTTGTGTCAATATGAAAATCAACTGTGGTCAACCATGTATATTTTAGGATTTATAATATTTATCTTAGGGTTTATATATCTTGTGTTTTAATATTTAACCCTTAAGTCTAATATTATTCCCTTGGGTTTTAGTATTAATACCTTCAGTTTATTATATCTATCTCGGTTTATATACCTTGTTTTTGTAATATTAATCCCCCAAGTTTCATATTATTCCCTTGGTTTTATAATGCCTTGGGGTTTTAGAATTAATCCCTTGGGTTTATAATATCAATCCCTTGGGTTTATCAATCTCAGAGTTCATATTCCTAAGGTATAATATTATTCATAAGGTTTATAATTTTAATCCAATGTTTAATATAAATTCTTTGGGTTTATAATCATGGTCAACCATGCGAAACTATGGTCCATTATGGTCCAATGTCACATTGTGACAAAGATTGTCTCAATACGGAAATCAACCATGGTCAAATGTCGCATTGTGACAAAGATTTTCTCAATATGAAAATCAACCATGGTAAAACAAGATTAACCATGTTTATTTTAGGGTCTATATACCTTTAGTTTATAATATTTATCCCTTGTATTTAATATTATTCCCTTTGGTTTTTAGTATTAATCCCTCGGGTTTATTATTCCCTTGTGTTTATAATCTCAATCCCTTGGGTTTGTTAATCTAAAAGTTCATATTCCTAGGCTGTAATATTATTCATAGGGTTTACAATATTAATCTTTGGATTTAATATAAATCCATTGAGTTTATAATCATGGTCAACCATGCTCCAACATCATGATTGTGACAAAGATTTTCCTAGTATGAAAATCAATCATAATCAACCATGGTCCACCGTCGCATTGTGACAAAGATTGTCTCTATACGAAAATCAACCATGGTAAACCTTCACTGTTTTAGGGTTTATAATATTTATCTTAGTGTTTATATACCTTGAGTTTATAATATTGATCCCTTGGGTTTAATATTATTTCCTTGGTTTTATAATCCCTTGGGTTTTTAGTATAAATCCTTTGAGTTGATTATTTCCTTGGGTTTGTAATATCAATCCTTTGGGTTTATTATTCTAAGGGTTCATATTTATAGGGTATAATGTTATCCATAGAGTTTTTAATATTTCTTCATAAGTTAAATATAAATCCTTGAGTTTAATTAATTAATAATAAAAAATATAAATTATAAAAAAACATAATTTATATTAATAAATAAATAAAACCATATTTATATTAATAAAATAATATTTATAAGTAATAATAATAATAATTAGTTAATTATTAATATTATTATTTAATAATTAATTAATAATAAATGCATTTTTTAAAAATTAATTTACAATGTTTATATTTTTTTTTCACTTACTGGTTCACGGATACCTGGGTCAGTGGGTAGCCGCTACGTCCAGGGTTTTAAACACTGAGTGGACGCCACCCGAAGGGCATCAACACCCCTCGGCCTATTTAGTGACCTAACCCCAAGAGCTTTCGGGATTCGACCCTGTAACCTCCCATTCGCGAGGCACTTGATTTGACCGATTGAGCTAACTCTTGGGGCTGAAATACTTAACAATGGGGACTCAACCACTTGAGCTAACCCTTGGGACTAAAACATACATACTATCTTTTCTGGTTTTGAAGCTATGATTTCTGAGGAGGCAACACATGCTCTTAACCATTAGGCCCACTCAGATTGTATATTACAATGTTTATATTAATATTTAATTAACAATATTATATTAATAAATAATAATAATAATTTAATTATTATTATTATTTATTAATCAATTATGAATGAATGGATGGGTTATTTAATGAATTAATTAACTATTATTAATATTTTTTAATTAATAATGCTATTAAATTTTTAATTAAATTTAATAATAATAAATATTAGTTAATAGTAGCGGTAGTATTAATTAATAATAATAATCATAATAATTAGAATTATACGTTTTTGGTCTGTATCAACCACATTTACTAATGCGATTGCGGATGTGATTGATATATCTGGCCTATATCAACCACATTTACTAATGTGATTGTGGATGTGATTGATATATCTTTTGGACGTATATCAACTACATTTACTAATGTCATAATGGATGTTGTTGATATAAGATTTGAGTGTATATCAACTATATTTACTAATGTGTTTGTGCTAGTTAACCTACTTTAGTGAAAAGTATCCAAATGTTATTCTTTATCAAATAATTTTAATTGTAAAAATAAATTAAATTTATAGAAAAAAAAATCATACACTCATTTAATTTTTGTCCAACTTTTATTTAAAAATTTTGATATATGAAATTACATCACAATCATTCAAATAATTTTAATAATAAAAAAATATAAAATATAATTAAAAAAATAAAATAAAATAGAAATTACATTAATTTGTTGCAACTTCGTAATGCCTCCTCTCTCAATGTTTTGTTCTCTTTACAAGCATGCAATCTAAGATGTACTTTCCAATCTCAAATGTGTAGCTTTATATATTCTTTTAAAATTCCATTCTATCTCATGATATTCATAGTAGAAGAGGGGCATGCTTAAGTCGATTGCAGATTCCCCGAATATTCAAGAATTAGATGGACATGTCAATTTTTTGGCCGCACACATGTCCGTCCAATTGGAATTGGAATTGGGATACTTTTATTTCCGTAAAATTTTATTTGTTGCTGATTAAAATGAGTTTTTCACTATAATCACTAAAAACTCAAAAACATTTACATTGAAGAGAATTTACAACTAAAACTTGTGATTCTAAAGAATTTATATTAAATTTTTAAACAAATTGAAATTAAAATAAAAATAGAAATATATATATATATATATATATATATATATATATATATATATATATATATATATATATATATATATAGATATATAAGCCAGATAGACTACAATATATGATCAATTGGTAATAACTCATTATGCCAATAAATCACAATCTGCAGCTTTACCTCCTCGATAACCTGACCAAATCCATCGCTACATCAGCCACTAGGGTGGCCACCAATTACACTGATGGCTCCAACACAAGCTCCCACGACTCCTCCAGTCCACCACACACCTCCAAATGCTTCTCTAGATGGTTAAATTTATGTTGATTGTTAATTTTTATAATATTTTAGAATTTCATTATTAAAAGAAAAATCAATCTTTTAACCTCTCCTAATTGTCAGGCGGTCACTATATTCTAAAAAGTATCTATTTTACCTAAAAATAAATTATCAATATCATATATTCTGATCTTTAAAATTCTACCCATGTCATGTACTCCAATCTTTGTCTTTCAATTTTTACCAATGTCATTTACTCCAATATTTATTATTCTAACTAACTTTACTTGGCAAGAATAAGCAACTTCCACTAACAATCCAAAGAAATAAGGAACACTTGATCATCTTGGTAATGTTACGAAGACTTCATCAATACAAGCAATGTCTTAATACACATACAGGGACAAAGACAGGAGGCTTCTTTCACATCCATTAATTATCCAAAAACCAATATTGCAGTATTACTTAGAGAAAATGGGTTGAGAGGGAATTCCAATCACTACACTAGGGATATTACATCATTAAAGAGTAAAAAAGCTGCCATCTCCCACAGAAAAATCTATTGCCATGCCATCAAACCTTCCATATAAAATCCTCAACTCCAAGATTCATCCAATAATAGGTCCATTCAAGAGAAGGATAAGCTCATTACACTTCCAAAGGAAACCATCTAAATACAAGTGACAAAAATTTATCTTCAAAGGTAAAATATATTCATTTAGTTTTTAATATAATTAATTAATTTCTAATTTTTACAATTATTTAATTTTTATTATATATAAAATCTAGTATTTAATCATCGTAAAATTTATAAATTTTTATAAAATTTCGTGATTATATAGAAACAGAATCCAAAATACAAGTGAGAAATAGGCATTAGGATCACTTTGGATCTTCTTTTTTAATTGTCATGGTTTTCCGTGGTGTAAAGGTCCTATGCTAAGTTGGATCCCTAGCGATAATGATATTATTTTTTAGTTGAAACTTGGGAGCATAATGAATCTAGGGTTCCTCACCCTGACAAATTTATTCTTTGGTAAACTTGGAATAAGAAATCCTCTCGGAGGGGTCTTTGTTTTATAGGCTGTATATAAAGAGCATTGTTTCTTCTCATATCTAACTTCATAAACTCGATCCCTTCAATCTGTACATTTGGATTGAGATCTCCAATTCTACCACCAGTAGGATTTTTCTTACAATATTCTATTTCACTGCTATTAACTATACTCCCTATAATAAAAACAACATGGAACAAAATTTTCCTTTCAATACCTTATAAAAATACATCCACAACCTTAGGAATGAAGGCAATATCATTTTTTTTGGCAACTTCAATGTTAGAACTGCTACTAACTAAGCTATTATGTTAAGTAACAACTCTAACCTTGACCCCTTGTGGCTTGATGAAGATTATGACATAGGTAATAGATTCAAGAGAAAATTTGAAGACATAACCAAGAAATTATTTGACACCGAGATCCTCAAGCTTTGTAGTCCCCAAGAATTGATTATTGGCAATGGTATTAACAAGTGGCCTTCCTCTAGCTAGATGACTTGTTTCCATGGGTTGGGCAATAGTGTCATGGACTATGTGATTTTAGACACCCATGTCCTTAATCGTATTACCAACTTTGAACTAGTTAACAGTTATGAGCCTAAATTTTACCACATGCCTTTATCTTTAACCCCTAAATATTGCTACACATACGAGCTAGATGCAGAAATCCAATGAAAGCCAAAGAAACACTCATTTCAATCACAGTAATACAGACCTTTTCTTAAAGGATTTAAAGAAGGATTTAGGCTCAGTGACATATAATAAAAACATTGATCAAATTTATTATAGTTTTACTACTACCCTTTCCACTACCATTAACAAGTTCTCTACTGAGGTTTTCTATAAACATATTAACAAAACTACCAACCCTTGGTATGATAAAGACTATAAAATTACCAGGAAAGTGATCAGAGATGATCCTAACGAAACTGTAAAGCTCCAGAATATTAGTATATATAAATCCCTCATTAAAAAGAAGAAGTGATCCTATATTAACAAGAGACAAGAGTATCTTCTACCTTTCTAAAGTTGTGCCCAAAACGTTTTGGCAGAATGTGCTTGTTCGTAAATAAAAAAAATAAATCATTCAATCCCCTTAGAGAATTGAGACATCTATCTTAAAAGGTTTTATGACTCCCCAAACACGTTGAGTCTAGAATTAATAAGCTTTCTAATGGGAAAGCTAAAGATATCAAAGGATACCAGAGTGAAATATTTAAAATAGGAAGATTTATCCTCATCTCCATAAGCTTCTCAATTTGGTTGTAAAACATGGCTTCCCTATGCCTTGGACGCAAATATTTATTGTTCCTATATTTAAAAATGCGAAGAAAAACACTCCCTCTAACTACAATACCATTATGATTAGAAACATATTATCAAAAAATTATGGGCTCATTTTGGACAACAAGATTAGTATGTCACTTGAAAACCATGGTAAAAGAGCTAAAGGGAAAGCTGGGTTTAGGAGACATCACTCGACTATCGACCATCTTGTCATTCTTAGGATCATTGTCAAGGAATGTCACAATAGTAAAGTTGATCTCTTCTACTACTTTGTGGACTTTAGAAAAGCTTTTGACACTATACCTTGGGACAAGCTCTCGAAACATCATGATGAGATAATGGTTCCTCCTGAGTTGAAGAATGATGTGATTCACCTCTATGAGATTGTTGTTGTCAATATTAAGACCAACAAAGGGTTGTATAAAGATATTAAATGCATTATTAGGGTTAATCAATGGTGTCCCACATCCCCTACTATTTTTTCCATTCACATCGATAAGCTAGAGGGGTGTTTGGAGACTGCGGGTTGCAAGGGCACCGAGCTTGCTGGTATAATCATTACTCTTCTCCTTTATGCTGATGATATCCTTTTTCTTGATAGAAGCCATGTTGACCTAGATAAGCAGCTTAAGACTCTTCATGATTACTGCTCCAATATGGGTATGATGGTTAATACTGACAAAACTAAAGTTCTGATTATCAAATCCAAAAAGATCAACCGTAGTAATTTCTTCTATGATAAAAACTTCTTAGAACATGTTTCTTCTTATAAATATTTAGGTATTGACATTCCTCATGAGCTCAACAGGAATTATAACATTCAGGAAAGGATTATTAAAGGCTGGAAGGATTATTATGAGCTTGAAAACAATTGTAAGTCATCAATATTTGTATAAGGTTCCCTTTTTTGACCCTCATCACACATCTTGCCTTATACGGATGTAAAGTGTGGGGTTGTAGCATATCCAAAGAGTCGTGGAGAAAGTTTAAGATGATTAAAAAAAAAATTCATTACCTACAACCTCAAGATCAAAGGAAATAACCCCTATCCTATCCTCTTGATCGAAGTTGGCCTTCTCCCATTAAAAGTAGGGCTATGTTTAAGCATATGATGTATAAGAAGAATATTTACAACATGGAAGCCAAGTGGCTTCCCAAAATTGCTTCTAACTTTAGTTAAAAAACCCCACCTCCACCTCAAGAGTGGGTGGTATAAGGATGCCCAATCTTGGCTCAACCATTAGGGGATAAAGGAGGAGATCATCCCCGGAAGAAGGGATAGTGTCAAAGATAGTATCACCTCCAAAGTTAAGGATAAATTGTGGGATGATAAGGAGATGGAGGGTAAAAGGAAGCTAACATATTATAAGGAGGTGATCAACCCCACCCTTGATAACCATAATTATCTCTCTGTTTTAACCAACACTAAGAAAAAAATGAACATCGCTAGGATTAGAATTAATTCTCATGAACTTAAAATTGAAACTGGGAGGTATTCTAATACCAAGGCTCCCTGGGATGGTAGAATCTACTAGCTTTGTGATACGAAGAGGGTGGAAGATGAAAAACACTTTCTTTTAGATTTCTTGACTCTTACTCACATCTGCTTTCGTTTCCCTAACATTTGTAACACTTCCAATCTTCTTGACTTGTTAAGTCAGATCAACTATAGTGATCTTGAAGCACTTCTTTCCCTTCTTTTTTATCATAGAAATAAGATCTTGAATAATCTCAATTAGATTATTTTTCTTCTTAAGGTCCAACAGGCCACATTGGTCTTAGTGGACATTAATCACCATCATCATCATCAACTAGGTTTCCAAAGAATTTCATAACTATTATTTTATTAATAGTTAATATTGGTTTACTTTAACCTACATTTCATTCCATTCATTGTCTTGACACATTTTTGAAATTTTTAATACTCACAATAATAAATAAGAATTTTCTTGAGAGATAAAAAAAATTGGTGACCATACATTATTTTTTATCAATAACTATTTACATGAATTATTTTTTATAAAATTTAATTTTTTTTTTATTTTTAAAGTAAACTAAATAGTTATCTTTTCACAAATTATATTTAATCATATTCAATTTAATTATTTATTAAATTTTAATTTTTAAATAAATATTAAACTACTCTACCATAAATAATTATAATTATAACTTTTATTGATTTAAAAAAGAAAAATTACATATAAATGGTATACATAGTTTTTTAAATTTTATACACAATACATAAATATTTTTAATTTGAATAAAAAAATTAATATATTTCTAATACATGTTAATTTGAATATATTTTAAAATTAACCATTATAATTTGAATTATCTAGGAGGGCATGCCCTGGGCTTTTTTCGACGGAGCATCTTAAAATAACAAGGCCGGTGCAGGATTGTGCATTCATCTGAATCCTGATCACTCTCTAAAAGCATCTATAGGTCTAGGTTCTGGCACTAACAACTTTGCTGAGCTGTCCGCCTTGCGCCTTCTTCTTTGCTGGCTTCTTCAAAGAAACATATTCACAATTCAAATTTTTGAAGACTCTTTGAATGTCATAAACTGGGTTAATAGGAGTGCTATATGTCAAAATCAAATTCTGAAGATCATTTTAGAAGAAATATTGCATTTAAAGTCATCATTTAACAGTTTTATCATCTGCCATGTCTACAGGGATAAAAACGAGGAAGCAGACCAGCTTCTTAAGACTGGTTTACAGCAAGCTCTGGGAAGCTGGTCAATAGTTGAATTAAGACAGGGGCAGTCCTTTACCTCTGTTCGGCCGCCTTTTGCTCCTCCACAGTGATCGCGGCTCTATATTTCTTTTTGTTTCTGGTTCATGGGCACCACTATTTATACTTCCAGCATCTTTTTCTGTTATATTTCGAGTATTGCAATCAGAAAACTCTCTTTATACTTTTCATAACAACATGATTTTGTGAACTTATAGCCATGTAAGGGGTTGTTTTCCTTCTCTGAAGGAGACCCTAAAATATTTATGTTAATTGTTCTAAGCCTCCTGAAGGGAGGAAGACATGATAGTTATTATCAGACTTCTATTACAGCAGTATAGGATATATTTCAAACTTCTCAATCAGTCAAGAAAGACTGAGATTTTTTGTGTTTTTAAAGAATGACAAATCAGCAAGCATCTGAATCATCAGAAATGCTAAAAGCATATGCAATGTAACTTTTTATTTTCTTAATAAAATATTCGCTTTTTTCTTCGGGAAAAAAAAAAAAAAAACCACTATAATTTGAATAAAAAAACTAATATACTTCTAATACGTTAATTTTAATATTTTTTAAAATTAATTAATATAAAAAAATATTTGTATCTTATTCTATTAAATTATTTAATATATTTAAAATTATACAATATTCTATAATTTGTATAAATGTTAAATTTATGAATTTAGGCTTTTGGGATCCATATCAATTTTGAGAAGAATCTTCGACAAAAATCACATTGAGATATTTTTGTCGACGCGTTTCGAACCAACCAGTGTGGTTCATCGACGCGTTTCGAACCAACTAGTGTGGTTCATCGTCAGGACAAGTTGAATGAGCAAATCTTGCTATGCATTATAAATAGACTAGGCAGAATATCCAATGACCAAATTTCTAGATCAGGTAACAGCTAAAATGATAACAGCTAGATTTGACCAGGAAATGGCTAGTTTGACTATGAAGGGCATAATTTATTTAAATAAGTAAATTCAGTTATTAATTTCCTTATTAAAATAAACATAAATGGACAATTTTATAATTATAAATATATGTTAGAATAAGCGAGTTAATATATTATAATCATAAAATAATTCAAGTAATAGAGAATAGTTAATTATATTTTAATTAAATATAAGTTAATTATATTTTAAATAAAATATAAGTTAAAGGGACATTTAAATCTTAATTTAAATTAAGTAAATAAATGAATAAATTGTACTAATATTTATAAACATCTTTGATAACTAAAAATTTATCAAAGATGTTTATAAATTAAATAGTTATCAAAGATGTTTATAAATATTAGTACAATTTATTCATTTATTTACTTAATTTAAATTAAGATTTAAATGTCCCTTTAACTTATATTTTATTTAACATATAATTAACTTATATTTAATTAAAACATAATTAACTATTCCCTATTACTTGAATTATTTTATGATTATAATATATTAACTCGCTTATTCTAGCATATATTTATAACTATAAAATTGTCCATTTATGTTAATTTTAATAAGGAAATTAATAACTGAATTTACTTTTTTAAATAAATTATGCCCTTCATAGTCAAACTAGTCGTTTCCTGGTCAAATCTCGTTGTTATCATTTTAGCTTTGGTCATTGGATATTCTGCCAAATCTATTTATAGTGCATAGCAAGATCTGCTCCTTCAACTTGTCCGGACGATGAACCACACTGATTGGTTAGAAACATGTCGACAAAAATATCTCTACATTAAATTTATTTAACATATTAAAGATAATTTTACTATATTAAATTATTTAATATATCTAAAATTATATAATATTCTATAATTTGTATAAAGTTTAAATTATTTAATATATTTAAGATAATTTTAAAATATTTAATCTAATTTATAGATGAAATAGTTTTAATTATACAATTTTAAATAATATTATTTTTTTTTGTTATATAAACTAAATAATTATCCTTTCACAAATTATATTTAAACATATTCAATTTAATTATTTATTAAATTTTAATTTTTAAATGAATATTATAATTATCTTTTCGCAAACTATATTTAAACATTCAATTTAATTATTTATTAAATTTTAATTTTTAAATGAATATTAAACTCATACTTACCTACACATATATAAATCTTATGCACAATTTTCTTTTCAAATTTTTTACACACTACATAAATAATTTTAATTTGAATAAAAAAAATTAGGATATTTTATTAATTTTAATATATTTTTTAAATTAATTACGATAATTTAAATAAAAAAATTAATATACTTCTAATAATAATATATGTTAATTTTAATATTTTTTAAAATTAATACTCTAGCAAAATATTTGTATTTTACTATCCTAGATCATTTAATATATCCAAAATTAATATATCCAAAATTATATAATATTTTGTAATTTGTATAAAGTTTAAATTATTTAATATATTTAAGATATTTTTAAAAGATTTAATCTAATTTAGAGATGAAATAGTTTCTCTACCTAAATCCAACCTTATAATTTTAAGTAATATTGTGTTTGATATTATTTGAATGCATAATTAAATTTAAATTCAGATTTTAAAAAATATCTATCTAATTTTAATTAAAATTAATGGAAAAAAATACTCTTTCTCTATAAATAACCAAGTCATAAAAAATATATAATATATATTATGAAAAGATTAGAATGAGATAAAACCTTAATGTGACTTTAGATGTAAATATTTACTTATTAGATTTTATAGGATAAAGTTTTCTTTGGTACCAATCTTTAGGTTTCCTCATAAATAGGCCCAAATCTAATTATGCATTGTTGCGACAGGAAATTAACAAGTTGGGATTAGATACAATTAAATAACTACATCACCAACTCAATCCTCTAAAATTTTGGTATTTAAAATCGATTTGTAGTAATCCTACCAATGTAATTAAATAACTAAATCTATTATATCAGCGCATTTACCATTTATAATGCTCTCCATGAAATATATGAAAACTACGCACTTCAGTAATAGTCAGAAGCAGCTTCGAATAACTCAAACCTAAATAAAAGTGAATTAATATACATGGATATGGATAGTAATTAATTACAACTGATCTGATATCTCGTATGGATTCAGTTGACAATGGTTACGAACAATTCGTTATAAATGCTAATGCCTTCACTAGAACTTGACACGTGTACATGATCACGCTGGTTTTAAATTCCTTCGGCTTTAATTAGATTTTTGAGTCGGATGATCTCGATTTAACATTTTTATTCATGGATATGGATATGGATATGCACTTGAAAATCTATATTAAGTAGCTGAAACTATTTGCAAGAATAATTGCATAAAATCAGTGGAGTTCTTTATATCTCAAAAAATCAGTGACATAGTTATTATATTGCTAAAAAACAGTGAAATGCCCAAATTTTGTGATGATATTGTATTATGTAAATTTATGATAAGGTTTTCAACTTATTTTTTAATTGGAAAAATAATTTTTTTCAATTATATTTAAATATAAGTAGTTATTTTTCAAAATTGAATATTATAATTTATATAAGTAAATGTTAAACTAATAATGATTCTATAGTGATGTAAATTTTTAAATATTTAAAAATGTTGATTTATAAACTTATAAATATTTAAAAATGTTGATTTATAATAATTCAATAACTGAATTTACTTTTGTAAATAAAAATTCAATTATATTCCAAAATGCACCAATTTTATTTTAAATCTATTTTAATTTCCAATTTAAAAATATTGATTTTAAAAATAATTTAATAGCAAATTTAGAAATATTAAAATATTTTATTGCTGAGTTCAGCGTTGGTCAAAGTTCGATTCATGCTACTGCCGCTTTCACCCCTCTCCACTCAAATTCCAATTATCCCAGCTTCTATTTCGTGTAATTTACCGGTCCAATCTATTCTAGTTTCCTTTAGTATCATCAACTTCCAAAATAGATACCATTTCAAACCATAATAAAATATTTCATGATCTCTATAAACTACGGAAAGAAACTTTTGAGGAAGCAATCCAAAATATTTACTATGAATCAACAAGTTCAACCTATGGTAGATCCTTCGAAATCAAAATTATTAGAAAAGGAACAAGATCTACTTCCTTAGCACCATTAAAAATGGATCTATTTAAATTCTAAAACTTCTTTGAAAGCAAAGCATAACCACATCCATTAATTTTTTACCTTAAATAAAATTTATCAAACCTAGTAAACAATAACATTGACATAATTATATTCAACATACAACTAGCTCCTTGGTTAGAAACATCATCTTTAGCAGACTTTCTAATAGATCAAACATTATATAATGGAGCATATATAATCATCCACAAAAGACCACATGAGATTTCTATTACTAGTGCATAAAATAAGGATTTTCCACTTCATATATTGTTCTTAGAAATATAAAAGATGTGTTAATGTTTCCAAACTTACTTGTACAGAAAGAGTTGATGTAAAAGACCATTTCTGATTCTATAATGATTTACTGAACTGTAAATATTGTAAAGAGTTTCTGTAGAGCTATCTATCCTAAACAGAGTATGAGACTTTAAGAAAATTTTCTATTCTAAATTTATGCAAAAACTTCATATGACTAATTGCTAGCTTGGATGATAAGTACTTACTTGGTCTGCTGTGGATGTCTGTTGCAGATGAAAAATGTTTCAGGACTCCTCCAGTTTGCTTCTGTTTACCAAATGACTGAAACCACCCAGCCAAACTGAGCAGAACCTCGCTACTCAGTCCAGTAAACTCCTCAGTTGGAGCACACTATCCCCCGTGCCTAGAAACCTCAGAACAAGCAAGGCCCAACTGTTCTTGATGATTAACCAACTTTGCGTATAAGCTTTTCTCCCATTTTCTCCCCCCCTTGCCTCCCACCGTCCCTTCCTTCTTATAAGTTTCTATTTGCCGACATCCTCCATCACCGTGTCAAAATTATGATACGTGTCGATTTTTATAAACAAAAATCTGATTTTATTTTATTTGCATATCTTAATTTGAAATAAAGTTTATTTATTTATTTTAATAATTTAATTTTAATTTATTTAATTTTTAATTTAATTAATTTTATTTAATTTCATAAATATTAATTTATTATAAGTGGGTCATTACATTACCACAACGATAGAATTAGTTCAATGCTCTAAATATGGTGACAACCTTTTTCTCCTACAAAAAAAATTAGACAAAAACAACATATTCACTACTTTTCACCTGTGAAAACAACAACTACCTATTGCATTTGTAACATATCCTCCCACATTTACCCACTTTGAAAAACTCTTGAGGGTAAACATGAGCTGTGTTAGTATGATATGACCCAACCTCCAAGTTCCCATTATGGAAGTGGGGCTTGGAAACTGAAAACTTACTGATTCCTCTGAAGAACACCAGACCACCCAAAAGTCATCCAAAAACCTCTATTAATCAAACCCTAGAAGTTATTTTCACAAGATTTACATCCCAAGTACACCCCTGACAAACTGTGCATGTAGTTGGAAGGATCCAACCACACCCATAAGCCTTCCTGCATACGATTATGACTACAATATGCTAGTTCTATGGTAGGAGTTGCAAGATTTGTCCCATTTTTGTAGGGCTAGTCTTCACGGAACTACCCAGAAATGCCCAGATCTCTCCGGAATTCAATAATAATAATATAATAATAAGTCTGTGCAACCAATAATCAAGCTAGACCTTTCTCAAGTCAGGTTAAAAACATGATAAACATTTCGTCAAACCCATGGTATACATAATAGCTATGGGTCATGAATGCATATCTGATCATAAAATTTTGAGCTTCATCAGATAATCATCAAGAAGCTCTAATGTCCTCTCAACTAGCTGCAACAACACTTGTTAGCCCTTTCATTCATCAACCATTTAATAACTTATGAAATCATGAACTAGATCCATAATAAGAGAACATCATATAACCATGCATATAACCAAAATAAAATCCATGTAAAACCAGCCATAAGATCGACATAATAACCAATACATGTGGTCATTATTCTGAATAGGAATCAACACAAAAATACATATGCAAAAGCTAACTAAGTGAGGGAACTCAATATACCACCTAACAATAGATGGGTCTAAGCCAATTCTTTTCTTCAACGAATCAACCTTGTGCCATATTCCAAGCATGAATGTGCAATCTCATGGGATAACAAAGACAACCAAATAGGGAATCCAGAAGTTAACGACCTCCACCCTCAAAATACTGTGATCTCACCTAAAATGGTCCACATATCGCAAAACCAAAATAAGCTTAGATGCCTCTAAATTCCTTCACTGTACCCAGAGCAATTTTCCTACCTCCACTCATCTATCGAGGGATTCCAGTAGAAAACTCTCTCCACCCCCAACCCTTGGGATTTTTCTGAGACCAACTCAACTAGATCCCAAATCATTCAGCAATCCAAAGCTCAACCAATAATGAATCCCATCACACCATGGCTATCTAGGAAATGGCAAGGTAAGGTTGAAATCACTGTCAATATAGGAAAAACCCATGCCAATGATAGTAAATGAACCAAATAATCAAATGCATGTTCCATGCATTCATATCTTGGTAAAGAAATTACACATGCAACCTATTGCCTACAAAATCTTTCTACTGTAGTTGTTGATTCAACTTCCTCCTTGTGCTCCCTTGCTTTCCTTTTATTTCCTTTTTCTTTTCCTTTCTTTCCTTTGCTTTTCCTTTTCTTCATTCTGGCACTCTCCTCTTGGAGCTCTCTTTCTCTTTCTGAAATTGATCCAAATCCAAAACTGACAAAAAGTTGAACTGACAAAAGTTGTGAATTGTTTCTTTGATGCTTTTTTATCATTTATGTCTAGTATCTTCCTTTGTTTTTTTCGTTTTATTTCTTCTTCCTTAATTTTCTCTCTAATTTCCTTTGCATGCATATTTGTGCCTCTTCACCTTCCCTTCCTCCTATTTTCTTTTATTTCTCATATTAAATTATCAATTATTATCTCTTTACATTTGCCAATGTCTTTGCCAATTTCCATAGCTATTATTAAACTACAAGTGATTCTCATTATAGCATTTTCCCCTAATTCAACTTGGAATACATGTCCCATGACCATGCTCTTATTTTATTTACATGCAAAATCAACCCGGCGTTGTTACAAACCCCTCCCACTTGGGGGAATGCCGTCCTTAGTGTTCTATGACATTTATGGCCATAAAACCATTGAAAACAAAACATAATGCATAAGGAGCTTATAATATAGCTTGATGTAGTATTAATAATCACATTGGACTGAAAAAGAAATAAAAAAGAAAAACTGCTTATTGGAGCTTTATAACACAACTCATTCTGATATTTACAATAATAACCACACACACATATATAGCCAAAACTCATTTACTTCAACTAGAAAATAATGAATGATATAACGCCCACATTTGATCAACGATATCCCAAGTAGCTTTATTGGGCCCAAAGTGCTTCCATTGCACTTTAACTTGCTCTATTGCTCGGTTTCAGAGCATGAGTTGTTTTTACTACAATATGTATTGTGGTTCTAGATAGAATTCTCCCTCTGGTTCCCCCTATAATATAAATCAATCGATCACATGGTTAACATCCTGCACATATATCTTAACTAATGAAACATGGAAACATAATGGACTGTCATTATTAGCAGCAATGCAAGTTTGTAGGCCACTAGTCCGATCCTCTCAAGGATATTAAAAGTCCCACAATACCGAGGTGCCAAATTGGAACATAACCCAATCCTTAAGGATCTCCTCTTGGTTTTGATGCACAAGTACACATGCTCCCCACCCTGAAACTCCTTTAATGCTCTATGTTGATCCACATAACTCTTCTACATGTATTTTGTTGCCTTTAAATGCCTCTGAATAACCTGCATCTCCTGCTCCATCTCAGCTAACATATGCAGTCCAATATGTACTATGTTCACTAGATCACTCAACGGATATGAGTATTACAAATTCACCCATAGAGAGCCTCAAATGGCCTCATCTTCAAGGATTCGTGATACCCATTATTATATCAAACTCTACTAGTGGAAAATATTCCTCCCACTTCCTCTAGTGATGCATGACATACATCTTCAACATATCTTGAAGACTTTTTCTAACCCTCTCTGCCTATCCATCAATCTACAAATGATAAGTTGTATTGAAAGCTAACTTTGTTCCCAAGTCTGCAAACAAATCCTTCTAAAAACTAGAAGTGAACCTGGCATCTCTATCTGATATGATCTTCTTAAGAACACCATGCAACCTCACTATCTCCTTGATGAATATCTAATCTACCTCACTAGATGAACTAGTAGACTTCACCACAATGAAGTGATCTACCTCGCTCAACCTGTCAACCATAACCATGGTGGAATCATGCAGCCTTCCTCAGCAATATTGTAATGAAGTCCATGGAAATGATATCCCATTTCCATTATGGAATCAGAATAGGCTACAATAGACCAGCTGGGTGCTTACACTCATCTTTCATCTATTGACAGTCCAAACCGATTGCAACAATATCAACCACCTCTTTCTTCAAGTTCAACCAATAATAGAACTTATTAACAATTGTCAGTCTTTTGATATCTTGGGTGGTCGGAATATGGCTTGAGATGAAACTTCCTTGAGATGAGCTTCAATTGATTGTTATTTGATACATAAAGCTTGTTCTGGAATCTGTCCAATCCATCTACCGTGAGGTCATACTCCTCATCTCTATTACGTTCGTACTGTTGCTGCAAGTTGTGCTTCAGTTGTTGATACCTCTCATCATGAGCCTGCCATACATGTAATATTTGAGCTCCTATAAATCTGTCCCATAAGAACTCACAGCTGAAATATGATTCACTCACACTCTCCTATGGAGAGCATCCACAACTCTATTCTCCTTACCCTTAATATACCTGTTCTAAAAATAAAACTCACTGAGGGTAGCTAACCATCTAGCTTTCCTTGCATTCAGATTAGGTTGGTCAAACAAGTACCCTGGTTCACTATGATCACTCATCAAAACAAATCTCCTGCCAAGGAGATAATTTCTCCACATCTACAATGCATGAATGATAGCTTCCATCTCAAGATAATGAGTCACATAGTTTTGCTTATGCTCATTCAACTTCCTTGACACATAGCATACCACTTGCCCTTCCTGCATGAGAACTCCACGAAGTCTCTTTTTGTAAGAATCTGTACAAACTATAAACACTTTATTAGGATCTACAATGTTCAAGGCTAGAGAATTTGTAAGCAAATGCTTCAGCTGCACAAAACTAGTTACACACTCTTTGGTCCATTCAATCTTCGTTCCTTTTCTCTGCAAATATTTAATAGAACAACCAATCCTTGAGAAGTTCCTGATGAACCTTCTACAATAACTTGTTAGTTCCAAGAATGATCTGGCCTCATCCACATTCCTTGGAGCTAACCACTCCATGGTAGCTTTAATATTTTCTGAGTCCACTGCTATCCCTTCCTTGGAAACAACATGTCCGAAGTAATGAACCTGGGATTGAAAGAATCTACACTTGTTGACCTTGACATACAACTTATGCTCTCTCAACAATCTCAACACTGCTACTAGGTTCTTTACATGCTCCTCCTCATTCTTGGAGCATGCCAATTGTTGAGGGTGCTAGAGCCACCAACATGTAAGGGGATCTCCCTGTTAAGAAGTTTACTTGTCGTTTGGTGTAGGAGTCTCATCAATGGGTTGTAAAGTAATGCCTTGATTGCGATGTCACACAAAGGCAAGTAGGATAACCCTGCCAGTAGTAAGGGTGTGACTATTGTAGTGAGTCAATGCAGGTGCATGAAATGTTCTAACATAGGTGGGTTGAGATGAGGGTTAAGGTGAGTCCCAGGTTGAAAGGGATCAGTCCCAAATTGGCTAGGAACACACATACAACACTCACAGCTCAACCTGAACGAGTGCAATGGTTGTTACAACAAGGTTCATGTGAAAGGTGTGTCTGATGTTCGGCAGAGCAATCGATGTGGACGGGACAACATTAACAAAATATACAACACATTTCCATTAATATATTATGCATTACAACAAATGAATCAATTCATATGTAGAACATCGATTAAAGCAACATGCATTACAAGTTTTAAATATCAGTCTTATAAAAAATACAATACATGTGTGAAAACATGTTGGCTCTTATTATATAAAGAATTGTAAGTTCCAATCATACAATATGTCCATTTAAACCTGCTATCCCTAACAACGGAACGTTACAGTCACATTCGCCTTCTCCTCCAATGAGATGAACTAGCTCTATGCAGTGGAGAAGCCAAGGCGCATTACAATACTATCCAAGCTCTTTCCAAGATAGTCTTATTAGAAGCTTGGCTAACCAAAATCCCTTACATTGAGTTATGAGGGGATATTTATAGCAAAGGGTGGGGTGACCCTTGACATTCCCCTTTGTGACAGTTCAACTACCCTCATGACTCTTCACCTACTCTATGATTGTTACATCCAACTATTGACACTTTACTTACACTTGACAAGACTCAACATTACAATGCACATGTACTCATGTGAGACAACATGGCTTGAGCAAGCCAAGAAAGATTTTACTGACACTCAGTCCGCTATGATGAGACCAACTCTTTGACATGCTCATGATGGTGAAGGTGGTGAGATGATGCTAATCTCGGTCATCCGTGATGATGTGCATGCACCTCATGGTGACATCTTGCTGAAGCAAACTGTTGCCTCTGTTGCAACCGGTGCATTGGTTCACCCCCTTCATCCAAATCATCTACTAACATGTGCATGGTCTTCTTGGGTGCGGCTGAACTGACAACAAAATGATGCATAATGTTTGTGTTGATCTTCAAGTGTGTGCTTGCGGTCATGCACATCAGCTTTCTGAAGTACATGTTCAGCTTCAGTTGGACTTGCTTCTTGTCTTCACCTTGGTGAGTGTGCTGAATGGGTTGGGTTGCATGCGTGTGCACAATGACACACATGTTGTTGAATCCCTTGCATGCAATCACCAACACTGCTCACCATGTCTGCTCTGTGTTAGCTGCTGGGATGGATCTTTAACTTGTACAGGCGAAGTTTCATTTGTGAGTGCACGTCATGCCCACTTCTGTTCCTGATACTGCTGCAACTCATTCGTCTATCTGTGTAGCTCCATGTTCTTCCTGGAGTTGCTGCTTCAGCACATAAAACTCTTTCTCTATTTTATTCCCTGTCTTCGCGTGATCTTCATGTCGCGTCGTCAGCTCATAGCTTGAGTCTCCAAAGTTGCTTTCATCATTAGTGGATCTGCTTGAGCTTGTAACTTTGTTCTGCCTCTGTGTTTTCAACAACCTTCCTCTTACATTCATTTCATCCATTGCATTCATTGTTTTTGCTGCATTCGTTGTGTTCATTGCATTCGGTATGCTACCTTCATTTGTTGTTCATGATGCTGCTTGTTGTGATGCTACTACTATCACATCTTGATGTCCTTGTCTACGAACAACTTGATATTTTTGTGAGAAGGAAAACTCATAGACATCTGATCAATTGCACCTCCACGTGTGCTTTGGATGGTGTCTTCGACTCTTGTATCTTGGAAACCATTGTACCTACACTTCTGAGAGGCAGATGAAAACCTACAATACCTGGAGACACGACAACACTCATGGCAATCAATCTGTCAATCGAAAACCAAAATGAACTTGAGAACTGACTCGCAACATACCTGTGTGACTGATCATGAAGGTTGTGAAATTTCGGCCAGGAGGCCAGGAGTCGAACTGCTAACACTACACAAGGCAAAGTCTGGGATGTTAGGAGACTGACTAACTACTAGAACTACGCAATGCATAATCAACTCTGGCCACTGACTGCTAGAATTGCACAATGCACAATCTCAGCTGGAAATCATTGCAGGCTCAGTGACTGCATTACATATTTTACTTGGCCAACAGTCACTATCCCTCAGGATTGTGCGAAGCAGTCCTAGTGAACAACTGCTAGGAAGAAATGTGCATTTCTGTAGAGGAAGGTAGAGCCTTCCCTCTCATGATTGCACAATGCTATCTTGGTGAGGCTTTTGGTGGGGTAGAGTTCGGGCTGAGGCTAGTGAGACTCGCTGATGGGCAACTGCAAGTGAATGTGAGTATAAATGCATGCTGGTACTGAGTGTAAGCATAAGTGAATGATCATGCATGCAAATGGTAAATGAAAGATTCAGAAAATAGAACAACATGCATGTGGGTGAGGTGAGTCACTTAATCGGAGACTCTTCGCGAAAAACAGTTTCATGCATACGACAACAGTGAGATGTTGAAAAAAACTCAAACGATGCTAGGAAAAGCTAATATACATGTAAATGATAGCAAGCATTCAAGGAAATCAAGAAACTAGTACTCATACAAGAGAAAACACAAAATGTGATAGAAATGCAACACAAGGCATGGGAAGTGGGCTTAGCCCAAAACAACTGATTTGAATGTGCCGACTACACCTAGATGTGATGTGGGATGTCAGAGATGCAAGGTTGATGTGATGAATGAGCTCTACAGTGTTCAATGGATGAGGTTTGATAACATCGAGGTTGTGACGTGCACGCCACAAGTCTAGGGAAAGCAAAATTTGATAGGAGGTTTCTGAAATGATCCTTGCATGTAACCTCCAAATGCTAAACATAGATCCCTAAAACAAGGGATGCCTTTGCATGCTATCTTGGGAGAAGTAGCCCATGCATGCAAGTTTGTCTTGCTTGGTCCCAGACGAAGCCAATCAACTTAGCTGCACATGGAAGAGGTTGTTCAACTTCTTGAACGAAATGTGAATTTCTAGCTGGGAGCTGGGCTAACTGCTTAGGAGATTTTCATGATTTATGGGCAAAGCAATAGACTACTGCCCAAATTTGTGCAAATTCTAGGATGAGTAGCCATGCTGGGGAAAATTGCACAATTCCTGCTTGGAGTGTTGACTGGAAAGATTGCACAATCCTGGAGCCTAGCAGGCTGCCAGATAGGATTGCATAATTTTTGGAGCGAAGGCTAGTTTCCCTCCAAAGGTGCACAATTTTCTAGGGGAAGCTTCTTAGCCTGCAGTTGGACCAATTTTGGGTGAACAACTTATGAGGGGAATGCATCAAGTTGTGATCGATGGGCTGTCTTTGTGCAAGAAAAACATTGAAGTTAGTGAACTTGACGAACCGAGGCAAGTTACTGTGAAGGTTTGAAGGGAGGCTCGAAAATGAAGCTAAGGAAAAATTTTGGAGGGTGGTTGTAGTTTCTACAACACTTGGCAACACACTGGTAGAACTCTAGCTCTCTGAACAGACCTTGTTCATGAAAAGCAAGTCTAACACCTTCAGAAGTATTGTTTAGTTCTCAACTCCTCTCGGTTTCCACACTATCTTGATTGTAATATGTAGCATCCGCCAAGATCTTGGTAAATTGACACACATTCCAAGCCGAGGAAATGCAATTGTTTTGATTGGGGTTGAGGGGTATATTTATGCATAAGTAGTATAGTTGTCAGAGTCTTAGTTTCATCTCTAGTGTTTCTCCGCTGCCAGTAGGCTTCGATAGTACCCCAATGGAGTCACATAGGAACACAAGCATGGCCCCACTACCAGTGAGCTGGGTCATCACCCTAGTGGAGTTACTTGCATCACCTTCATGTGTAGGAAGCGTTTCTATTCTTTCGCCTTATTCATTTTTCATTTTTCATTTTTTCACTTTCCTTTTTTCATTTTTTAACTGTGAAATATAGCACTCATTCATTTCATAGGCGGAAGAGGGATCCTGACTTATTGAGAGCAGAAGAGATTATTCTTGCAGAGAAGTAGTTTATTATGCTTCTTAAATTCTTGTTAAGGTTTTCGCCTTCAACTTACTCTACTTGACTGAGCTGACAAGGGTTAATGCAAAAACAAACAACTAGAGTAGGTGATACTAGTTAGTGTGCAAGAATTGTGTTTTCACCATGGTTCTCTCTGAACAATACATATTTTCCATCGATGGATCATGGAATGAAAGTAACAGGTTCTTCATACAGAGGTAGGATGACAGGTAACCAAGTAGTGATAGGAGCACAAGGCCTTTTGTACTTTACCTAGCTTTCTTCAAGAGTCATACATGGTTTCATGTGAAACTATCGTATGAAAAAGCAAAGAAAAAGCGGAAGCAAAAGTGAAAGAAAAGCAAGTAAGAAAACAAGAAAGCAAACAAAAAAATAAACAAAGAAGGTAAGCAAACGAGCATGCAAGCAAACAACTAAAAAGAAAACACTACTCCTACTCCTAAGCTAACAGTGCATGGGTCATCTCATGTGAAGCGATACTTCCAATGTAGCCACCGACACATTGGTTGACCAATGTTGGTGAAGGAATGGTTCGCGAACAAGACAGTTGTGTGAACCAGCAAACAAGAAAGATATAATAATGAAGACAAACACACCCTGAGCTTACAAGTGACCACAGAACAAAGATGAGTGAAAGTGCATGACATTCATTCTTTGGTGCTGCCATAATGTTGTGCTACACCACGTGCAGATGTTGAGTGTATGCATTTTCTTGACTGTGACATGCAAGCAAACGTGAGAAAGGTAGACCACTTGTGTTGTGCATGTGTGCTTGTTGTATAAGATTCCTCTAGCGCATGAGCAATGGGATCATGTAGTCTAAGTGGAGGAAGAAAAATCTGGGTGTTTAGTTGATCTTCTATGCAGAGCAGAGAGTGATGTGAAACCTTAAGTGTTTCAATAATTTCCTGATTGGAAGTGTAACCAACCTCAGGACAACAAGGTCCTGACATAACCATCAGCTTGGGTTGAAGTGCCTCGCCACCTGGGGGGTTTCAACTTCATTGATAGATCGATCATCGTAGACCACTATCTTGGATGAATTAACAACAATTGAATGAACATCATGATCGTATGAGGAAGTGAATAGATCATGACAACTAAGATCAGAAAATTCAAGATGTTCACCAGCATCCTCATTATTTGATGAATCAGGCAGAGGGGTTGATGAGAAGCAAAAATATTCACCCCCTGCGTTTTCAGCAAAGATAAATGATATATTGAATGGATTTTTTGAGGAAGATGTGTCCTCTCCACATTGTAATGATAGAGTGACATCCAACGTGTCATGTGAATGATCAGAAGTACAAGCATCCAGAAATGAGTTTTCACAGGAGAAATCAGTAGTGGCAGAATCACAATCGATGTCAGGATGAAGTGGATGAGGTACGACTGGAAGGGAGTCATCCTTCACCGTTAACTCTTCTTTAGATTCCTGCACACACTCATCGTGAATGATGGTGCAGGTTGGCTGCATAAAACCAACTCCATCAATAGCTTGATCCTCATTCACAATAGCTGAGGAGTCCGGAATGGGAGAACAAAAGACAGTACAATCCAGAGGATCAATAGAACATTAGGATGGGGGTCGAGGGAAAGATTCCTTGAGACAACCAACAGGCTTGCTAGCCAAATCTACGGAAATCTCAAGAGCAGGTGGGGTGGGAGAGTGTGATTGTTCAACAAAGGTGTGTGCATGATCTCACACATCACTCCGTGGTGGTGGAGCTTTTTGATGAGGTGAAGTCGGACAATCAATTATGACAAAAATTGTGCCTACGTGTGATTTCATAGCTCCATCACCGAAGTGTGCCGAGTGCGGTTTAGATATGTGAAGAAGATACTCAAATCTTCCATCAAGAAATTCCCAATCAATATCATCTTCAAGGAATCGATATGTAAGATTACAAAAGCATGTGTGAAGTTGTTCAACAGATTCATCGGGTGTTTTTCGTAATTTTATAATTTCTGTGTTGAGTGCTTTACAATCATAGTGATTGAAAGCATGATTTATCTCTATTACCAGATGAGCAAGATAATAAATAGATTTTTCGGGTAGAGTTGCACAATAGTGCATTGGGTACCATCGAAGCATGGATATGAATCCATGTCTTTCGTATGACCCTAAAATGTGCGTGCCCTACCAAGGAAATGTAGCCTCATCTAAGGAGTACCCATTTTTCATACTTTGGATGGACCCTACTACATGAAAAATGATAAATACATTTAAAATGTGATTGCAATCACATTTTTTCATATATTTCCTGTTATTCGTGTAGAAGGGTCCATCGAAATTATGTAACATAGGTACTCCTTGGATGAGGAATTAAATTTTTCATCCAACTAGTACTCCTGCTCAAAATTTGGGTAAAACCTTAGGGACATAAGTTGAAAATGCGAGTTGAAAAAGTAACTTTATTATTTTATTATTTTTAATCTTTTTACTTTTTTACTCCAAATATGGTGAATCATCCCCGATGGTTGACATCATCATCTTGAATCCTATTGGTTCTTATAAAGTTTATTTTGGTTGCACATTTTCCTTAGGATGCCCATGTTAGACCTCAAAATTCCTCTAATGAAGCTTGCTTAGATACTGGTGCTGCTCCTAGTACTATCTCAATAGAAAAATCTACTTCCCTTTGAGGCAGTGACCCTGGAATCTCTACAGGAAACACATCCCAAAACTACGGCAAAGAAAGATACCTCTGCATGACTTCATCATCCACAACACCCTTCGCTTTGTCACTAGAAACATGAATGAGAAACAATACACGCCCTTTCTTGCAGTTGCACTTACCTTTCATAGTTCTAACCCTTCTCACTAATGTAGGCTTCTTCTTTTTTTACAATATTCTCTTTTCTCCATCATCATCCAGGCACTCAATGACAGTCTCATAACAATCTACCTTAGTATTGTGAGTAAACAACCAATCCATGCCAAAAAACATGCTATACAAAAATAATGAAAGAACATTTAGATGCACTGACGTAGGCATGCCAGTAAGCTCAAATGCACAAGATATCACCCAGTGGTGAACTCTTCTCTTTATCCCTGTAGCCAACTGCACCAACCAAGATTCTACACTTCTTTACTTAAACGACATTGATCCACTAGATAAGGACTAACATAGCTACAATTAGATCTAGGATTAATCAAAATGCAAACAAATTGATAATGACGCATACCTCCCATCTCAATAATGGATTTGTTGTCACTGCAAAAAGCACTCTCCAAAATTTTTCCTACACTTGAATTTTGAAGCCTACTGAGGATCTTATAATTTGTCATCTATTGTCACTTCATTGTTGATTTATGTTTTGTTAAGTAGTCAAGTTTTCTTATTGAATTATAATTGTAAAAGTCACTTGCTTACACATTCTCAGTCCTTGATGAATTAAAAAAGACACATCTTTCCATGCAAGCTTAGACAGGCATTGTAAAAACTTTTAAGGTAAGGCACGCACGATCATTAGTGATATTAACTATACAATCCATAAGACAATGTGTTGCGCAACACACGATCACAATTATTGCGCACTCTCCATTAATAGTTCCCTCATTGTTGGTTGCAATCGTATCGTCTCTCTGGTGAGTATTCTGAATTGTTGTTTTTGTGCGCTTTGATTTCCACTAGTGTTGTTTTTGCATTTATGAATGTTGTTTTTAGTTGCGTTCACTTTAACAAGTGTTTTTTCATGTTTAATTTGCTTTGGAATTTGTCGCTTTCATTTTCTTTCAGCCTTTGTAAGTTTCATTTGCATTTTTCTCTTACTTTCACAAGTGTCGTCTTGTGGTTAGGGAACTGTCGCGTCTAGTCAAAGGAGTCATTTGTACATTATTGAAGGGAAATTTTGATGCAGTCTCCTGCACTACTACAATCCAACTATCATAAAGACATGCATTAGACACATTCCCCAAGTTTTATGCACTGTTGTACTAATCTTGTCATTGTTGTCACAAAGTGTATCCTAAGTATCACACTTGGAGGAGGATGTTGTTTCGTCGTCGCATCAATGGGATCATGTTGATTCTTGGTGTTGAGTATTCAATGTTTTGTCGTCGATCATTTTAAATGTGTGATCATATTCAATTTCTACTTTGGTTTCATATCTACCTCACTAGTCCCACACTTAGTCAAATTACAAAATTTTTTATGCCTAATCAACCTGAACCCTCTTTAACCCTTTGAATTGTGCATTGTGTAGTTGCAAGCTCCAGTCATGAATCTCTACCTCTTAGAACTACGCAATGAGTATTCATTGCCTCCAAGGACTACATATTTTTGAGTCATAGTGCTCAACTATTTCCTCCTGCCCCTTAGAGTTGTGTAATCTTGCTTCCTAGCCAACCTCTTTCTATGGATCAGATAGTTTCAGCGAGTAGTCTATCTCTTTGTCTCTCTGAAATACAAATTTGTGTAATCCAGTGGCTCAATCTCTCCTTTGAATTGCACATTATGCAATCTTAGTGAGAGAGCCCTTCCTATCCACGTCTTTGACTTGCTCAGCTGTGAAATTTTCAGTCACTGGCCTCCCTGCACTGTGCATTTCACAATCACAGTGAGCAAGCCTTCCTCACTATCTCACTGAGTTTCCCAACTGAGTAGTCTTGTGCCCCTATTTCCCAGAACTGCACATTGCGCAGTTTCAGTGAGCAAGCCCTCATTGCTATCTCATTGACTTCCTCAACTGCGTAATCTGCCTTCTCTAATGTCAGATTCCATACATTTCACTGTCATAGTCAGTAGAGCCTCACTCTTGCCTCTTGGAACTGTGCACTGCACAATCCCTGAGCCTCCTCCTCAACCTAGTAACTTGTTCTAGATCATCTAGTGCACTACATAAAGAGAGTTATACTAGGAGATTTCCCCACTAATGTCGTCTTGTCATGAGTTAGACTAGGAGATTTCAAGGAGGATGTGAAGGAAAACATACGATAAGACACTTGTTAAGCGGGAACCATGAAGGAGTCATCAAGCAAGAAAATGAAGGGACATTAACTTACTATAGAAGATCAAGGATCAGGAGTGCATGAATACTCCAAATTGATTAAATACTCTAAGACATTGTAAACTATAAAATGGCAACCATAAACTAAAAATGAGAACTCTAGCCAAAAAATCCCCCCAAAAAATGGAAAAACAGTTTTAAAACGAAAAATGTTTATGTTGCATCAAGCCTATTTTTTATGGTAAATTTTCAACATTTTTTGCAAATGGCAATAAAATCCAATAAAAGGCAATTATTTGTGTAAAAAATGCCCTGAAAACAAAAAGTATGGATATTGGAATAACATATTTATTTTTTTCGGGGTAAATTTTCAACACTTTTTAGCAATGACATTAAAGATAAAATATCATTACTTTGAAAAACCTCAAAATTCTAACGATTTTCAGGCATGGCATTAAAGATAAAATATCACATCTTTGAAAAGCCTTAAAATTCCAACAATTTTTAGCCATGGTTAAAGATAAATTATCATGACTCAGAAAAATCTTAAAAATTTGAGAATTTTCCAACCATGGAGTTAAAACCAAATATCGTGATGACAAAAATCATTAAGTTTCTAGTATATTTTAATCATGACATTATGAAAAAATTATATTACCAAAAAAACCTTTAAAAATGAACACCTAAATGAAAGAGTCATTATACCAAGAGTAATTTCTTTTTTAAATTCCAAAAATATGGCTACCTTAAAATCTTAGCTTAAGACAACTTGACACATTGCAACAAAAATTTAAAAAAAACCATCAAATTGACACATAGTGTAGTCGAACTTGGCCCATTGCAATGAAAAGTTAAACACCGACCATGAAATTGACACATTGTGGGGGCAAACTCAATCCATTATAGAAAAAACTAAAAATGAACTATCAAATTGACACATGATGTGATCACGTTATTAGTCGAGGATCAACACTGCCATTGTAGGAAAAAAAAAAATTAAAACAAAAACAAACAAAAGAACAAAAAACTTAAGCAAAACAAAAAAACTCAATAGGAAAAAAAGATTAATTTTTTTAATAAAAATAAAAAATATATATAAATATTGAAAAACATAAATGAAAAAATAAGAAAGTATTTCCAAAAAAACATAATCTAGTTATTATTATTTTTTAATATTAAAAATAAATAAAATGGAAAACAAGAAAATGATACCTAATTGGATAATAAAAAAAAAAGGATCAAACAAAATAAAAAACATTAAAACAAACCTTAAAAATAAATAAATAAATAAATAAAACATTATAACGATTAAAAAAACAGTATTAAAAAATTAGTTTTTTTCTTCGGGAAAAATCATTAAAATAACTTTTTTTTAAACATTAAAAAAAATTGAAAACATTAAAAAAACAATAAAAAAATTATTTTATTGAATAGAAAATAAATAAATTTTTTAATAAAAAAAATATTATAAAAAAATTACAAAAAACATCGACTTTTCCCCTGCTAGCTGATTTTGGGAATCGGTGCTTGGCCTAGCCACCCCAGGGGCCATGGGTCGGGCTGGGTGAAGCTATCAAGTAACCTAGTCTAGGCTTGTAGTGGCTCTGTTGGTTGGGGCTAGTTGGCCGATTCATGGAATTGGCTAGCAGGGGAAATAGATATTTTTTATGCCTTTTAATTTTTTAAATTTTTTTATAATTTTTTATAATATTTCTTCAGATTTTATATTTTTTTTCATTTTTTTTCATTTTTTTCTAATGTTTTTATTTTAATGATTTCAGGTGGTTGGCTTGGCTTTCCAATTCTCAGAATTTGCCAGCGAGACACAATTTCTGTATAGATTTTCAAATTTTGTTTTAGAGTTTTTTATAATTTTTTTTTTTTTTACATATATATATATATATAATTGTTTTATAGTTGATTTTTTTTTTATGTTTTTTTTCCTACTTTTTTTTTAATATGTATTTTTTTGTTTAATATTTTTTATTTAAATTATTTTTAATGTTTGTTTGTTTCTTTTAATTGTACGTTTTATTTTATTTTTTGTTATTTTTTTAAAATTTTATCTGAATAATTTTTTTTGGAAAAAAAAATCAAATTTCTTAGAAAATTCATGAAAATTTGTTATTTTCCCAATTTTTTTAATTCAAAATTTTCATAAAAATATTTTATTTAGCATGTTAGTTTTAGCAAAAATGTCCCAAAATATGTGTTTCTTTAACTATATCTATATGCAAAATGTGTTGTTTTTGTCGAATATTTAAAATTATCATGTTTTTAGTGACAATTATTTTGTGTGTATTGAAATATTAATTAAGGATATAAAAATATATCAAAAATCCTAACGTCAAAATATTGCTTGTAAAAAAAATTGAAAATTCCATTACAAAATAACATTGTAAAGAAAAACAAAAAGAACAAGTTCAGAACACCCTTAAAAAACAAACATATTAGGACGAACACAAAAACTGGAATAAGACAACTTGAGAATAAATAACCAATATTTAAAAAAAATGGTGCATAGTTAGGACATAAGAAAAATTTAGTGTAAAAAATATGCCTTTAAAAAAGGGTTGTTGCTTTCAAAAGTCTTCATGAGCCCTCATGAGAATGACTGAGATTTAAAAATATTATCCATACTTAATTATATCAAAAAAAATCAATTGTCAAAAATAAGCCCTCCAAAAAAGGGGTTGATATTGCATCAACACTTTTTCAAAATAAACATGAAAATCACTAAAAAATTTCTAAAAATGTTCATACTTGATACATAAAAAAATTTCAAGTGTCAAAAATATGCACCAAAACAAAAGGTGTATTCCGAATCAACACTTTTCAAAATCATATTTCCGGGGTGTTTTTCTAGTAGATCCAATGGTATAGTTTTGATCGTAGATGAATCTCTTTATAACTTGTCTCAAATGAAGTTTAATGGTGTGGGTGAAATATCCATAGTTGAGCATATATCTAATTTTCTCTCCTTTTTGTGAATTTTATCAAATCAATTATGAATATGTTTCTCTTATACTTTTCTTCCTCGCCCTTGAAGGTCGAGTTAACCGATGGTGTCATACCTTACCATCTTCTTCATTCCATTCCTTCGAACACTTGATCAAGGAGCTTCATTTAAAATTCGATAATTATGATTATCGGATGTCCTTAAAATGATTATCAACTAAGAATGAACCTCAATGAGTCAATTGAGGGTTTTTCTAATTAGTTCCTTCACCTATGTTATGAATTTCCTAAAGAAGATACTAGTTGGGATTTCTTTAAACAAAAGTTTGAACATTTGGTTCATATCTCCTTATATGGCGATTTTGAACCCCTTGATGATTCTTCTCTTACAACTTTTCAAATACATGCAACACTGTTGTTTTCAGAGGAGGAACCCAACATTCCTTTCATTCCTTGTCCTCCTCCTTTTTCTATGCCTTGTATTGAGCCTATTCAAATTAGAAAATATGAAAATTAGGTTGTTGATCTGTCTCTTCAACCTTCATCAACTTTGCATGATTCAAATCCACTGGGGGAAACCTTGGAATAGTTCATGGATCCTAGGGGGAGGACTAATCCTTTTATTCCTAAAGAAGATACTAGTACTCTTAACCTCAATCTTGAATCTAGTTCCGCTAAAAGTATTACTTCTTCAAGGGGCACATGTCACCTTCTATCATCTACATGCCATGACTCTTTGTACCTTGTTCGACTTGATCAATTCATTCTAATAGCTAATTCTTTAAACTCTCTTGATTTTCAAGTTGCTGGTTCAAATTGTCATCAAGTACAAGGCAGTAATATTACATAGGTAGAGTAGCATAAACGTGAAGCTACTTTTGATCTCTCTTCCCTCGTTCAAAACCCTCTATGTCAATATTATTTTCCTTCAATCTTGGATGATTTTCAATCTAGTAATCTTGGTAGTCAATCAAATGAAGTTAATTTCCTTAATCAATATATAGCCTTGGGAAGCCATCATTCTGAGGATGATGACTCTGTTGGTGTGTATGATAATGAATGCCCAAGTGAACTAGCTTATCTTTCGGTTCATTGAGAAGATTTTGATTTGAAAGAATTAGATGTAGAACCTAATTTGGTTAAAGAATTTCTTATGGAAACTTCCTCTTCATCTTACTATCCCTTGTGCCCTACTATTTGTAATGCATTAAATGGTGAAGAAGATACTCCATGCTCATCAAGTTCATCATATAATGAGTTGGATTTTGAATTCAAACAAGGTCATGAGGCTACCCATGATGAAAAATGAAACAATGAAATCGTTGAATATCCATTCTATCCCTTCTCATTTCCAATCTTGTACAAAGAAAATTCTTTTGTTCGAGTTACTCATGAGATTGATCCAATATATCCATCCTTATACGACCAATTAGAAGAATATTTTAACTTTAATACTATGGTTATTGAAGTTGTAAAATCTGATCAAATCAGTGATAGAGATGGATTTTATTTGGATAGTAGTGGTCTCATTGAAATTATTGGTGGTAGTTATCTAGAGACCATGCATGATCCGGTTCAATATTCAAAATGTGATTTTACAATCCTTGAAAGTTTTGGGACTTGTTAGGAAGTCAAGACACTTCAACATCTATTGATTGTTATGTCAGGATCATATGACTCTGGTAAGATCCCCAAACAAAGTCAGATCTGGGTTTTCTCGAAAAATTATTTTCATTGCATGGTTTCACTAGATGTAAATTCCTTTCTGATAGATGTTTTGTGTTTCAGGTATAGTCTTTCTAATTTTTAATATTCAACTTCTGATAGAATTGAAGATTCTATTTCAGTTGATTCATCTCCATGCAAGAATCTTGTACCTAACATGGGTTTGGAGTGTATATATCTCAAGGAATCATGGAGCTATGAAGCTGATCATTTCAAAGATTATACTTAGCTGAAGGAATCATCCCTATTATATACATTTGAGCATATTTAGCTCTTTATTTTTCTTGTGGATGTTATACTACTAATCATTTTCTTCATTGCAGTTGCAATCCTCTTCATTTCTAGTGAATGCATAAGTTATTTGGTGAATCAAATTCCTCTTCACTCATTGTATCATCACTAGAGTCATGTGTTTGCTACACTAGCATTTTGTTTCGCTTCTTTTGATGATTATGATGCTAGTGTAGTTTGTAACTAGGAAAAGGGAATTTTTTTTTCCATATTTATCATGTGAGGGAGATGATTCTATTGTTCAAAGAATTTGTATATATGTTCCAATTGATATATCTTTGTTGTCTACTAACGAAGAATCTCATGCCATATTCGGTCCATCTAATCATAAATCTTGTTTTAGTAACTGTCATTCAACTTATCATTTTCCCACCAACATATTTGATGACAATTTTTTTACAGTGAATAATCTTTATGGTTTATCTCACGATTTAGATATTTGTCAAGCAGTTGAGGCACTTCAGCCTTCGGTGATTGTTATGTCAGGTCCTCACTATCTTGAAAATACGTTTGAACATGATCGAATTCATTTTCCTTTAAAAAATTCTCATCCTGATCCCATGCTTGCTAAGAGGGACAACATAGATGAAGGTGCATTCATAAGAAGTTTTCAAGGCTTGTTTCATTATTGTTTTGATCGAAAATACCTAAGATTTCAAGTTGGTTAGAGGCAGTTGTTGTGACACATATTTTTGCTGATAGGAAATAACTTCAATTTATTGTGCAAGTTATTCAAGATCTTATCTTTTCTATTGCACATTGCTTTATATCGACTTTAATCAGTTGTATCTTCGCGATTGCAAGTCGGGAGAAGTTACATTGGCTACATTGGAAATTTTATTATAGTTAGCACTAACCTTCTAGATAGTTAGGTTAGGATTAGTTCTAGCTGCATTCTAGTTCCCTTGCATACTCATAACATATTTGCGCTCGCTCTCGATCTAGTCTCCACATTTTTTTATTTTCTTATTTTTTCGTGCATGTTTTTTTACTTCAGTTCTCCATTCGTTTTGTTCTATCGATCTTGATTTTTGGGTTTTTCATATCTTTTCTTTTATGTTTATTTAATAAGACTTTGCACGAAATATGATTCTTTAAAATCAAAATACAATGTGGCTAAATTAGAAAAGGGAATTCTGATGATGAACACTACTTGGCTAATTTGTTACCTCTTCTCTATTTGGGTTTACATATCTTTAAATTCGATGATGTCTCATGATCCAAGTGGCTCCAGAAAAGATCAAAAATAAAATTCTTTGGATTGTAATCAAATAAGGGTGAAATCGAATATCGCGTCGTAAAATTTCCAATGGTGCAAATGACACCTCAGTCCGAGTTCGTATGCAAAATTTATGGCCACACAAAGTTTTGGTCAAACTAGGTAAAATTAAAATTCAAAGTCAACCCAGGGTGCCATGTGGCAATCCCTAGGCTTCGATGTGGCAGAAAATTCAGAAGGTCTAGTGGGACCCATAAATTTGATGTGGCAGCCTAGTCAGCAAACCAGGTAGACCCACAAGTAGGTCACATGGCAACACCACAAGTCGACACATGGCAAGTAGTTGGCAGATGATGTGGACCAATGCGAGCCTGCTACATGGAGCAATCACATGGTGGCACATGGCACCTCAAATTAGGCCCAAGTGGCCTTGGCATTGTACAACCTCCATTGTTTCCTTATTCTCATGGTATTGGGAGTCGTTGCAATATGGACATATGATTTCCATATATTATATGGTTTGAAAACTATATTAAAATTAAAACCATATAAAGAGAAATTGGGAGTCCATGGGTTTTGAACCCAAAACCTCCCCAACAATAGATATGACTATGCCAACCATTTTGTCAACCACACAGTTTATCTTATTTGTCCTCACACTTTGTTATAAAATTCCATTCAAATAGTTCAAACGGAACCATGGAGAATACATGAGAGATGAGGGTGCAAGTAGACCAACGAAGTCATGAATCTCAACAATATTCTAGGAATATTTTCAGCGCATATGTTAGGGAATATTCCAAAGAACCTTCTCTATGAGTAATCTTTAAGATTCCTTGGGGGCTGATTTTTTATGGTGTCCGAATTATACCAAGTTTATACTCATTTGAACCAAATGTTTTTCCAAGAGTTTAATAGCACAATCCATTTTTTGATCTGAGAAACATATTTTTCATCCATGTCTAGAAGAGAATCTTATGAAGACTCTAAAATATTCCTAGGGAGCCTATATTTGACTGAGGTAGAAAGGGGTTGTGTTTATACTTAGATTTCACATCTTTTCACTAGGAATTTTTAGGTCATCCCTAGACTTGAAGGTATAAGGTGTATTTTGTCATGTGTTCATTTGATTTTGTTGAGATGATGGTTTGATTTTGATATCCATGTATGCAACTTTGTGAGAGGATCGTTGTATGCTACTTTATGTGGGAGTTTGATATTTTCTCATGATGAAGGAGAGCTTATATGAGTGGGAGTTCTTATAGAAGAACATCTCGTGCAAAGAATGCCACTCTAGTTAAGGGAGTTCTTCCTCATATTGACAAAGAGAACATGATGTAGTCATCATCATCTTACAACAACTAATGAAGTGACCTCCTCACTCTTGACACTGAATACAAAAACTTAACCCACAGTGGGTGAACTCCGTTATCAAGTTATGTGTATTCTTTGATTTGATGGTTAGCATTATGATTCCTCTTCTTCAAAGTATGCACATGTGGTTTTTCATCATCTTTCACATGAAATAATGTGAACATCACAAAGGTAAAATATCTTGGTTAATTTCTGTACCTAAGAGGATCCAGATCAAATTTGGTATCAGAGCGGTCTTCTTGCCAATGCGAATTGCAAGTGTGAATGATAACTAGAGATTGAACATTCAACAATAGAATAAAATGGAGGATCACAAAGATCTCTATGAGGACCTCCTAATGAAGGCTCACATGGTATATATAATGTTTGCAGATTATGAGGAGAAAATGGAAAAAGAGGAACATTAGAAAGAGAGAGAAGAGGACGATGCTCCAAATCAATCTTGCAGTGAATATTCTTCTTCTTCATCTTCTTGTCATCATTCAAATCAAGAGATAAATGAGAACCTTCAAGCAAAGAATGTTGAATTGAAGAGACTTCTATAAGAACTAGAGATTGCAACTTCAATTGTGATCCATAGAAGAGGCCTTGGAAAAGTTGAAGTGTAATGAAGGCTTAGCGAAGCCATCATCACCTACTTTAGAATCAAAATCTAAGGTAAATAGTGTTTGTAGTTCTTCAATTTCATTTTCACATGATGTTATTTCTATTAGAAGCATGGAGGTACCCATTTTAGGAACTAGCATGAGACTCCTTACCAAGATGGAGTATAAAGGAGGAGGACTTGGTGTTAATGGATAAGGGATGACTCATCCATTGGACGTTGTACAAATACCTCAATTTTAAGGTTTGGGGTACACTGAAGGATAGTGTTTGAAGGTAGCAGAAGCTCCAAAGCCATTTCCGAAACCATTGAGAAAAGAGGATGTTGAAAACACAACACAACCTTCCCCTAAGTGTGAGCATTGCGGCGAGATAATTAAGGAAATATCTTGTTGTTAGGTTCCTACCAAAGACAACCAAATGAGGTATAAAAAGTCTCAACATTCTAAAGGTTGATTCTATTACAAGCAAATTGGTAATAGTGAAAAACACGTGTGGCATAGAAAATCATGTAGTTTTTGTGGCTTGTATAACCATATTGTTTCCAAATGTTGGAAAATAATGGAAACAAAGAAAATGACAAGACATGAAAATCCTTTTACACATTAGGGAAGGAAGAAGATTAACCAGGTATGGAGGAAGAATAATTTTTGGAGCCATTGTAACAAGAATGGACATTAGAGAGCCACATGTTGTGAGATCCACCCAGAGAAATGACCAAAGGACTAGAAAGAACCTAAAAGAGAACATGTCAATGAAGAAAATCAATGGGAAAGATAGCTACAGGAAAAGAGCCCATCAACCTAGTTGGGTAAGATATGGGTAGCATTTTTAATTATTTTATCATGGCGACATTTTTTAAATCACATGTTGTGAAATGATTGTAAAAGTGATGAAGTGTTTGCCATCACTTATGAAAGCAACATGGCGATATTTTTGGCCTTTTGTTGATAGCTTGAGTAATGGTTTTATTTATGATTTTGATGTAAACTTGACCAAAGAGTGTGTTATAAACTCTTTGAAATTATGGGGTTTGACTGGATCATGTTTGGTCTTGTAGAAGAACATATATTTTGTAAAGATTGTACTACAGGGTTGCATTGGGTATAAGGGTCGATCCATCACTTATGGATCCAAGTTACAAATGTGAAGGAGAAAGAAGTGTTGCCTGGTATGACACTTGTTTTGCAGATGAAGGAGCAAAAAGGATTGCAGACTTTGTTCATGCTTTTGGAGGACCAAAAGCTCCTGAATGAGAAGGATGATTTAGGTGGCTCTAGAAAAGATCAAACATCAAAATTTTTGGATTGCAATAAAACTAGGATTACATCGAATATATGGTCACAAGCTTTCCAATGGTGTAAACAAAACCTCTATTCGAGTTCGTATGCAAAAGTTATGGCCAATCAAAGTTTTGGTCAAATTAGGCAAAATTCAATGTCAAAGTCAACCCAGGGTGCTACGTGGAAATCCCTAGGCTTCCATGTGGTAGAGAAGTTAGAATACTTGGTGGGACCCATAAAGATAATGTGGTAGCCGAGTTAGAAAAATAGATGGACCCACAAGTAGGTGACATGGCAGCACCCCAAGTTGACACATGGCAGGTAGGTGACATATGGTGTGGACCAAAGAGAGCTTGCCACATCTCCCAATCACATGGTGCCACATGGCACCTCAAATTAGGCCCAAGTGGCCTTGGCATTTTACAACCTCCATTTTTGTCTTATTCTCATGGTCTTGGGAGTTGTTACAATATCGACATACGATTTGCATATATTATATGGTTTGAAAACTATATTAAAATTAAAACCATATAAATAAAACTTGGGATTCCATGGGTTTTGAACCGAAAACCTCCCCAACAACAAGCAACTTAATATGACTATGCCAACCATTATCCAAGCACATGCTTTGCCTTATTCACCCTCACACTTTGTATAAAATGCCATTCAAATGGTTCAAAGGGAACCACGGAGAATACATGAGAGATGAGGGTGCAAGTAGATCAATGAAGTCATGATTCTCAAGAAGATTCTAGGAATATTGTCAAAGCATATGTTAGGGAATATTCCAAAGAACATTTTCTATGAGGAATTTTTTAGGAATCTTTAAGATTCCCTAGGGGCTGATGTTTTTACGGTGCTAGAATTATGTTGAGTTTATACTCATTTGAACCAGTTTTTTTGCCAAGATTCTAATGGCATAGTCCATTTTCTATTATGAGCAGCAAATTTTTCATGCATGTCCAAAAAAGAATCTTTTGGGGAATCTAGAAGATTTTTGGGGAGCCTAGATTTTACCGAGGTAGAAAGGGGTCATGTTTATACTTAGATTTCACATGAAACATAATTGAACATGTTGTTTCTTCATCCAAGTAGCCGATTTTTAGATTGTACCTAGACTTGGAGGTATAACGTATATTTTTTCATGTGTTCATTTGATTTTTATTGAGATGATGATTTGATTTTGACATCCATGTATGCCACTTTATGAGAGGATCCTTGTATGCCACTTTATGTGAGAGTTTGATATTTTGTCATGATGAAGGAGAGCTTATATGAGTGAGAGTTCTTACAGAATAACATCTCATGGAGATACATGCCACTCTAGTTAAGGGAGTTCTTCCTTGTATTGACGAAGAGCACATGACGTATTCATCATCATCTTACAATACCTAGTGAAGCAATTTCCACACTTTTGACACTGGGTCAGAGACATAACCCACACTAGGTGAACTTCGTTATCAAGTTGTGTGTGTTATTTGATTTTATGGTTGCCTTTATGATGCCTCTTCTTTAAAGTATGCACATGTGGTCTTTCATACATTTTCACATGTAATTATGCTAGCATCACAAAAGTAAAAGATCTTGGTTAATTCTAGTAGTTGAGAGAATATGGATCATCTAAACAAAAAATATGATTTGTTCCAGATGGAAAGCCTTTGGTTGCACTAAAAATCCAGTATCTTTATTAGGATATTCACTCTAACTCATCCTTATATTGAATGGTGTTTTGATGTGTCCACTGAACCAAGTAGAGAAGGGAAAGGAGAAAAAGTTTAAAAAGAGCTTATTAAATTCGATTGTATTTTAAATCCCTCAAAATAGGAACAACATCTCCTTCTCTCAATAAGTGAGGATCCCTCTTCCACCCATGATTTAAATACTCATTAAGTACTTCAAGCATATTTTCAAGAAAATAAAATAAAAGGTGAAGAGAGAGGCTTCCTACGCAGAGAGGTGAAGCAAGAAACTTCAACAAAGTACTGAAAAATCTTGTTGGCAGCTAAGCGATGCTTATGTCTACCTGAGGTGACTCTATTGGGGTAGTATCCAGGCTCACTGGCAGTGGAGAGACACTAAGGAATGCACTTAAAAGTAGAGGTATACTTATTATTTTTTCCCATATTAAAATAATTGAGGCGTGACTAGCGTTATGTTGATGTGTTTGAAGCTAAGAAAGCAATAGAAGGGACTATATCTTTAACCGTGATAAGTGGAAAAGATGGGGAAATCTACATGGAAAATAAATACTTCCTAAAATATTGGGATCCTTCACTTGAAGATAATACCTAGATAGAGAATTTGGAGTTCTACTAGTGTGTCCCCAAGTGTTCTCACTACGATAAACACCCTCCAAAATTTGTATACACTTGAATTTTGGAGCCAACTAAGGATATTATGATCTATATTCTATGGTCACTTCAATATTGGTTTCTTTTTTGTTAATTACTCAAGTATTCTTCTTGGATTCTAATTTTCAAAGTCACTTTCTTACACATGCTTAGTCCTTAATGAATTTGCAAACACACAACTTTCTTTGCAAGCTTAGATAAACATTTCACAACTCTTGAAGGTAAATATTGTGCAATCACTAGCGAAAATGATTGCACAATCCATAAGCATAATGTGTTGCACAACACATGATTACATTCAGTGTGAACTCTCCATTAATAGTTCCCTCATTTTTGGTTGCAATCATGTCATCTCTTAGGTGAGTTTTCTCAACTGGTGCTTTTGTGCACTTCGATTTCCTTTAGTGTCATTTTTGTGTTCGTGACTCTCATTTTTTCTTGTATTAACTTTAACAAGTGTTTTTTTCATGTTATATTCACTCCGGCATCTGTTACTTTCATTTTATTTAAGCCTTTGCAAGTGTTGTTTGTACTTTTCTCTTACCTTTCCAAGTGTCATCATTTGGTTAGGGAAGTGTCACATCTAGTCAAAAGGATTCATTTGTACATTCTTGAAGGGACATTATAATGCATTCACCCACACTACCATGCTCCATCTATCATAAATACATGCATTAGACACATTCCCAAATTTTTATGCACTATTGTACTGGTGTCGACACTATCGTCACAAAGTGTATCCTAAGTGTCACACTTGGAGGAGGATGTTGTTTCGTCGTCACATTAATGGGATCATTTTGATTCTAGGTGTTAAGTGTTTGATGATGTGTCATCGATTATTATGAGTGTTTGATCATGATCAATTCCTACCTTGGTTTCATCTCTATCTGACTGGTCCCACACTTGGTCAAATTCTAGAAGATTTTATGCCCGACCAACCTGGACCCTCCTTGCCCCTATGAACTTTTCATTATGTAGTAGCAAGCTTCATTCATGCATCCCTAACTCTTGGAATTGTGAAATTTTCAGTTACTACCTCCAAGGACTATGCATTGTGCAGTCACAGTGCTCAACTATTACCTCCTACCCTTCCTAATTTGCAATATTGCTTCCCATCCAGCCTCTTGTTGCAGTTTCATTCAATAGTTTGTCTCTCTATCTCATTGAATTGCACAACTGTGCAATCTAATGGCTCAAACCCTCCTTTGAATTACACATTGCATAACCTCAGTGAGAAATCCCTTCTTGTATGCCTCTTTGACTTTCTCAACTGTGCAACCTTCAGTCCTATCATCCATGCAATGTGAATTTCACGCACAATGAGCAAAGCTTCCTCACTATCTCACTTAGTTGCACAACTATGGAGTCTTGTTCCTGTATCCTTGAACCATGAATTACGCAGTTGCAGTGAGAAATCCCTCATTGTTGCCTCATTGACTCCCTCAGCTACACAATATTCCTTCTCTAACCCCAAAACATTGTTCATTGTGTAGTCACAATCACTAGAGCCTCACTCTTGCCTCTTAGAATTGTGCACTGCGCAATCCTTAAGCCTCCTTCTCAACCTAGTACCTTTTCCATATCAGCCAATGCATTGCATGAAGAGAGATAGACCAGGATATTTTCTGATTGATTTCATCTTGTCATGAGTGAATTTCATCTGTAGGTACTATATCTTAACACGACAGGATGTTGTTCAAGAAGGATGTGAAGGACAACATACGAGAAGACACTTGTGAAGCAGGAACCATGAAGGATTCATCAAGCAAGAAGATGAAGGGACATTAGCTTACGATAGAAGATCAAAGATCAAGATTGCATGAAGACTCCATACTGATTCAAGACCCTTTGGAGGGTGAAGATGAAGAAAAAGGAAAATCTTTCATGAAGTTGAAGTACTGAAAATATTTCTCATGTAGATGGAGGACAAAGCAACATGATGAACTTGGAATTTATAATCAATCATGAAGTCTGTGCCATCATTGTCAAGTTTATACTTATGCAAGTATCATGTGTGTTCATGTCTCTTTCCACGTCATTTATGGATGTAATGATGTATTATCAAAAATAAAGGACAAAATATAATGTATGTAAGTCGAAGAGTCATATGTGGAATATGAAAAGTCACATAGTCATATATGGACAAAATAGTCTTTACAAAAAGTCCAAAAGTCATAGAAGTCACAAGGTCACATTAGAATTCCAAGAGTCATGAGGGTAGCTCAAGAGTCATAGGGGATATGAAAGCTCATTCCTCTTGTTATAAAACAAACCTCATAACTCAAGAAAATGGATTTTGGAGGCTTAGACTTTGGAGAGCTAGCCTTGGCTTCTTTAGCTTAACATACGAGATAAAATCATTCTTTAGAGAAGCAAGAAGTGACTTAATGTTCCACTATTGGATCTAGTGGCTCGCCATTGTAACTATGTACTTGTATATTTCACCTAAGAATCAAAATCTTGATGAGCCAACACATTTTCATGCATGTTTCATGAATGTAGTAAGACTATTCTTTATATGTTTGTGGTATGTGTTTTGTTCAATGTAATAAGGAAATTGAACTATTTCAGTGGATTTGGTACTTATGTTGTTGAATGTGTGTTGTATTTTATTTTATGTTCATTGTGTCTACGTGAACTACTTAGATAGGTCACTAATGAATATTTTCATGCTCTCGTGTGTCTTTCTTAGGTTAGTACTATCACTTCCTTCCAGATACTCACTCCTCTCTCTCCCTGTGAAAGTCTCCTTTTACACATTATGATTTTTGTTTCATGATGTCAAATTACTTGCTAATTTCAAAAGTTATGTGCATACTCTCTTATGTTATCCATTATAGCTAAGGAAAACCTTATAGTTATGCTGGCTGAGTCAATACTCTGGATGGGGATCCTCCAAATAGTGTGAGGTCTATTCAAGAATTCACATTGGGCAGGACCCCTTGGTTGATGTATTTCCAGCACCATAAACATGACTCCTAATGGCCTTTCTTCTTGTTATCAAGTGTTGCATAGATGCGAGGAATTCTCTGATAAACATCCCCAACTGTCTGCACCTCTTGAGCACTATAAATTTGAGGCTTGCCACTGTGGTATAATGAAAAATCCATCTTACGATGGTATTTACCACAAATCCAACACTGTAATGGTTCCCTACTATTACTTTTATTCTACTGTTCTCTAGGTTGAGCCCCATGTCCTTTATCGTCTACACTAAACTTCTTATAAGGTGCCACTTTTTATTTCTCACCTACATTTTTTGATCTTCCTTACTTTGTAGGCCATTTTCCTTTAGTCTTCTCATTCCCTTTCCAGTCATGCTTGAACTCAGGCTTGTGATTTAACTACTCATAACAACGCTTCAATTTCCTTATGGCTTCCTCCAGTGACTGAGGCTTGTCAAAATCAATCTCGTCTTTCAATGCTACCTGAAATCCACTGATAAGCCTTTGAATATTCACTTTCTCATTGTTGAGATAAGGCACATACCTCAACAACTCCACAAATTTAGATGCATATATTACATCTGTCATGGAACCCATTGTGAGCTTATAGAATTCCTTAGCATTTCCACCATAATACCTCTCAGATAGATACTTTCTTCTAAAGATTCTTTCAAACTCATCCCATGTCAACTTTTCTTCTCTAATTCCCTTTAGATTCTTAGTATATTCCCACCAGATATCTGATTTTCCTTTGAGGTTGAAGGTAGCTATCTTAGATTTCATGTTCTCTGAGTAGTCCTGCAATTTGAAGAACTTCCTCATCCCAAGAAACCATGCTTCTACATATTCTGATTTCTTCATCTCTCCATCAAAAGGGGGAGGCTTGGATTTCTCGAACTCTTTTTGCAAGTACTCACTCCTCCTATGGTGTTGGTGGAAATGGAGATGATGTCTCCTCGAAGAAGAACTAAAATAAAACCAATATGTAACAGTTCTCTTGTAAAGTGTATCTAAAAATCTACCATTCTTCACTATATCCTTCATGTCCAACCTATGTCTCCTCCTCTCTATCTCCATGAATGATCCCCATCTATCCTTCTTTCTAAAACTATGAAATGTTTTGTAGAATCATTGCATTGACTTCAACGTGATTTTATTAAACCATTGCAAGTCTTTCATGTGCCTGAATCAACCTGTTATTATCTTCTTTGCAACTTCTAATATCTTCCCTTAGACTCCTCAATGTATTTTCTATATCAGGAGAATACTCTCATCCTTGCTTCTCAACTGACTTTTCCCATTCCATGGAATCCACATTAGGCCTGTATGGGGAGTCATTTGAACTGTAGTCCACCATACTGCTCTCCTCATCCTTTCACACTGATCTCTAGAATTAGGCAGTTTTCTCCCTCATCCTAGCCTTAAATGAGCACTGCGCAGTCTCAAGGCTCCCATTGACTACTTCAGCTGCACAATTGCATAGTTACTGAGCCTCTTTCCCAGCTTGTCACCTGGTTTTGGCTCAGTCAATGGATAAATATGCACCATCTTAGACTAGGGGTTTAGCGGATTGATGTCGTCTTGTCATGAGTGGATTTCAGGTGCGCTTACTTTATCATGTTGTTGCAAAATGATGAAGAAGGATATGGAGGAGGAGGAAATTATAGAAAACACATAAGGAGCTAAATAAATAAGTTCATTATTAGGTGAGAATACGAAGGAGCATTGAACTCTAATAGAAGATCAAGATCAAGAGCACATGGAAGAATCCTCATCTTCAAGTCATAAGGAGGAGGAAGAAGAAAAACATGTACCATCCTTTCAAGAAGACAAAGAAATAAGCAACAAGAAGAACAACTTGGCACTGTCACATCATGCAGTTTATGTTGGGAGATCAAGCCATTGCATAGTTGCGCATTTTAGGAGCTCAAGCATGATCTTGAGTCTAGAGACTGCACAATTCATAGTTAAAGCGAAGTTGGGAGGAGGAATTGTGCAATTATGGGAGGCAAGGTCGGGATTAAGAACTGGAACAACACAGTGCAACAGTCCTGGGAAGCGACAACTATGCATTGCACAGTGATAGGGACCAGGATGTTTCGTGAGGGTTGGAACTGCACAGTGTGCAGTTGAGGAAGGCCGGATGATGTTAGGTTGTTGGGGAACTTCTGGAAAAAGGCTAAGTTTGGGACAAAAGAGGCTTATGTGAATAGTGGTATGACTTGATTGCGATCATACACTTGAAACATTTTGACAACACAAAAACATATATCATACAAAACACATGAATAATATATTTTTCTCATCAAAAGGTACACTTTGCGATGACATGACGACACTCGTGTGACAGTGCTTAAAACTTTGGGAATAAGTGTCACTGATGTTTATATGGGTATACCAACTTATTCACACAATGATGACCCCTTGAAACCAATATAACAAGCATACATACATTGTGCGATAGCTAACATGAGAAAATATGGAAATTGCTAAAGTGCAAATGATTCTTGTGATATGTGGATGACAGTGAAAGTAACACATGCCATAGAAAAGATAACATGAAAATGAAACTAATTAGAGTGAAGGCAAGTGAAAGTGACAACCTAAAACATGAAAGCAACACTCACAAAAACAAAGGTGCGTGAAGGTTATAATTTGCAAAACTGACTGAAATGGAAGTAAAAACACAACTAGAGTGTTAGAAATTATCATTTTCAGTGTGCACTAGCTGTTGACATGGATTGGAAATTGCACACGCACAGTCTTAATGGAACATGTTATTCTTTTCCAAGCTTGCATAAAAGAGTGTGCTCATGAAATTTTAGCGGACTGAGCATGTGCGATCAAGTGGATTTGACACTTTGGATCCAAGAAGGGATCTCAAAGTGTTAGCTGACCAAGAAGTGACTATGGAAAAAATTATTGCAAGATCCACAATAGGCTAAAACATTTGAGTGTATGCAAAATTTTGGAGGGTTTTTGTCACAACGACAACACTTGGTGCCACACTGGTAGAATTCTAGCTTCTCTACCTTGGTCAATTATTTTTAGCAAGGTCTAGTTCTTTGGGAAGTATTGATTCATCATTGATATTACCATGGCTTTGCCAATTACCCTGTGCATAAAAATATTCCCCTTTATTCCTTTTATCGGTTAAACACAAACATAATATCAGTGATCACACAGTTTTTGGAATTAGGATAGGGTAATGAAATTCACAAGCTTCATTTTTTTAGAGTATATTTTTTCATCTCTGGTGTTTCTCTACTGCTAGCAGGCCTAGACAGTACCTCGGTGGAGTCACTTTAGAGACACAAACATCACTCTTCTATCAGCAAATGTGGACAGTATCCCGATAGAGTTTCTTTCTTCACCTCTTTGCATAGGAAGCGTTTCTTTTCTTTTGCCTTTATTTATTTATTTATATAAGACTTTTCATAGAAACTTATTTGTTTCATGGCGGAAGATGGATGTCAAATTATTGAGAGCAGGAGAGGTTGTCCCTTTAGAGAATCATACATAATACCTCTAATATTGGTTTTCTCATTTAGATTTTCCCCTTCTCCTTCTATACTTGATTGGATAAGCCTGAAAACACTTAAACATAAAAACCCAAGTGTGGGCATGAGGATTCCAGAATATACATGGAGGTCATGGTTCAACACATGGCTCTCTTAAAAAAAGGGTCATATTTTCCATCAGAACATCATTAACCAAAATATGTAACTCAGAAAAGGTAGAAGGATAGAGAGTTTGCCAAATGTCCCAGTGTTACAAAGTCCTTTTTTATTTTTCAACATTCCATTTTGGGCCAAAAAAGAATTTTCATGTGAATTCTTATTGATCGAACAAAAAAGAAAAGACACAATACAACAAGAAAGAAAAACCAAATCATGAGAAAAAGAGGTTAAACCAAAACATCATGTAAAATCAAAACCAGAAAACCCAAGACAAAATATAGGGAACAAATGCAGGATGGATGTGCAGATAAACTAAAATGCAACTAGAGCTACTCCTAACCTAACCAGCTAGAAAGTTAGGGTCATGTATAATATTGGAATTTCTAATGTAGCAACCGTAATTTTTCCTGACCTGCAATTACAAAGATTCAATCAATTAAAACAAATATAAAACAATGTGCAATAGAAAAGATAAGAACTAGAATAACTTGCGCAAAAATTTGAAGGTATTTCCTATCAGGAAAAAGATAGGCCATATCCACCGCTTCTAAGTAGTTTATATTCTTACCCATTTTATGTGAATCATAATTCAACAAACCATTTGAAATTCCCACGAATGTATCTCCATCTGCACCGAAATTATTAGAAAGCATGAGGAAATATCAAAACTTCTTATTTGCGATGGAGCTTTCTAGGTAAGACTGTTCCAACCTTTCAACGATCGGATTGTAAAATTCATGATAATCCTCTTTAAAACCCTGAAAGATTTTAAAAGATGAATTTTCGATTAGAGTCATGGGATTATGATGGGAATCTTGTTAGGGAAAATAGATTTGGTCATATTCAACAATTATGTTAAGACAGTGAGGACTTGACATTACCATCAATAAAGGTTAAAGTGCCTCAACCGCTAGACAAGAATCTGAATGGTGATATCTTGAATGACGAAGATCTAAGGATTTAAAACAACAGTCATTTGATGTGCTAGTAGGAAAATGATAAGCTAAATGAAATTCATCAGAGATATGATAATGATCAGATGGGTTGATTAAATAATTTGATTCCCAGTTCATAATTAACAAAGATAAATCAATTTGAACAAATTTGTGAATACCCTGAAAAATCAAACCAACTTCCTCATAGGCTGAATGTGACATACCATTTTCCTATAACTGGTCACAAACTGTAAAAGCATCGTAATCATAGAAATAATTTAAATGGGATTCCAACACAACAAACACATGAGACCAATTAGGGAATAGTGAACATAGAAGAATTTGATTCACGTAATGAATCTTACATTCTTTATCACATAAGAGGCTTTTAGGTGTGATGAAGGGAGATATTTGTAATATAACAGTCACTGACTATTAAGAGATGAATCTAAGAGGCATGATCCCTTCAACCAAAGATGATCTTTGGAATTAAAAAAATCACAAATCCATGACTATATGAGAGATACACATTCCAAACCCATGTTTGATACATGAGATTTGGATGAAGATGAACCAACTAAAGAATATTCTTAAATCCTATCAGAGACCAAATCCCAAAATTTTGAAAGATTACATTTGAAATACCAAATATCTTTCAGAAAGATATTTACATTGATTGAAACCATGTAAAGAGAAGGATTCTTGGAAAGGAAACATATCTGGCTTAGTCTGAGGGGCTTACCATAGTTACGAGATCTTGACATAACCATCAATGGAGGTTGAAGTGTCTCAACTCCCTAACAATTTCCAAAACTATTAAGTATTTTGAAATCACATTTTGAACACTGAACCGTATCGTGCATGGTGTGAGGACAAATGCTACCATTGGTTTCAACAAGATCACTTCTCACTAGATGGTATCCATCTTTGTCACTGATTTGAATGGATTTTTCAATTTCAACAACTAGATTACTAAAGTTGAAAGATTCTTTTGATCGCAAATTTGAAGATGAATGAATTGGGGAAATTTGGTGAGGAAGATGATATGAAGAGTTGTCTTCATGTAAGAGAGGCGATGATGAGGGATGGGTATATTACTTAATGATTTGATTGTTTTTATTTGAATCATGGATAATCTCACCACATTGTGCTAATTGAGAATTTAACTCATTAGATCAAGGACTTGAAGAGCATGGAGTATTTCCATCACAAGTATATTCATCACTAATGGTAGAGCACAAGGGATACTGAGATGAAGAGGAAGCTTTGATAAGCACGTCTTCTTCGACCAAATTAGATTTCATATTTAAAGTAACGTCTTCATGAGAAACCAAAAGATGAGATGACGTGACCTGGCATTCGTGATCACAACCATTGACAAATTCATCATCATCATGATGTTTGCTGCCCAAGGACATGAATTGATTAAAAGATTTGCTTGCATTTGATTCACTATTGAGATTAGAAAATTGAGAATCATCCACGAATGGAAACACATTATTTTGAAATGGAGGATTTCAAAAACGAGAACAAATATTGAAAGCATCTTCACCTTCCTACTCCTCTACCTATGTAATGTGAGTTCCTTGTATCTAATCAGAATTTGAACCAACAACTCAAGAATCAAGAGAGGTGAAAAACTAGCTGGTGTAGCAGATTGGTTGGGAAAATAATGGTACAAAGAGTCATGGCATGTATATGATAAAGGATAACAGAAATCCAAATCAAATTCAAGACTAGTGTTATGAACAACAATATCATCTTGCAAAATGGAGGAGTTAGTATTCACCATGGGCTTCATGAGCCATTATGGGATTTACTCCATTAAATCTCAGGTATGACAAGTGAAAGAAGAATGAGAATATGGAATAGGAATCTAAATTTTAGATTTTCCAACTCTATTTTCACCACACAGAGACACCCTCATTAGAACTGGAAAAGGAGGAGGACAAAGAAAGAAAGGAATAGTAAATTTCTCCCTAGAAATTATAGGTGTCTCATGATTCACAAGGGTTTTGGAGGTAGAAACATTAGGGGGTTGAATTTCACTGTGAAAAGAGACACGAACCAAATGCTGAATCTTTGTTTTAAAGAAACCCAATCCACATCTTCTTCAGGAAATTCATAACAAAGGTGAAGGAATAAATTAGCGAAATCCTCAACTGATTCATTAGAATTCATTGTTAACTGTTTGATTATTTTATAAACATCTATGTAATCATTCCTATAAAAATATTCATAAAGCTCCTTGAGGAAGCGATGGAAAGAATGTATGGAGGCGGGTGGTAAGGTATGACACCATTGATTAACATGACCTTCAATGGTGACGAAGAACAACATAAAATAAAACTCTTCATCATCGATTTTGTAAGATTCATAAAATTTGAGAAAATCAGAAATGTGTGTGGTTATGGAGGCTCCATCCTTGCCATCAAGATTTAATTGAGATAAGCAATGGGTAGGCTCATTGGGGATTGAAAATTGATAAAGGGATAAATTAGAGAAACACCCTAGCAGTATGATTTGAGGACAAGCCATTTGAAATAAGAGGTTCAAAACAAACTCAACAGACACAAATTGTCATCTACCCCTCCTTCTAGCACCAATTGTTGAAATCGATAGGAATCCTTCAACCAAGGGGCCTCCTTGATGTGAATTCTTGATTAGACCTCATATTGTTTGGAGTAGGAGCTCCATCTAGAATATCATCCTGATTTCTATGTATTCTTAAATATAAGCCTTAGCTTCAGTTGTCAGCAACAGAGAGGAGTGCAAATGTGCCTTCGAAAAGCAAGGGGGTGTGCCTGGTGAGTGTTCGATCGTATGTGTGTCAAATTTATTTCACTGTGAAGGGGAGAGAAGTGAGACTCTAAGTGAGACGTAGTAGTACCACCCTAGTGGAGACATACATGAACAAGAAGGATCCATACAACATCAAGCAGAATCGTCCAAATAGATGTGACAATCATTCCAACCAATGTAAAAAGGAAGATTTGTATAATATACAATAGAATAGTCCACGAGGATGTGACAATGATAATAGAAATTACAACACATTCTCAATATGATAAGTACCAAAATAATTGAAATAGTTAAACTACTTTATCACATATGAAAGGGTTGATGATGATGAACCCTCCAACATTTAGGGGATCTCCCTGGTATGAAGTCCCAACTATACCTCACATGGTTTGATTTATGAGTCCCATCTGGTACAATGGCCTGGTTTCCATTTACTTAGAGATTTTCCTTAGCTCTTGTTGTTTAACACATGAGAGTGTCATGTTGGTATATTTGAAAAGAGAGGTGAGTAAGCCTGTTGAGTGCATAACATAACTTGTGTCTAGGTTCTCTTACTACAGAGGGGGAGAGTAAAGTGAGCCTCTAAGTGAGAGGTAGTAGTACCAACCAGGAAGAGACACACATGAACCATAAAGGGTTTGTCCAACATCCAGTGGAGTAGTCCGTAGCAGATGTGACAACCGATAAAACCAGAGTGAAAGGGGAAAACACATACACCATATCGTAGAGTAGTCCACATGGATGTGACAATCGTTAAAACTAGTAAACAAGACATGTATGTCTAATATCCTGTCAAGTAGTCCACAAGGATGAGACAACAGTGATAACCAATACAACGCATTCTAAACAATTTAAGTAATAAAACAACTAGAGTAGTTCAACTATCTTAGTATAGGTTAAGAAAATATGAATTGCAAATGTCTAAAGAGTGGTCTTACAAACATCTACCAAACATGCATGAAAACATGATGGACTTAACAAGTTTTTGAATTAAGAAAAATTCACAAGACAGATTTGTACACCATACATCACTAGTTCCTATACTGGGACATTGGAGCCACTCTTCGCTCCTCAAATAACTCACTAAAACCTCTCAAGGCTATGTGGGAGGAGCCAAGGTGAAAATTCCTTGCTCATACAATGGGAGGTGTAGATATAGCCAAGGGTGATGCTTGAACCTTGTGACTCTTGGACTACCCTCATGACCGTTCAACTTCCTATGATTTTTAAAATGACATGACTCTTCAAATTCTTATGTATTTCCATTGGAATTTCACTTTACAGTACATTTGGTTACAATAGATATGGCTCATAGTAGTGATGTACCTTCAACAACTCATGATGGAACTTGACATGACACTGACAACATGTATTGGCTGGCTATGGTGGATATGTCAAGTTGTTGCTGCGGTTAAGTGATGGATGTATTCATGGATGTTCTTTTCCTTTTCCTCTGCATGTCTTGATGCCACAAAGTCTTCAATGGTCTTGGTTTGTAACATTGTTACATGCATGCGTTCCTTTCGCTTGTTGTTTCAGGAAATTATTTCATCTGTCCAGCTGCAAGTGAGTCTTCTAGCATGTGCACTCCTTCTTCATCTTATTCGTCATCTCACTATGTTCTATCAATGTACCTGTTCTTGCAATTCACTCGTGACGCGCTGACATGAAATAAAAAAGATCCTAATCTAAGATGATGCATTTTTTTCCATGGTTTGGAGCCGTGATAGATAATAGGCTAGTAGAGGGCATAGTGACTATGCATTGCGTAGTTCTAGGTGACAAAGAGGTAGACTGGTCACTGAGACTACACAGAGCATAGCTTAGGCTTGGATGAGGAACTCTGAGGCATAGTCTTCATTGTCGGGGAAAACTTGATAGTGGCCACTGGAAGGTAGAATTATGCAGTTGAGGACACTAGTGGCAGCTACAAGGTGGGACCCTGAGGGGCACTTTTGTGCAGTAGCCCGAGGGAAGACAAGACAATGCAATAGAGGGACTAGAGAGGACAATTCTGTGTAGTTTCTAAGAGGAGTGAGTCCCGGTTGAGGGAGGTCACTAGGAGGACACCTTTGAGTAGTTTCTTGGAGTAGTTTAGGATAAGGTCTTTGCACAATATAGGGTTCTAGCAGGAATGGAGGAGGCTCGGGGACTGATCTTGTGAAGTATGCAGTTGAAGTCGAGATTTGAGGCAGTTTCTGCATAGTTTTGGGAAGGAATCCAATATTCTCACCTCTAGGATTGCGCAGTGAAACTAACTCGAAGGAAAACCTCAACCACTGTGTAGTTCCAGGAAGCAGAGTAGGATCACTAAGGTTTGAGACTACATAGTGCATCTTAGTCGAGGTCTGGTGGAATAGGTTTGTTCGGTTGAAAGGATTTTAAGGAAATTGACTAGCTGTAGGAGGTAAGTGAACTTGTGAAAAATTGAAATTATGATTAGACACTTAGCATACCTCGATGACATGACAACATATACCATTGAGACAACAAAGCAAAACAATTCCCTCTGTGAGACTGTCTAGAACTAAGAGTGACAAGTGCAACACTTGGAATAGACCTTTGGATGATTGTGACAAAAATTGCATGAAAATGCCTACAACTTTGTGTATGAGTGTGACCAATGTTCACATAGCGAGGATGACTCAAATACACAAAGACAAACCTTAAAAATCACCAGAACAAGATTGCAAACATGAAAAAGAAATCAAGATGCCAAAAGACAATAGTTGGTTAAGAAAGAGAAAGGGGTGAAAAGACTCTACAAGAGCTCATGGTATGAGCTCAAGTGTTTGCAACCATCAAAGGAAAAAAAAGGAAGGCTATGAAATTTAAGTGCGAGCAAATATTTTGGAGGGTGTTGCAGCCGCTACAACACTTGGTGTCACACTTGTTGAATACCAACTTCTCTGTTTTGGTTCATTTTTCTAGTGCAGGATCTTGGTCTCTTAGGGAGTATTGATTCAATGTGAAGATTACTTCGACTTCCCCAGTTAACCCATGGAAAGACATTGTTTTCCTAGTACCAACTGAGTTGAACATGACATATGATTTAGTGAGATCACAATGTTTCAAATTAGGAAGTGTATTTTTTCTCGTGAACTTAAGATTTTCAATGTATAGTTTTTCATCTTTGGTATTGCTTCGCTTCCAGCAAGCCTGGACAATACTCCGATGGAGTCACACAGGAACCCAAGAATTTTTCCATTTCCAATGAGCCTGGACAGTACCCTAATGGATATTCTTGCTTCACCTCTCTATGTAGGAAGCCTTTCCCTTCTTTCGCCTTTGTTATTTTTTTAAAGAGAGTTGTGCATATGCACTTATTTATTTTTAGGGTGGAAGAGGGATCCCGACTAATTGAGAGTAGGGGAAGTTTTTCCTCCAAAGAATCTGTAAAGACCTCTAATTTAGATTTTCTCATTTAGCTTTTCCCCTTCTCTATTTCTACTAGTTTATTTTAAGCTTGAGCACACAAAAGAAAAATACTGAGTAGAGGCATGAGGTTTACCAGTCCGGACACAGGTTCATGGTTTGACCAGATCTCCCCTCATAGACAGATCATATTTTCTGTTAAGACTTCATCGGCCAAAAGTTACAACCAACCACTAAGAATATGTACACAAGACTGGCCAAGGGCCATAGTGTCACAAGAATCCTTGAATTTAAGCCACATACACATTTAGAATCCAGACCGTAGTGAGTTGCAACACTTATTTGCATAAGGAGAACAACAGAACAACAAAGAAGGAAAAAAAAATAGAAGAAACACAACAAGCAATTAAAAGAATATGTACATAGCGTCGGTTGTGGCCCCAGATCTCATTGAAAATAACATTTTAAGTCTTGGCTATTGATATGGAGATTGTCAATCTTCCTGTCAAGTGATTGAAGACGGTACTTGTGTTGGGCAAGCTTCTCATGGACTGTGAATGAGGGATTGAAACATCGTGTGTTTCCTTTGTCCTTGTGGGGTTTATCCCACTTTAAGACTAAATCACCCACATTGAAGTTGGTATTCAATGTAGAATTTATGTTGAACCATCTCTTGATACAGTTCTAGTGGAGTGTAAATTTTTCTTTTGCTTTCATCCTTTCTTCCTGTAATTTGTACAGTGCATCCATCCTACATTGAACTAATAGACACAACTTGCCTTGGGATTCTTGGGACAAATAGAGAGCAGGCAAGTAAATGTTTGGTGGGAGGATGGATTCCTTTCCATATACCAGAAAGTAGGCAGAGGTATTCAGAGAAGTTTTAGGTGTGACTCAGTGAGCCTATAAATCATTCATGAGAGTGGAGTGCCAGTTTTTCTACTCAGAGTAAATGGTATTTTTTATTATGTGAATGAGGTTCTTTTTTGTAGATTTAGCAAGACCATTTCCCTATGGGTATTAATTAGTAGAATTCTTCAAAAAAATACCATTTTCCAATGCAAATTCATAAAGCTTTAACAAAGAGAAGTATGTTTCTTTTAAAAAAAGTGATGTAGGAATGTCAAACCTGGAGATGATGTTCTGTTGTAGGAAGCTGATGAGTTCCTGGTTGTTCACTTGTTTTAGCAGAACTGGTTCTATCCACCATGTGAATTAATCCATAACAGTCAAGATATAGTGGGGCTGCTTTGATGAAAGTGGGAAAATATCCCAAATGATGTCCAAGGCACACTTTTGGAATGGTTCGCCCACTGCAACAGGATGCAACGGATCTGCTGACCTGTAGTTTCTATTGATGCATATCTGGTAGACAAGACACTTGCAGGCATACGCATGTGCATCCTTGAATAATGTAGGCTAGTAGAAACTAGCTCGCATAACCTTGTGTGCTGTTGTGTTACTCGCGAAGTGTCCCCTCGCAGGTCCGTCATGGAGATCGTGTAACACATTTTCTAAATCTTATGCCTCGAGGACCTTGAGCATAAGTTGGTTGGACCTACGAATGGTTTTGTGCATGGGTTTCACACATGGCTTTGGGCATGATGGTTTTTTGTCCATGGTATTTTGTAGATCCGGTCAGCGGAACTATGGTTATGTTCTAATCCAGGGTTAATGGATTGGGGTTTATGGATGCTTCAACTTGTATATATATGTATTATAACATTGAAAGGAATATAATGAAAAATTAATATGGTGGTACTGGTTTTGGGATCCAGGGGAAAATCTCTGTGTATATCTGTTTTATGTTTTATGCTCCCACATTTTTTTATTTTTTTTATAATTTGTATCCAATTAATTTTTGTACGGGGTTAAAACCTACATTTGGTATCATAGGTGTTTCGGATTCAAGGGGACACCTTTACTGTTCAGAGGTTTTTATCAAGATTGTGGTAGACCCTATTCAGTGGAATATCTGCGGGATTGATTCTTGTCATGAAGAAGATGGTGAGCAGTGGAAAGATAGAAATCAAGAAACTTAATGCTCATTGTTTTTAGTTTTAGAAAATCATGATGGAGGATCTGCTGGTGTATAAATATTAGTGGATCACAGTAGATCCAGATACTAAACCAACAACAATGTCAATAGAAGACTAGGAAAAGCTGGATCAGAAGGAAAAGAGAAAAATATGGTTGTGTATCTCAGATTCATTATTGTTGAATGTATGTGGGGAAGCTACGATGAAGGCTTTGTGGGAAAATTTATGGACTTTGTACTAATCCAAGTCTCTGGTGAGAAAACTGTTCCTGCAGAAAAAGCTATATAACATGAGGATGAAGGATGGAGACTCGGTGATAAAGCATCTGTACACCTTCAATACTATGGTAATCCAATTGTTATCTGTTGATATAAAAATTTCAGTTGAAGATAAGTGCATCATTTTATCGTGTTCTCTACCATATTCATGGGATAGTTTGGTTGTTGCAATAGGTAGCAATGTGTCTACCTTGTAGTTTGATGAAATTGTCTCATTCTTGTTGTCGGAGGAGATGAGACAGAAAAATATGGAGGGCTAGAATAGTGATACCTTGTCTGTATGAGGATGGTCCCAGAAGAGAAACAAAAATAAACCCTCGAGTGGGATATCTAAATCTCCAGGAAAACATGTAAGGGTGTGATAGAAATGCGGAAAGGAAGGGCACATAAAAAAGGAATGTATATCTAAAGCTCCTTAGAATGGAAAGGGATCTGATGATGCTCCTTCTGTAAAGGTGAAAACCACCTCAAATGAAGGTGGTGATGTGTACTTGGCATCTTATTCGAGTACACATATAGATCATGAGGCATGGTTGATTGACTCAGTTGCATCCTTTCACTTTACTCCCCACAAAGAGTAGTTCTACAAGTATGATAAATATATTGGTGGTGATATCTTCTTAATGAATGATAGGAAGGTTAGAATCGTCGATCACGAAAAAGTCAAGTTGAAGTTTCAAGGTAGAAGGATTATAACACTTCCAGGTGTTCTACATATTCTTGCATTGGACAAAACTTTGATTTCGCTAAGAAAGTTGGATGATGCAGGTGTAAAAACAATGTTCGAGAAAGATACCTACAAGATGGTTCAGGGAGAACTGGTATTGATGCAGGAATTTCTAATTGGAGCTTTGTACAAGCTTCAAGGTAGCACTATTATTGATGGGTGCAATAGTTTTGTGGTTCCTAAAAGTGGAGTAGAAAATCTAGTGGTCTCTTGAGAAAAGACCATGCTATGGCATGAAAGGCTTGGACATATTGGAGAGAAGGGCCTTCAAATATTTCATAGTAATGGTATGGTAGAGGGTATGTCTAATTTCTCTCTAGATTTTGATTTCTATGAAAGTTGTGTATATGGGAAGCATAATCGGGTGCATTTCCCCTTTGGTGCTAAGAGGTCGAAACTTATATTAGAGCTTATGCATAGTGATTTGTTTGGACCTGTGTCAGTTCCACCACTTGGTAATTATGTGTACTATGTATCATTTATGGATGAATTTTGAAGGAATACATGGATATATTTCCTCAAGAAGAAATCGAAAGTCCTTAACAGGTTTAAAGAATTTAAGCTCTGGTGGAAAACCAGACGGAGAAGAAGATAAAGGTGATGAATACAGATAATGGTGGAGAGTTTTGCAAGAATGAATTTGAAGAGTTCTATAAGAAGTGTGGTATAGCATGGAATAAGACTACTCCATACACACCTTAGGAAAATAGAGTTGTAGAAATAATGAACAAGACATTGATGGAAAAGGCAAGAAGCATGCTCAATGGTCGGGTTAGGACAAGAATTCTAGGCAGAGGCGGTGGAGACTGCATGATAATTGGTGAACATATCACCTTCATCAACGTTGTAGGATAAGACTCCACAAGAGGTATGAATTGGTAAGAAATCTTCTCTTTAACATCTAAGGGCATATAGATGTGATGCATATGTACAATGCTCCAAAGGAGAAAATAGCCAAGTTGGATAGTAAATATGGAAGGTGCATCTTTATCAGGTATAAGGATGGTTTAAAAGGTTATAATATTTGGAACCCAGAAACAAGGAAGGTTGTGTACAATCGTGATGTGGTGTTTAGAGATGTGAAAGATGTTATTAAACATGAAGTCCTACTAAAGGAACTTGAAAATATAGAGTTTGAGCTAAAGGAGGAAGAATTAGACTCTACAGTAGAAGAATCATTAGATGAAGAGCCACAAACTTCAGTTGTGAGAAGATCAATTTGGGAAAGAAGGAAACTAGAAGGGTATAGTCCATCTCCTTTCTATTCAATTTTTTCTCTATCTATTACTGATGATGATCCCACAACTATCAGGGAGGAAGTAGATTCAGAGGATTGAAAACCCTGGAAAGGGGCCATGGTTGATGAAATGGCATCTTTCAAAAAATAGAGACTTGGGATCTGGTGCAGTTGTCGATTGGAAGGAAACCCATTGGAAGAAAATGAGTGTAGAATAAGAAAATGAATGCAGAAGGCAAGGTAGATAAATACAAATATCGGTCGGTAGAAAAAGGTTATTCCCATGTGGTAGGAATTGATTTTGGTGATAGTTGTTCTCTTGTTAATAGGGTAGAGTCTATTAGAATACTTTTATCTATTGCCGCTGTTTTTGATTTTGAGGTAGAATAGATGGATGTGAAGAAAACATTTCTTCATGGGGATTTGGAAGAAGAGATGTACGTGAATCAACCTGAAGGCTTCATGGTGAAGGGTAATGAAGAACTAGTATGCAAGTTAAAAATGTCTATGCATGGGTTAGAACAGTCACCAAGGATGTGGTATCAGAAATTGGATACATATATACGGGGACTTGGCTTCACTAGAAGCAAAGAAGACCACTATGTGTATTTTAAATTAATTGGTGACCATGTTATTTCTTTGGTCTTATATGTGGATGATATGTTGCTGATTGGAAATAACAAAGAAATTATCCAGGAACTAAAGACCAAATTGTCCTCCAAATTCAACATGGAATATCGTGGCATTGTAAACTATAGTTTAGGCATGGAAATTAAATGAGACCGGGCAAAGAGGAAGCTCTAGTTAAACCAAAGGAAGTATGTCGAGATAATATTGCAAAAGTTTAATATGTAGGATAGTAAACCGGCAAAGGTTCCTATTCCTATAGGTGTAAATTTATCTTCTCAATAGTGTCCTAAGACACAATAAGAGGAAGAGGACATGTCCCATGTTCCATACACAAGTGTAGTTGGTAGCCTGATGTATGCAGTGGTCTATACTAGACCGGACGTTACACATGTAGTGGAAGTAATAAGTAGGTTTATATTAAAACTAGGGAACGAGCATTGGATAGTAGTGAAGCAGGTTTTCAGGTATCTAAGTGGCACTAGCAATTATGGTCTGTGCTACCAAGGAAGACCAATATTGGACATAGTTTTGGACATTCATGGATTTGTTGATGCATACTAGGATGGAGATCTGGATCAAAGAAGATCTAAAAGTGGGTATGTGCTTAACCCATTTCGAGGTGTAGTCAGTTGGATGACTAAGAGATAGTCTATAGTGGCACTTTCAACTACAGAGGAAGAATACATGGGAGCCACTCATGTAAGCAAGGAAGCAGTTAGGTTGGAGAGATTGTATTCAAGTATGGGGTACTTAGTACAACAAGCTATAAAGATAGATTGTGACAACCAAAGTATAATTTTCTTAGCAAATAACCCTTCTTATCATTCAAAGACAAAGCACATTGATGTTCAGTATCACTTTGTGAGGGATATGGTTGAGGAAAAAAATGTGTTGCTCATAAAGGTGGACACTTTGAAGAATATTGCAGATGCATTGACAAAGTCTATGAACACTGAGAAGTTCTCTTTGTGTAGAAAAACTAATGGGCATTGTAGCATTCGACCAATGACTAAGCTCTTCTATGGCCCCCTTTGGAAAGAAAACAACAAGTGGGAGAATTTTGGGTGTGTGTTATTAGGTGGGAAAACCTACCTATGGTTTTTTGCATGGGTTTCGCACATGGTTTTGGGCATGATGGTTTTCTTTCCATGGTATTTTGTAGATCTGGTCGAGGGAACTACGGTTATGTTCTAATCCAAGGTTAATCAATTGGGTTTATGGATGCTTCGACATGTGTGTATATATATATATATTCTAACATTGAAAGGGATATAATGAAAAACAATATGGTAGTCTCGGTTTTGGGATCTAGGGGACAATATTTGAGTATATCTGTTTTATGTTTTATGCTCTCGCCATTGTTTATTTTTTGTTTTAGAAATTTATATTCAGGTAATTTCTATATGGGGTTAAAACCTACACCGTGACCATTAATGTTGTGAATTGGCTTGATTTCAAGATCATACTCATGTAGTCATGTCATCCAGTTCGCCCTCATTTCACCCAAATCTTGCTAAATAAGCAGGGATCTAATCGCTAGGTGCAACACAAAGACAATGCAATGGTTTTTCAATAAGTAGGGTATGAAATTTTTCACTTCCTTGTACACTGCATATGCTTATTTTTCCATGGCAATATAGTTGAGGTCCAGTCCCTGCAATCTCACGCTCATGGAGGATACGAATCTGTCATTGTTCAACACGTCCTTCTGAGTGAGCACCATAATGGGTGAAGTGTCAAAAGAAAAAGTGTAGAGAAAGAAATATTTGCTAAAATTTAGGTTGTACAATGTGGGTACCTCTGCTATCGCTTACTTGATACGGGCGAATGTGTCCTTTTCCTTATTTACCCAATTGTAGACTACATTCTTCTTAATCATCTCTTGAATGTGTTTAAAAATCTGCACATAATTAGAGATGAATTTTTGAAGGAAGTTGTTCTTCCCCAAAGAGGACTACATGGCCTTGTTATTCACTGGGTAAGGAATCTGCGTGTTGATCCAAACTCTGTCCATATCTACCTTGATCCCATTTTTGGCAATCATGTACCCAAGGAGGTTATCCTTAGACACTACAAAGATGCTCTCCTTTGGATTCAAGGATATCCCATATTTTCGACATTGCTCGAAAATTTTCTTAAGATAGCGCAGGTGGTCTAACTACTACCTTGAGAAGAATGTCACATCATTGAGGTAGATGGCTATTATTATTCCAATGAGCCCATGTAAGGCGATATCCATTGCACACTGAAATGTAGCACCTGTGTTCACCAACCCAAACAACATTCTGCAGAAAGAGAACATACCCCAATTGGTACGAAATGTTGTTTTAGGTCTGTTAGGCTCCGCTACAAGAACCTAGTTGTATCTTGAAAAGCCTTCAAGCAAAGAAAACATCTTTTCTCTAGATATTGTCTGTAGTATGTGCTCCATGGACAACTCTAGGTAGTTTTCCTTGTCCGAGGTACATTTGAGATTACAAAAATCTACACATAGGGGGATCTCCCTGGACTTCTTTCTAACAAGGATTAATTGGAAACCCACATGGAATGACAAACCTTGTAGATGATCCGAGCAGCCAACAACTTATTCAGTTCTTTCTATATGAGGGGCTCTAGTGGGGGATAAAATTTCCTTAACTTTTGCTGAAAAGGCTTCGCCCCTTCCCTGATTAGAATGACGCGCTTGATTATTCATGTATCATATGTCTTTAGATCATCATACATCCACGTGAACACATCATGGTACCATCTAAAAAGGTGGAAAATTTCCACTCTTGTGATGTATAACATGTAACGATATTTATAAAATTTGGATCCTTGTCTATTCCCATATTAATATGTTTGTGCAACAATGTAGAGCTGTGTGTTTTGGCACTCATGGGTCCTTGAAAGTAGTTCTGCAAGTCATACAAATTCTCAAGTGAGAACAAACCCTTGGGGATGAGGTTTCATTTGCTTGCATTGCCTGCGTCCTGTAGAGGCAACTCGTCCTCATCCTTGTCTATTACTACATCTGTGAAGACGTCAATATTATCCATGAAATGCAATATCTATTGATCATCTTCAAAAACACATAAATTAGTGACTCTTTTGGGGACTGATCATTTATACAAAATATCAATAGAAAATATACCCCTTAACGGTGTCATCCTAGCAGCCGCCTTCACCAAGGAATTCATAGCTTCATTATGTATTCTTGGTACTAAAATAATATTGAAACCTTGGAATTGAGATATGAGTCGCCATACCTCTTGTTGATAACTCTTAATATGGGGTGACACATAGTGAATAGTGTTACATACCTGACACACCGTGATCTCTGAGTCACCTACCACTTTTAGAACAACAACGTTGAGGGTGGTGGGTTTATGTAAGCCCAAGATGAGTGCTTCATACTCGTTGGTGTTGTTCATGCACTCAAACTCCAAGTGGCTAGAGATTAAGTGTTTTCTTTGCAATGAGCCTGTTAAAACACAACTGGATCTAGAGCCCTCTTGCATCTTCTATCCATCAAAGTAAAAGGTCCACATATCATCTGTACAAGGATTTCTTACTACACTAGTGCTATTATCACTACTAATACTACTATTGTAAACCACTGCACAAGTTTCATTTTTTCCAGTTGGGCATGGAAGGAGACCCAACTAAGAATCTAGTGGGGTAGATGATGGATCTATAAGATAACACCCCAACTGTGTTTCCATAAAGAAATTTCCGAACATAAGCTCTATGAAAGCCAATGGTTCATGTTCTAAATTCAAGGGAGTCACATTGTGCTTCATGTATCTTTCTGAAAACACCTGAATCTGGTTTTTTTTTGCCCTTGTGCAGAAGCCATAAGTGTGACCAAATAGTAGCAAAGTATCCTTACAATTTTCTTGACCAGTCTCTGCTGAACAATATGTTGTATGCTTCCAGGATGTCCACAACTACAATATTGATGCACTAATGAACTCATCCATTAGACGATAACTAAATGATCACATCCTTGAGGTCACCAATGGATGGTGCAAATGTTCTATCTAATTGGGTGATCTTCGTAGTTGTATTACTCCATTGGGCATTAATCTTGTTAGAAATGGAGAGTATAATGACATTGATTGATGCACCATAATCAACCAAACATTTTTGAACATTGAAGTTGAAGATTTCAAAAGATAACAAGAATGGTGGGAAAAGTGAGTTTTCCTCCTCCACGTAGAGCACGTTGAGCATGGATGAGAGTGTGTAAGGAGACTTAGTTGATCCCTTGCTGGAAGAGGTAGCATTACCTGTAGAGGTCTCCCCAAGTGCTTGCAAAATAATTTCCCGCTAACTCATGATTTTGGTTAGCTCATACAAAGATATATTTGCATGAGTCTTCTTTATATCTTCTACAATGTCATAATCCAGAGTGGGGAGACTCACTACGGTGTTTGTGGCTGGACTTGAGTTCATGGTTTCTAGTGGGTTTCTCTTGTATTTGCTTCTCATGGAAGCACTCTTTGTTGTAGATGTCTTCGCGAACTTGCTCTAAGTTTTTTGTGTTGAGTTGATCAGTGTATTTACTTCTCTCAACAATTATTGTCTTATTTTATCTCTCGGTATCTCAAACATAGTGGGGACCTCATGACTTCTCAAGTTATATCGATTGTTTTGCTTCAAGACCGGATGGTCACTAAGAGGATCCTTCTCGGTGTTATTCTTGTTGGTTGTGTAAGTACATTGATACATGTTTACTACATGCCTAGTACTTGGAGCTTCATCAGATGTAGCAACTTCTTCTTCTTCTTCATCAGGATCATGCTCATTAACCGCAACATTGTTGGACAACTATGTAGCCATGTTGCTCATTCCAATGTTCCATCTTGCACAATTCCTTTATGAATCATGGCCATGATGGAACATGCCATATGAATATTGATCCGAATTTAAACATGAACGAAATCAACTACGCATATAACCATAAATAAAAAGATGTAGTAGAAATAACACTTTATTTCATTAATATCAAATACTGAAATATGCTTACAAATAGAATGGAAATAAGGTTAGATCGGGTGATGGTAGCTTATCTCTGAGAAGAGATGTGGTGGCTACAAGGGAATTTTTATTATTTAATAATAAGAGAAAACCCTAAACAACCAAAACCCTAACTCGAGGAGATGTAACACAAAGCGTTTATGGGCCCTGTTGGGGTTAGTTGGACATCCAATTTCCCAGGGGTCGTCACTTTGTCATATTATCTCCATTTGTCATGCATGATACCCTGTTGGAATTATTTATCTGAGGACTATGACAAAAAGGATGATTTTAGATAGAAAGTCACTAGTACAAGATTGCCAAAAAAAATTCGTTTAGGGCCTCAAAACGGCTCCGAAATTTTAGGATCTAAAAAATGCTAAAAATAGTAAATTGTGGTATAATTAACGAAACTGAAAAACTGAAAGAAACGATGGTGGGGGTCCAAGAAGAATTGGTGGGTGGCCACCAATATCCACCTATATTATTCCTCCCCCTTAGGAAGCAATGGTCCCCATTGCGTTGAGTTCCTCCATGAGATGGGAAAAATTCTGCTGAACATGGTTCTTGCTGAGCCACTTGCTCTGTTGAAGGAGTTAGCTTGCTTTGACAACTCGATAAAGTTCGATATTTAGCTGGCGAGTGTGCTTGATTTTCCTCTCCATTATCCAATCAGTTGTGGCTTGTTCCATGCAATCTGGATTTAACTATGTAAGTGTAAGTTGTTATGAAATGTCTGATGTGTCTAGCAATGGTGGGAAGTATGGTCGAAGGCAGCCCACATTGAACACTGGGTGCATGCCAAGGAATGGGGGAATGATAAGCTTAAATGCATTGTCTCCCACAACCTTGGTAATGGTGTAAGGACCATATCAGAGTGGTCTGATTTTCCGATAGGCTCCAGTAAGGCGTTCCTTTTGGAAATGCAACCAGAATTTTTCACCCACCTCAAACATGTGTGGCACCCAATGTTGATCATGTCTTTTCTTGTACTCAGAATTTGATTTCTCCAGAATGTCATGGACTTGCTGACAGATATGTTGGATGTGATTAATGAAGTTGTTTTCCTTATCAGTTTTGGACTGGACATGAGCCGAATCTACCTGAGTAGCTGCAAATGGCATGGCCACATCAATGGGACATAGTGGATGGAATCCCAAGCCCACCTGAGAAGGGTTGTGGCTATTCGAGTTGCGTAGATCTTGGTTATAGCCATGCTAGACATAGGGGAGGCTCCCATCCCATGTGCGTGGATGTTTTTAGTTGTACATGGGAAAAATGTGTATGATCATCCTATTGATGACCTCTGTATTTCCATTAGTTTTGGGATGGAAAGTTGTGGACTCAGTGAGATTGGTGTCCAACATCGATCAGAGATTGGACCAAAATGTACTAAGGAACCTACTGACCCGAATTGAGATGATAGATTGTGGGATCCCAAAGTGTACCCACACTCATTCAAAGAAGAGTTTAGTTGTGGCTTCCGTTGTGATATTCTTCTTACATGTAGCCATAATGGCCATCTTCAAGAATTTGTCGACAACCAAAAAGATAGATTCATTTCCATGCTTAGTAGAAGGAAGGCCCAACATGTAATCCATAGAGATGGATTCCCAAGGTCGACTAGGGGTAGGTAGCGAAGCATAGAGGCCTTGCTTCTTGATGGTCATTTTGGCAATGGCATAGGTAGTGGAGGATCTGATGTACTTCTTGACATCCTATCGAAGATTCATCCAATAGAAATATTTTGTAGTACTGCCACAATTTTCTTGAACCTGAAATGCCCAGTGGCCTGACTATACTGTGCTTCCCAAATCATCTTGGCACACTCACTTGAAGGGACACAAAGGTGTCCCAGGTGGTATAATAGGGCATCCGAGAGGTGAAAATATGGAACTTGCTGACCCTCCAAGAGCTTTTGGTATGTGTGGATGAATTTTGGGTCACTTTTGTAGAGAAGTGGCCAATCAGATGTCTCATGCCCACAAGAGTTGAGCACGGTGGTTATGCCATGACCGGTGGTTAGCTGAGGAAATATGTAACATTATTAGTTCTTCCCTTATTATACTTGAAATTCAAATGGAACTGTTTCAGTTATGTGGACCACTTATGGTGGCGATCATTTTGCAACTTCCCTTGCATTTGTATGAATCGCAGGGGCCAGTGGTCTGTGTGGATGACCATTTCCTTACCCAAAATGTAATTCTTTCATTGTTGGTAGGCCTACATAATGGAATACATCTCTTTTTCATAAGTGGGATACTTCCAAACTGTGTCTGAAAGTGTCTCATTGTGATATGTCACTGGATGCCCCTGTTGAGTAAGGACTACCCCAATAGCATAGTCAAAGGCATCTGTCTCGATCTCAAATGGTTGTTGCAAGTCCGGTAATGTGAGCATTGGTGCAGAGCAAAGGCAATGTTTCAACTCTTTGAATGCATTTTGTTGAGATTCAGACCAAAATAGTTTTTCTTTCACTCCTCCCTTGGTGACTTGACTCAAGGGCCAAGTTATATGATGGAATCCCAACATGAACCTATGGTAGAAATTGGCAAGACCCAGAAAGCTACGGAGCTCTGTCAAAGTGGTTGGAGCTGGCCAATCCTAAATGAATTGGATCTTGTCTGGATGCACATGCACACCATGTTCATCAATAATGTATCCTATATACTGAACCTAGGTCATGCCAACAGTGCATTTCTATAAATTGGCACATAGCTTGTGTTGCCATAGTGTTTGGAGAACCCGTCGGATGTGGTGGAGGTGCTCTTCCCAACTATGGATAAATAACAAAATGTCATCCAAGTATACCACTACAAATGAGTTGTGAATGGCTGCAAGATGTCATCCCTTAGCCTCATGAAGGTTGTAGGAGCATTCGTCAACCCGAAAGGCATAACCAACTATTCAAAAATTCCCTCCTTGGCTTTGAAGGCAGTCTTCCACACATTGGAGGGTTCAATTGGTACCTAGTGATATCTTGATTTCAAGTCGATCTTGGTGAAATATTTACCCCCCTTTAGTTGGTCCAGAAGGCCATCAATCTGTGGGATCAAGTAACTATTCTAGACAATGATCTTGTCTAGTGCCCAATAGTCAATACAGAGTATCCAAGTCCCATACTTCTTCTGTACCAACATGATCGGGCTCCCACAGAGCGTTGAACTCGCACATATATGACCTTTATGTAGCAACTCCTAAATCTGCCTCTTGATTTCATCATTCTCCACAACAGAGCATCGATAGATTGGGCCATTGGGAAGTGATGAACCTGGGGTCAGATTGATGTAGTGCTTAACCTGATAGTGCAGACGCACCTCAGCAAGGGAGGTTAATATGTCCTTGTACTTCTCCATGACCTTATCCATCTATTTCTGTCATACAGAGGGACCATGTATGGAGCTCATGTTCACCGTCTTCTTCTTTCCCTGAGGGTATATCATCAGGAAAAAAAATTTCCCAGTTTTCGAAATGAGCTTAATTCATTGTTTTGCACTAGCCAAAGAGATAGCGGTAGGTAGTGCTACCTCTGGTATACTGTACAACTTATTTCCCAAAGTAACAATAACATCACAAGTCCTTGACTCATACATAGCATGTCACTTCCATAAGTATGGTTGGCCTAATAATACATCACAAACATCAAGGGGAGTAACGTCACATAATACCTCATCTGTGAAGGGATTGATGCTGTATGGAAGGTAGTACTACTGGCTCACGCGAAGATCTCGTCCTTGGTGAAGCCACCTGATGGTGTATGGTTGTGGATGTGTTGTGGTCAGTAAACCCAGCTGCATCACAACCTTGCTGAATGAGGTTCTTTTAGCTCTTTCTATTGATAATGAACTATACCAGGGAACCCTCTACCCATATCTGGGAGTGGAAGAGGCACTCCTCCTCCTCTAGATCTTTGGGTTCCTCCTTCTGAATCTTCGTGGTGGCAACAATGGCATTGGGATTTGTATCGATAATATGGCTTCCTTTTTCATTCCCCTTGTCGAGTTCTGACTTAGATTTGGAACATGCATTTGATTCCGAAGCCTTTAGCTTGGGTACCAGTGACTGCTTGGCCTGACATTCACTTGTGTTGTCAGCGGAGCTCTTATGGAACTCACACCACTTTCCTATTTCCTTCTTCTACTTTGCGGGTTGTTATTTGCTTGCGGCTTTGGTTGGCTTCCCTGGGTCGCACTGCCTTGGATTTTTTCTTTGCTTTGTGGTTTGGGGGCACCTTTCACTTTCTTCAAATTTGCAGATCCAAAGTATTTCTTCTTCTGTTTAAAATTTTGTTCGATCTTGACAACATATTGGTATGCTCCGCCGAGTGAGGAGATGTCTAGGAATTCCATCTCGTCCTAGATGTACCTATGCAGGAAGCTGCAGTACTTAAGAAACAAATTCTTCTCAAAATGCTTGATACCCAATATTGTGCGAAGGGTATGAAAAACATTGGCAAACTCCTGCACATCTTGGTCCCTTTACTATCGTAGCATTGTCCACTTTATGTATTTATTCTCATAGCTCCCGATAGTGTAGTACTGCTCCTGGACGGCATGCCAGAACTAGTTCCAAGTGGGTGCGGCTAAAAACAATGAGTTCATACTTTCATCCTTCTTCTCACAGTACATTTCCCACTAGTCCTTGATGTGGGGGGCTGCTTTGAGAAGTCAAAAAGTGATCTTTTTCTGGATAGAAAAAAACATGAATGGAAAAATATCATTCTAGCCGATTTAACCATTTATCTATAGTGTCTACATCTTTCTGACCCTCAAATATGGGAATATCAAAGTTAACTTGTACCTTAAAGGGTGTGGCGGTTCTAGACTAGTTGCTGGAAGTAGATGCGTCGCCCTTTGGTAGCCACTCAAGGATTTGGGGAAATTTTTCCATCATCGCATTCCTTTGTCGCTCGAGGGCTTCTTCGAGCAAGATTTTGATAGGATCTCCTACCCCTTGTCTTTCTTTTCCTCCACCATGGGAGGTAGTCAGGATTTTCGATGCTGGTCTTGCAAAGGTTTGACTAGTTCAGTCTCTAACTCCTTATAACCTGACCTCGTTGGGGACATGCAAAGAAAAATAGAGAAAGGGGAGACTGCTGTGATATCACTGATCTGGATTTAAGAAAGAACATAACCAATTACAGATATAACCATAAATACAAATATGTAGTAGAAATAACACTTCAATTCATTAATATCAAATACTGAAATATTCTTACAAACATAATGGAAATAAGACTAGCTTGGGTGATGGTAGCTTATCTCTGAGAAGATATGTGGTGGCTACATGCCTTTGAACTGCATTACAATGAGGCTCAAGGGCCTTTTTATTATTGAACAATACGAGAAAACCCTAACTCGAGGAGATGTAACACCAAGACTTTATGGGCCCCGTTGGGGTTAGTTGGACAACCTACTTCTCGGGGTAGCGACTTGGTCATATTATGTCTGTTTGACGTGCATGATAACCTATTTAAAAGATCTCTCCGAGGAATATGATGAAAAAGACAATTTTAGGAAGAAAATTGCTAGTACAAGATTGCCAAAAAAACATCATTTAAGGCCTCAAAATGGCTCCGAAAGTTTAGGACCCAAAAAACTGCTAAAAATAGTAAACTGTGTTACAATTAAGGAATCTGAAAAGCTGAAAGAAATAATGGTCGAAGTCCAAGTGGAATTGGCAGGTGGCCACCAATGTGCACCTGGATCAAATATGTTGTGAGCTAGTTGAGCTTCAAAACTAGGCTAGATCTCTACACGGATTTGACTAATTGGCTCCTACTATTGCTTGAAGCTACATTCTTCTTCTGTGAGTACCTATAAGGCTTTCTGCTCGCGGTTGTATCGCTCATCCATTTTTTAGGTTAGGCAACTTCTTCGGTCAAGGACTTGACGAGATGAGTAAGGCTCTCAATTTCAATTGCCTCCTTTTCCTTAGCCTCACTTAGAGTGGTCTGAGACCTCCTGCCTAGGTCTTTGAAGTCCTTAGTGGATTCACCATCCGCAATGACTCCAATAGCATACAGGTCTTTCTCTATGGTAATAACCTCTTCACAATTTTATGCTAGTGTTGTTTTCACAACTTGCTTGACGAATTGCACAATACTGGTTGACAGTGCAGAGTTGTAGTAGTCAATAGTGATGCAGTCATGAGGTTTGGTGTCTGTTGCAAACTTGTTCATAATGTGGTTAAACCTTTGATTGAAATATTTGAATTTTTCTTTTTGCTCCATCTTGAGACTATCCAATTCCTTTAGCAACATGGCGAGGGTCTTGTTTTCAACAAACTTCTCAAGGGAAATTCTCTTGAACACCCCCTTATTATGAATGGAATTTACAGGAAGGCTGTGGTACCATACAACCACTCTTCCATCCAAGGTACAAGGAAGCAATCTACAAGCAACATCATCATATTGTACCTCAAGTGTTAGCAGACATATGTAGAACGCATCTTAGTGGTCTTCTACCTTCACTCTATTGTTAGGGTCATATTTCATTAAGATATTCTCCACGTATCTTGACATCTAGTGCAGGAAACCCAGGAGTGCCAATGGGCCTTCAGTCATCCATTCTATATTTTGTTCAGCCATTTTTTCCTCTTCATCATCCTCTTCCTCCTCTTCCGAATTAGATGGTTTCTCCTCCGAAACTATTGGTTCTTCTTCACCTCTACAAAAAAATCTACAAAACATCTACAAACATGCATGAAAGCATGCGGCCCTTAACAAGCTTCTGCATTAAGAAAAAGTCCCAAGACACATCCATACACCATACATCACAAGTCCCAATAGTGGGAAATTGGAGCTACTCCTCGCTCCTCAAATAACTGACTGAAAAATCACAAGGCTATGTGAGAGGAGCCAAGGTGAAAATTCATTTCTCATACAATGGGAGGTGTATATATAGCCAAGGGAGATGCTTGAACCTTGTGGTGGGAAATTGGAGCTACTCCTTTCTCCTCAAAGAACTGACTAAAAAATTACAAAGCTATGTGAGAGGATCCAAGGTGAAAATTCATTTCTCATACAATGGGAGGTGTGTATATAGCCAAGGGAGAAGCTTGAACCTTGTGACTCTTGGACTATCCTCATGACCATTCAACTTCCTATGGCATTTCAACTGACATGACTCTTCAATTTTTTATGTGTGTCCATTGGAGTTTCACTTCACATTACATTTGGTCACAACAGATATGGCCCATAGTAGTGATGTAGCCTCAAAAACTCATGACACAACTTGACATGACACTTTTGACATGTACTGGCTGGTTGTGGTGGACATGTCAAGCTATTATTGCTGCTAAGTGATGGAGGTATTCTTGGATGTGCTTTGCCTTTTCTTGTGCATGACTTGATATTGCAAGGTAGTCAGTGGTCTTGGTCTTGTAAGATGGTTACATGCATGTGTTCATTTCTCTTTATTTTTTATGAGATTATTTCATTTGTCCAGGTGCAAGTGAGTTTTATAGCATGTGCGCTCCTTCTTCATCCCGTTCATCATCTCACCATGATCTATCAGTGTACATGTTCCTACAATTCACTCATGATGGGTCGACGTCAAATCTAAAAGTTTCTAGTCTGAGATGATGCATTATTTTCCATGTTCTCAACCTAGGATAGATAACAGGTTGGGAAGAGGGCCCATTAACTCTGCACTGCGTAGTTCCAAGTGATAGGGAGGGAGACTACGAAAAACACAACTCAGGCTTGGATGAGGAACTCCTGGGCATAAGCTTCACTGTTGAGGAAAACTACTCAGTTGCCACTGGAAGGAATAATTGTACAATTGAGGACACTAGTGGTAGCGGCAAGGAGATGAGCACTAGTATTGCAGCAAGAATGTTGCAACTCCTGGTGCTACCAACTTTACTTTATCGACCTAGGATTCGTACAAACGTGGAGGTGACAGTGTTGTATACATAAGTAAATGTGATGGGTTTGCTCATTGTCGCTACTAAGCTAGTGATAGACCACTAAGGTTTTTCAAACCACACTTCCATGTATTTAGAAGAAGCTTGATTACCAATTAGGGAAAGAGAAATCTACTCTAAGAGAAAGCTTGTCTACTGCAGTAAGGAAAAAGACTGAAATCAAATGCTAAAACACAACATTTTCTAACCAACTACTAAGAGGCTATTCTTCAAAATAATGCCAAGTTAATATGTATGCAATCCTATTGTACTAAGCATGCAAATTCAAAGCATCAAACATTCTACTGCTATGCATGCAAATGACGAAAATAAATTTGTTTCACGTTTTTTCTTTTTTACGTGAAAGTATGAAATCTAATCTCCTTTGGTAATGTAGCAGGTGGCTTAGGGATGATGGGGAATGGTTAGAAGGTTGAGGAGACCGGTAGGACACCTTTTCTAGCTTCCTAGAGGATTTTTCCTCAATTCGTCAACAAGACAGGCCACTATAGGAAAACCTACAGGATGTCCTAATGCGTTCTATAGGATGTCCTGAAAACCTACAGGATCCCCTGTACTTCTATAGGATACAGTAGAGAGAAAAAGGATGGGTGTTGAGGGTGATGGAAGGATTATGGAAGGTGTTTGGTGGATATAATGGGGCAAGGGAATGCCTAGGACCACTTCAGAACTCAAAACCAAGGTTAGGAGATGGTTGGATTTTCTCAACAAGCTTGGAGAAGTTTCCTTGTGAAATGATGAAATTGGTGAGGGTTTTAGTGAAATAAAAGAATGATCATGGATGGATGAAGTTGGAATGAGGTTGATTACTATGAAATCTCTCTATACTTCTGAAACATCTACACTGCATCAAACATTGACCTTTACCCAAAAATCATGTAAATAAGAAGAATTTCAATTATCTAAGGAAAGCAGAATTTCATGACCTAGCTTCCTACTTTATGCATGAGGATAACTTTCAGAATAAGAGGGAACATTGATGAGATGTAATGTAATACTGAAGGTAGAAGAAATGATAACTAAATCCTACTCTTGCAAACTGGTCAAATGCTGGCCTAAGTACAGAGAATCCTAAATTCCATGAGAAACTATAATTCTGTCTTTTTCAGGGCTGCATAGGAGTTCTTTCCTCAAACCATGATCCCCGAAGGAAGGAGTGAGGCCAAAATGATTGATTGATAGTTTTTTTTATGTTCCTTTATCTCTTCTAAACTACTACTGAAGTAAATAACAAATGGAAGCAAAATAATAAGAAAACTAATCAAATGTGTACACTACTTGCAATGAAATAATTCTAAAGACAATTCAACCATTAATCTATGAATTCAATCTAAGCATACAAATACAATAAGAGGAGCCTTTTATGCTAGGGTTGGGCCCTAACCCAGAAGCTTCATCCCTCTGATTTAAATCAATGTTGGATCAAGGAATTACTCATGCTCATGATCAAAACAGAAAATTACATAACAATGTCTTCCACAAGTCTTGAACTCGAAATTGACTAGTGTTTATACAGAAAAAATTTGAATCCTAATGAGGCTCTAGGACTCTATTTATACAACTGAAGTCCCCAATGACTTCCTTAAATCTAGGGAGGCTCGGCAACCAAACTCGAGATAAACTATCTCTTTAACTATCACTTTCTTAGTTGCCTTTTGATCTCCTTGAATTGGAGGCTTATACTCCGAGGTAGTGTGATTCGTGGAGGAATATTCAAATGAGGGAGGAGTAAATGAGGAGGATCTACCTCCTACAACATATCCTCCTTGTCTCATTCGAGTTTCAGCCCTTAATTAGCCAAAATTACATGATTTTTTCTCACAAACCTGCAATCAATGCACATTAGTCCACTAGGCTAAATATCTCACTTTGACTCATCTCATTAAACAAAATATAATCAAAATATGTAATAAATTGTGAGAAGAGTATATTCGACTAAGCGAGGAGGTGGATTAAGGTCCATATAGTTACCCAATGATGAGCCCCATCATCACCCCCTACTAAAATTGTTGCTCATCCTTTGAGATACTCAATCAATATCCATGTCTTTCATTGCTCTATTGGCGTCCCTGACATTCCATGCTTCTACTGTAGTTTCCTCTTCCTATGCATAGAATGTTGCCTTCCTTTTTGTTTCCTCCCACTGATTTATTTCTTCCCCTTCCTTCCTTCCTTCTAACATCCCTAAGAGCGGTGGTGGACTAAGTCTCAAGCCAATCCAATTGACTTTGAGTCTTTGGAGAGCTTACTTGTACATGGGTTTCGTGTTTAGTAGCTTCTCTCATTCTTTGAGGAGAATGGTACTCTCTGATTTTCAAACTGTAGGGAAAATTATTCCATCTCCTTTGGCAAGCTTGCATGTTGTCATCCCCTAACAGCCTGAACATATCCTCAAAGTGTGTAATTGCTTGCTCTTGGGTATTAAGTTATCTGGTTGCAAGTTCAGGGTAATTTGCAATCAAGTTATGTGTGCTGATGACAACCATTGGATTAGATTGCTTAGCTATTATCATGAGAGGTTCTATTTCTTCCCTTGCCATTTCATTTCAGTAGCCCTTGCTTACTCATGGTTCATCCATGATGCCATATCCATCAATTGTAAGTCCCCTGGTTTTGAATTAGGGTCCCACACATTCATATCTGTCAGGGCTAAGTTATTTCGGTAGAACTCAAACATCTTGTCCCTATCCTCTTATGTGATTTGATCATAAAGATCAATTAAATATCCATAATCTTGGAATGGCATAGTGCCTCTCTGTGTTAGAGTCTTGATTTAGAACTGCAACCATTATTCCTTAAGGTATAATGCATAGGACTTAGCTAGCATCCTCCATAAGATTACCTCTAAGGATAGACTGGCCACAAATGCCAATTGATTCTCTCTTTCTTGTAGCTATCCTTTTAACCATTTTTTTCTTCCTCCATCCGAGCTTTCATTATTACTTCTTTGTCCCTCAGGCTGCTCAGTTCTTTGCCCATCTCTTTAACCCTTTCTTCCATGTGACCTATGTCCTCCACCCCTTTGGATTTGGCAATTTGCATCGATATATGTGTTCTTTACCTTTCTTTCTCAAGCTCAAAGAATAATGGGATGGAAAATTTTTGTAGAATGACCTTACCCCCTTCAATAAACCTATAGTAGGAGTCAATGTTAGGTTGAGGACTAGGTTCCCTTAGCTCTGTATCCTCCTTCTTTGTTTCTTGCTGCATACTCCCTTCTTTATCCAATTTCTAGGTTTCCAGTAGGTTTAGCAGATTTTCCTGTAAGATTGCCTCTACTTCCTGTAGGTCCTTCTGTGTATCCTGTAGGATGCCTTTTCCTTTGGGTGAGGTAGATCTAGTGACAGGCCTTCTAACATAAGTGATATGAGACTTGGGGGAGGTTGTCCTGATGATCCTTTTCCTTGAGTTTTCATAAGAGGAGCCATATTCTCATGTTGTTTGGGTGAGTATTCAATAATAATAGGAACCTTGGTGGGAGTTTGAGGTTTTCCCTACCTTATTCTTGTACTTTTTCTTGTTCTAAAGTACAATATAGTTTGTCTCTATCTTTTCCCTTTTGGTTTGATAAGGGTACTAAGGGTAGTGAGGGCAGCGGCTACCTCTTTCTTAGTGGGTTCTTGATCCAAAATGGATCTAAGATAGACTTCCAAGTATAAGGTGTTCCTTATAGAGGAAAATGAAAGTCCAAGGACGCTATTGAAAATAGTCCCATTACATAGATATTTTCATTCTAAATCTAGTGCAACTTGAATGGGCTAAAATGGACTTTGGATGAAGAAGTTATCGCAGAAAGAAGATTGATGTTATCCTTTGGAAAATAAGGAATTTATTCTAAAAATGGCCTAAAAAGCTCCTTAAGGAAATCACATCGCAAATGTGTTAAGGGATTAACGCAAAGGCAGAAAGACCCCCAATCAGTGATCTCCGATATATCTGATCGGAGGTAGGCCTTCACTCAATATCGGGACCCTAGGCATAGCGACATGCGATTGGGCAATATGCGACAATGCTATTGCGATGAGTGATATCAACGATCGACGATCGGGGTGATCAGTGACCGGAGGAACAAAATGCATAGACCTTCGCTGATGCGATACATGATGTGCAATATCACTAATCGAGGTGATCGACGATTGGGAGTGATTAGCGATCGACGATCACAGGATTGGCGGTCGACATACCCAAAGGGCAAACTGTCAGGCTGTTGCAATTGCGATTAGCGATCAAGACCGAGACTCGATATGGATTATGTACCTGATTGCATAAAATTCGAATTCCGGGAACTTTGGAGTTTCAATTTATTTCCCATGTATTTGGGTTTTGGCCATTATGCCATGCGATGGCGATTTGCGATAGAATGGCAGACCTGAAAGGTTTATAAATGTAGCCCTATAAATTTTGGAATCTCTGGTAAGCGAGATTTTCGGCGAGCCTCAGGTGGTAAGTGGTTTTGAATGGGTGTGTCCCAAACTCATACACTGGCCAAGACGTGGCATGGGTGAGGAGAGAGAAAACCACCTTTTTAAGCGGGTAACCTCTGTGCACATAAGCCACCTGAAACAAAATGTCAACTGTTGGATCGGCGATCGCACAAATCAACGATGGGCTTGCGATAGCCATAAAAGGAAGACCTGAAAGGGTTTTTAGGGGTGATTCAATAATATTTGATGTCCAATTAAATGCTCCATGAGGTGTTTTCCTATGTATTTCCTGTATATCTCTGTGTATTGAGAAATATGGTTTTTTCGGGTTTTCACCTGAAGAAAGTCCCCCAATTCCTTGTAACTACCCCTAATCATTATGCCACACTGCAAGCAAGTGTTTTATAGGCAATAATGCATTTGTAATTGCGAGATAGCCATAGAGCCATAGAGCTAGATGGCTAGTCGAAGAGACAAGGAGCAAAAGAATCCGTAGGGCCATAGAGGATTGATTACACACAAAGAAACTGTTAAGCCCCTATACTACTAGTGTCACCCCTTATTATTATTAGTAAAACCCCCTTATTATATTGATGTACCCATGTAGTCCCCATATTGTTACCATTATGCCCCATAGAAGCCCACTATTGTTATTATTGTGCCCTTACATTATTATTGTTATGTCGGCTGTGATTATATTATGACCCCTTAAACTCCTATATATATAAAGGAGGTCTTTTCATTTGTATCATCCAAGAATTGTTCATTTGCGTAATGTAAAAGAGGTTGCCCCCTCAAAGAGGCTGAATTCTAAGGTGTTAATCTATCATTTCTATCTTTTTGTGAGCTGGTTTCATAACATTTGGTATCAGAGCTTTGGATTCAAGGCTTTTGCTGCTCCAAACAGGCCATCGTGGAATTTTCACTATAAATTTTTCTTGCGACATTTCAGATGCTAAAAAAACAACCCATTTGGGTTGAAATTGTTCTGAAACTCGGGTCTAAATTTTAGATCTTTTAGTGCTATATTTGCGGAGAAATGATCTGAGGAAGTTGGAATTTTTGCAAACTCCCAAATTACATTCCAAATAGGTGACTTGGGGAAAATAGTCATAACTTTTGTTTTGAGCATCAGATTGAAATTTTGTTAGAAATTATAGAGAGAGGATGGACTGTAGTTTCCTGTGTATATTTTTCAGATCCTAAGGTCAAAAAAGTGACACATGGCACTTCATACAAGTTCGCTCTTCTAAAAAGGTATATAATCAGGTCATCTTGGGATATTATTCATAACTCTTTCTTGGAGAATCTAAATTCGATCAGACTAGTGGCATTAGAAAAAGGATGCAGAGGGCTACTACAGGTCAAAGTTTCAGAAATTAAAGATCCGAAAGTACAGAGTTATAGTCATTTCAAGATCGAGCTCCTAAAATCAAGAAAAAGCGAGATGAGGAAGTTTGATGGCAAGGATCAGTAAATTGGATACTACATATGGAGAAATATTTTGATCGACATGGTGTACCACTATTACAAAAGGTATGTGTTGCATCTTCATATTTAGAGAAAGATCAATTTTTATGGTATAAAGGGCTTTGTTCTCGTAAACAACTTGTTACATGGTTAGTTTTCATGGAGGAAATTATAGCACATTATGAGAATACAAAGAGAAACACCTTCTTTATAGCAACACCACAACAATTGGAAGGAAAAAGAGAAAAAGGGCTTTGTTACAAAGTGGAAAGAAAAATTATGGCAACAAGGAATTCTACCCATCACAGCTATAAAGATGGAAGTGTTGCTTCTCCTAGGCTTCCACAACCTACAAGGGTTACACCACAACAATTGGAGGAAAAAAGAGAAAAAGGGCTTTGTTACAATTGTGATAGCAGATGCGCTAAATATCATAAGTGTGTTGAGAAGAAATTATTTTACATAGAGTGTGAAGAGGAGGAAGAAAAGGAGTAAGAAACATCAAAAGAAGAGGATATAGACTAGGACCCAACCCCAGATAAAGAAGAAATGAATCTGACCATATCTTGTAAAGCATTGGAAAGAATTACCACTCCTAAAACTCTCAAGACAGAAAGACATATCAAGAAGAAAAATGTTCAAGAAGTGAAATATCACATCAAGAAAGAAGAAATGAATCCAACCATATCTTGTAATGCATTGGTCGGAATTACCACTCCTCAAAATATCCAGATAGAAGGAGATATAGAGAAAAGAAATGTTCAAGAAGTGAAAGATCACATTGAGCATCAAGAAATGAAAGATCACATCGAGCATTATCAACAAGTTCTCCAAGTTTTAAAGGATAATTCCAAACAACAGGTAGATCAACATCGTAGTGAAAAATGTTTTGATGTAGGTGATTGGGTATTTTTACTGATACATCTCAAGCAAGCTATTTATGAGAAGGAAATGTTGCCAATACTACATGCACTTAAGAAATGTCGACCTTACCGAATGGGAAGACACTTCCAGGTAAAAATGGATCATGATAGTCTTAAATACTTTTAGAACAACTATTATCTTTAGAAGAATAGAAAAAATGGGTCACAAATATGTTGGGTTATGACTTTGACATCATCTATAGAAAAGGGAAGAAAAACTTTGTTGCAGATGCACTCTCAAGAAAGGATGAGGATGTGGAAGCATTGTTTTGTGTTATTTCTATTATCCAACCAGATTGGATAAATGAATTAAGGGATGAATAGAAGAAGGATGAATAAGTATGGCCACTCATTCAAAAGTTGCAGAAGATACCAATTCAAACAATATTTCCAGAACTTGAAGAGGAAGGAAAAATCATATTGGAACCGAGAGAAGTCATAGAAACAAGAACCCAATAGCTACGAAATTGATCAATTTTAGAGTATCTCATCAAGTGGAAGAACTTACCAGTTGAAGATTCCACATGGGAGGACAAGAATTTTATACAGGAGCATCAAGAATGACTCAAGTGTTGAGGACAATACTTTTTGAAGGAGAGGGGCATGTTAGGCCCCTATACTACTAGTGTAACCCCTTATTGTTATTAGTGCAAACCCCTTATTATATTGTTGTACCCATGTAGTCCCCATATTATTACTATTGTGCACCATAGAAGCCCACTCTTGTTATTATTGTGCCCTTACATTATTATTGTTATGTCAACTCTGATTATATTATGACCCCTTAGACTCCTATATATAGAAAGGAGGTCTTTTAATTTGTATCATCCAAGAATTGTTCATTTGTGTAATGCAAAGGAGGATGCCCCCTTGAAGAGGTTGAATTCTAAGGTGTTGATCTATATTTTCTATCCTTTTGTGAGTTGGTTTCATAACAGAAATGGCTGGGGAAGCTGCAGAGCTGGAAGTGGCCTCACAAAAGCCAGAGAGCACGATTTCTAAAGCAATGTATAGAGTTTCAAGAGTCACTTGGAGGTTGAGTGAACTAGAAAGATCAACTGACAATAGCAAGTTGTTTCTAAAGAATTGCTTGGAGGCCAAGCGAGTTAGAGATGAACGCACAGGCCGAGAGAGAGAGAGCTTAGAGAAGCTAGAGCCAGAGCGAGTACTAGAGCCATGAGCCAAAGCTAAGAGCCAGAGCTAGAGCCAAGAGGTAGAGCCACGTGCCAGATCCAAGAGTTAGAGCCAGTTCCAGAGTTAGAGCCGATAGCCAGAGGCAAAGCCAAAGCCGAGAGCCACAGTGAGAGCCAGAGCCAGAAAGCCAAGAGCTTTAGAGCCAAGGATGAGATGGTGTTCTAAGCCCATTGTGTTCTATGTAAACCAGTGGAATTGAGTGTGGAGATTGTAAAATAATTGCTGCCATAATCCCATAGAGCCTAGTTGAGTTTACTAGAGCTCAAGGAGACGTAGCTCAAGAGTTTTGGGTGAACTACAAATTAATATTGTTGTTAGTTGTGATTGCTTGTTGTTGCATTGTATTTGCTACTTTATTTGTTGTTATATGTTTTATATCAGTTCAAGCAAATAAACTTATTGCACACAAACAATTTAAAGAAAAACACAAGCATACACCTATTTTCAAGAACATTATTAATTCTGCATTGGTTAATCAATAAATCTTGGGAATATTTAAGCTTTGGAAGTTGGAGAGGTTCTTGTAACCTTGACAAGAAGGCTTTAAAGCCCCATTTTCAGATCAGGTGGTATCAGAGCTTAAAAATTTGATTAACCCCACCTTTAAAGAAGGTTATATCAAAGTTGGTTATACCAGAGCAAGTGGTATCATGATGCAGGTGGTATTATATCAAAATGCTTGATTAACAGAGCAAAGGTTGCTTGTCTGAAAGGTGTTTAAATAGTCATAGGTTGATTGTATGCTCGTTTGCAAACCGACTATTGTTTGAGTTTGCAGAGGTAAAGGGAAAGCTATTGATAGCTCAGTACAGGAAGGACAAGAAGGAAGAAGGGTTGAAGGCATTCTTCTATCCTAAAGGACCTCAAAACAATCCTAGAAGCACAAGAGGTTTGTTGGAAAAGGTTTCTTGAATAAGCTCTTTTTTAATCTTGTTTGAAGTTCGTTTTTTCATTGGCATAATGACTACTTCCACAAGTGAGTCCTCAAATTCTTCTTTCTTCACAAGATTATTTGATGAAGACATGAAGAAAGACCTTTTCCTCCTAACGGATATGGTGGAAGAAATGTATGAGGATGGAAGGAAGAGCAACATACTTAGAGAGAAGTTGAATTATATGGAGGAAGAGAAGCAGTTGCTTTCTGACAAATTACAGGAAATGGAGAGGCAGCTTCATATTGCAAATATGAACCTGAAAAGGATGCCTGAGATGGAGTCATAGCTCTGTTGCCAAAGAAGCCTTAGTCAAGTATCATCTTGAAAAGGATGTAAACCATTCCAATTTATCTTCAAATCCTTCTAAGAATACTTGTATTGGTTCTTTTCAAAAGCATACCAGAGGCATAGCTTCGAAGCTAATGTCCAAGATGGGCTCTGAAGGAAAAGGCTTTGGTAAGCATGCACAAGGTATTGTTGAGCCAATAATGGTTGAGGAAAGGCCTAAGTATTTGGGTCTTGGCTATGGACATTCTTATTGAAAGAGTTTCAAAGCTTCCATGAAGACCATTGAAACAGTTCCAAGAAGGAGTTTCATTTCAGGTCCTCTACCTCAAGAGTGTGAAGATTGTATTTAGGAGGAATGCAATAGCTTGAAACATCATTTGCAGGATTTAGGTGTTCAGAAGCACACATTTGAACCAGAGAGTTGTGAAAACTCTAATAGCCTTAAAGTGATTGATGGTATTCCAAAGGAAGCCACTTCTTCATTTGATTCACCTCCTCAAGAAGGCAATAAAGGTGAAAAGGAAAGGTTTAAATCTAGTTCTAATCATCTTCCTTTCGATTTTGTAAAGCATGATAAGTTTCCATATAAGTATGGGAAAATAATTGCATGTTGCTTTTGTGGTTTGGATAGCCATAATGTTTCTAGATGTTGGAAGAGAATGACCACATATAGGAAAATTTTGAAGGAAAATAAGGAGCAAGCCAAAGGTCCATTGGACAAGGCAAGTCATGTTGCCAAGAGGATGCACATGCAGTGCACTTACTGCCATAAGCAAGGGCATCTTGCTGAAAAGTGTTGGACTCTGAATCTAGCAATGCTTCCACAAAAGCCGAAGAAAGTGGAAAGAGAAGATGGTAGAAATGGAAAGGAAGCTTCCATGGATGATGTGTTTCAGGATGATTCACATGTTGATGTTGATGTGCAGATAAAGGTAGCACCTTTGAAGTGGGTTGGTAAGAAATGGTTAGAGTTCTTATCCAATTAAGATTCCATTTCTATTTTTACATCTATTTGCATTTATTTTTTAATGAGAATGCAAGTTGCAGGATTTTACCAAGGTGAATGGAAAAATGTTGAGTAGGAGACTCACTTTGTTGTTGCAACATTATATTCCATTTCAGCTCTGAAAGTATAGTGTGCTTAAATGAAAGTTGAAGGATGAAATGCATGCATGAGTTTGATGTGCATGAACATAGGGATGATGATGATTTCCTTGTATTTGAACATGTATGTGTAATTAACTTGAAGGGTTGATTGCTTTGTTGTAACATGCATGCAATATTGACTTGAGAAAAGTTGATTTGGTCTCCAAGATGGAGATAACGATGAAGTGTTTCATATTTTGAAAAAGAGTCATAATGGTCTGTTTCTACATGCTTTACTTGAAGGGTCATTTGTTTTAAGGGCATGTTTTGTGGGCTTGGTATCTAGTCCATCATTTGTATGAAAATGTAAGACATGGAGGTATTCACAAGATGTGAAATATGTTTCTATTGTTGAAGCAAGAGTTTAGGCCATCCAGTTGTTGTCTGCATTTCTCCTATTGTTAACAATTGTTGTTGATAACTTTTCAAACAGGTACAAATGAAATTGTTGTGAAGCATATGTCACTTCACATTTGTTTGAGCCACCTTGGATCAATGATCAAGTAAGAGAAGTTCAAACTACCTTTTGTGACCATCTCCGCAGGAGTTCTGCATGAAGTCAAGAAGGAAAACAGTTCTTCCCATGAGTACTAGCACATCCACGAAGGAAAGTGGTTAGAGACTTTGGTTCAAAGGCAGTACAAAGAGGCAAGTGTATGGAGGCTGAAAGAAGAGGGTGTTGTTACTCTCATTTACTATTCAGATTAGTATGTCAGTCTTTTGGAGACCAAAAGTTATTTTAGTGGGAAGGTGTGATCCAAAATGGATCTAAGATAGACTTCTAAGTCTAAGGTGTTCCTCAAAGAGGAAAATGAAAGTCCAAGGATGCTCTTGGAAAGAGTCCCATTATATAGATATATTCATTCTGAATCTACTGCAACTTGAATAGGCTAAAATGAACTTTGGATGAAGAAGTTATCGCAGAAAGAAGATTGCCTTTGTCCATTGGCAAAGGAGGCATTTCTTCTAAAAATGGCCTAAAAGGATCCTTAAGGAAATTGCATCGCAAATGTGCAAAGGGATGGAATTAATGCAAATTTGGAAGGACCCCGGATCAAAAATCTTCGATATATCGGATCAAAGGTAGGCCTTCACCCGATATCGGGACCCCAAGCATAGCGACACGCGACTGGGTGATATGCAACAATGCAGTTGCGATGAGCGATATCGGCGATCAGGGTGATCAGTGATCGGAGGAGTAGAAGGCATAGACCCCCGCCAATGCGATACATGAGGTGTGATATCGGCAATTAGGGTGATTGGAGATCAGTGATTAGGGTGATCGGCGATAAGAGGATCGATGATCGACATACCCAAAGGGCAGACCCCTGGGCTGTTGTGATTACGATTAGTGATCAGGACCCAGACTCGATAGCGATTATGGACCCGATTGCATAGAATTTAAGTTTGGGAACTTCGGAATTTCAATGTATTTACCATGTATTTGGGTTTTTTCCATTAAGCCATGCGATAGCGATTTGCGATAGAATGACGGAACCGAAAGGTTTATAAATGCAGCCTTATAAATTTTGGAATCCATGGTAAGTGGGATTTCAGGCGGGCCTCAGGCAGAAAGTGGTTTTGAAACAACACAGCTTGAACCCATACACTGAATGACACGTGGAATGGCTGAGGAGAGAGAAAACTACCTTTTCAGGCGAGTAACCTCCGTCCACATAAGCCACTTGAAACGAACTGTCAGTCATTGGATCGGCGATGACACAGATCAATGGTGGGCTTGTGATAACCATAAAAGGCGGAACTGAAAGGGTTTCTAGGGGCCATTCCATAATATTTGAAGTCCGATTAAATGCTCCATGAGGCGTTTTCCTGTGTATTTCTGGTATATCTCTGTGTATTGGGAAATATGGTTTTTTTTTTTCAGGTTTTCACCTGAGGAAAGGGCCCCAATTCCTTGTAACTGCCCCTGATCATTTTGCCACGCTACAAGCAGGAATTTTATAGGCAGTAATGCATTTGTAACATCGAGAGAGCCACAGAGCCACAAAGCCAGATGGCCAGTCGAAGAGACAAGGCGCAGAAGAAGTCGCAGAGCTGCAAAGGAGTCATTACATGCAAAGAAAGGGCTGGGGAAGCCACAGAGTTGGAAGAGACCTCACAAAAGCCAGAGAGCATGATTCTTGAGGTAGAGCAGATATTTTCAAGAGTCACTTGGAGATCGAGTGAACCAGAAAGATCAATTGATAGTAGAGAATTTTTGCTGAGGAATTGCTTAGAGGTCAAGCGAGTTATAGATTTACGCAGAGGCCGATAGAGAGAGCTCAGAGAAGCCAAAGCCAAAGCAAGTACCAGAGCCACAAGCTAGAGCTGAGAGCCAGAGCCAGAGCCAAGAGCTAGAGCCACGAGCCAAAGCCAAGAGCCAGAGCAAGAGCTAGAGCCAGAGCCAGAGCCAGAGCCAAGAGCCAAGAGCCAGAGCTAGAGCCAGAGCCGAGAGCCAAAGCCAGAAAGCCGAGAGCTTCAGAGCTAGGGATGATATGGTGTTCTAAACCCATTGTGTTCTGTGTAAATCAGTGAAATTGAGCGTGGAACTTGGAAAAGAACTACTTCCATAATCCTAGAGAGCCTAGGCGAGTTGACCAGAGCTCAAGGAGACGTAGCCAAAGAGTTTTGGCTAAAATAAAAATTAAAGTTATGTGTGATTGTTTATTGTTGCATTGTATTTGCTGCATTATTTGTTGTTATATGATTTATATCAGTTCAAGGAAATAAACTTAAGGCACACAAACATTTTAAAGAGAAACACAAGCATACACCTATTTTCAAGCACATTATTAATTCCGCATTGGTTAATCAATAAATTTTGGGAATATTTAAGCTTTGGAAGTGGAGGAGGTTCTTGTAAGCTTGACAAGAAGCCTTTAAAGCCCCATTTTCAGATCAGTTCTAGAGATACCGTGGGTGATTCCTCCTTGTCTTCTACCTCCTCTTTTCCATTCCTCCTCCTCTTCTTCTCCCTCTAGTTCCTCACTATGTTCATATGTTTCCTCCTTTGCATCTTCTTTTGTCTCTTCACCACTTTCCTTCTCTTTTTCTTCCTTTTCTTCCTCATCTATTTCCTCTTCACCCCTCTCTGTTTCTTCTTCATCCATTTCACTGGCAGTGGGAATCTTGGCATATTCAAGGGATTTTATATCTCCCTCTATCTACATGTCTCTGAAAGTTTCCCATGTGATATGGATTCTGAGGTTTTGGAGGGCATATTCTATGATAAGTCTAATTAACCCATGATGGGCTAGCTGTTGATGGTTTCCTTCTTTCACCTTCACACTCATATATATCACTAATTGAAGAAGGAAGTAGGGGATGCTGAGAATGCTTTTGAGGAGGTGTGTCTGCTCCAAACCTCAATTCTTGAAGAAGCCTAAAGTGGTATCCATATACCATATTGTACCTACGTTCACATGAGATATACATTATAAGGTGGTAGCTAATTTCATTCCATGGATAGAGTAGGCTTGCTCTTCTCACTCCATTTTTATCTTCCATGGCCTCCTCTCCTTCTAAAAAGAATTTCTTCTTTGCAGTTTGGCTATTTCCCTTATCCTCCTATCTCCAAGGCACTCCTAAGGGAAGTGTGGTAATTCTGCCTATGATTTCAGGGTTGAGCTCTATGGAAAGGCCTCTCACCACAACAGTGCAGTGGGTCCTAGTAAGTGGAATGAGGGAGAGAGAAAAATGGCTACTTCATCATCATACCCCCACAATTTCTTAAAGAAACCCATCCAATTGTGCCTTGTGAATATCTCCAGCATATGAGGGTTCCGATGAATCCTCACTGTGTTGATGGGCTCCCTTTTATTAATTCCCTCTGTCATTTTCTTTGATGGATGGAGGGTTGTATAGGTGTGATACCAAATTTAATGAATGAGGAAATTTAAATGAAAAATTTGTGTATGCAATTCCCTTATGCTACAATTACTTTTAACAAACTAGAAGATTTTTTTATGTTCCTTCCACTTGGAAAAATGTGGGGAAATGTAGAGCCTACCTCCTTATCACTGCTTGATGAAGCCAGCCCCTATTTTTCTCCATCTGAAACTGCTCACTGAAATTCTTGTAGGTGTTGGATTATATCCTGTAGGATCTCCTGCATGATCCTATAGGATTTCCTCCATGAGCCTGTAACTGGTCATGCACAGGAAAAAATGAAATTTTCCTTTCTTGTAGACTACTTGAGGACCGAGAGTGACTTTGCCACTGTGGAACCTCAAGAATGTGAATGTGTCTATGCATGGGGATCAACATTTATTTCCTCATATGGGTGATTTGAGTGAGGTGGTGTGCTGGCATCCAAGGTACGAATATCTATTTTTGGACAGTTGGTCCCACTACCACATCATAATTCTCCTCACCTCGTAATCAAATACCACTTCAGGCAACTGTAACTTAACTACTTTCGACCCCATGCTTCTTTTCCTTGACTTGACTGCTGCCACATGTGTAAGGACTATCTGCTTTCTTCTTGTTGGCTGAATGAAGGTGGCCAAGTTAATTGGCCACCTTTCACTTATAAACCAACTATTTCACAACTTTTACATCTTTTGATGACATTATGCTAACGAGAGAGTGGAAGCGAGATACTTACCTATGGTAATGATGCCTTGATGCTATTTGTTGAAGAATGAAGTATTTGTTGTGTGTTGGCTGCATGTGCTTTTCTACTTCTTCTTTTTTATTGTCCTTTGATGATCTTCTTTGATGGGTAGGTACTTGGTGTTGATGATGATGATCGTGATGCTGTTGCTAGGCTTTGGAGGAGCTTCTTCTACATTTGTATCTTCCATGCGTGAAGATGACTGCAACTTGTGATTTTTGTTTTATGGGATAGGTTGCTATAGGATTTCCTATAAGATGTCCTATGGCTAACTCTCCCTAAAAATTCTTAATCATCTTCTACTTCTAGAGCCCGAGGATGGTTGGCGTGAGTAGAGAAGGGGTCTAGCGATTTGTGAATGAGGAAGATATCCTTAAGGTGTTGTCCCCTTGCTCTTTATCTTCATCCTCTTTTTGTTGTGTTTTTTCTTTGAAAACTGATTTTTTTTTTAAACTCTCTTTTGATGAATGCAAGGGTGATCACGGTGGAGAGCGGGATGGTGATGAGATGGTGAAGTAGGAATTTATTTTTTTGACATGGGAAGATCATCCCCTTGCTCTAGGGTTATTTCCTTTAGGATTCCCGAGCCACTGTTATTCGTATAGGATCATCCTATAGGTTTTCAGGGAATCCTGTAAAACACAGAACCCTTGCAAACTGGGGTAAATGAGGGGAAAAATGGAGGGAATGATGGAATGATGAAGGATAATGAATGGAGAAATAAAAACATGAAATGGATATGTCCGTTTTGATTCTCTTTTGTTGCTCTGATCGTCCTCTTGTTGACCTGCAAGTAATATTTTCATAATTTTCCTTTTCTCTTATTGATTTATTTTTTATTAAAAGCAACTAGTCTACCTCCAAGAGGTTTTCATCCTAGGTGCTTGCCTTGGGCACCTCAAGAGAGGTTTTCACCCAGAGATTTTTTAATTCCTTTTTTTTACACCATTGGGCTGCCTCAAGAGGTTTTCAACCCAATAGTGGGATTCAGGTGCCTCACAGAGGTTTTCACCCGTGTCTCCTTTTTTTTCTCTTCTTTTTTTTTTCTTTTTTTTTTCTTTTTTCTGAGTGACTTGATGAGGTAGGAGCCGGTATTTTCTCCACCACCATCACTATTTTGCTAATACCATCAACGAAATCTTTCTTTGAAAATGGCCTCTTGTAAACCTTTAATCTGTGCCCATTAACAAGTAAAGGAATGGCCTCCAAATCTATGGTTCTAATCTGCACTTAACCATTGTCATGACATTTCTCTATGACATAAGGCCCTAACCATCTAGTCCATAACTTTCCCTTAAATTCTTTATATCTAGAATCATATAACAAAGCCCAGACACCTTCTTGAAATTGTTTTTCCTTGATGTTCTTGTCATGCCAGATCTTCCTCTGTATTTGAGTCACCTCTGTGTGTAGGAGCGCCTGCATTATGAACTCATCTAACCCATTCAACTGGAGCAATCTCTCTTTTTGTGCACTATTGAGAACTAGATCTAGTTGGGCAGCCATCTTTAATGTATTGTACTCAAATTCAATGGAAAGTAGGGCCTTCTTCCCTTAGAAAAACTCATAGGGTGTGAATCTAGTGGTGGTCTTCGAGGTGGTATTATAGGCCCAAGTGGCCGCAACTAATCTATCTGCCTAATCTTTTCTGCTACTACTAACCACTTTGGTTAGAATTCCCTCCAACACTGTGTTGGTCACCTCCACTTGGCCATTAGCTTGTGGGTGATAGGGAGTGGAGGTTCTATGCTTAATCTTGTGCTAGCTTAACAAGTCTCCAATCATGTTGGATCTAAACTAGCTGCCTTGATTAGTGACCAGTTCTCTAGGGTACCCAAACTTGTAAAATACATTTTCCCTTAAGAACTCAACCACCTTCTCCTTTGTTTCTACCTTGATTGCCTTGGTTTCAACCCACTTGGTCAAATAGTCAGTGCACACAATGATGTACTACTTTTTCTTAGAAGGAGGGTCAATAGGTCCAATGAAATCCATGCCCCACTTGTCAAATGGCTCAAAAGTCACTTGAGGTTGTAGAGGCATTTCATCCCTTGGTGCAGGCTTTCCCATCCTTTGTCACCGATCACACTGACTAGTATATCTTCTCACATCCTGATGAAGAGTGGGCCCATAATAACCATCTTCTAAAACCTTGGATTTTGTCATCTTGGCTACAAAGTGACCTCCGCAAGGCCCATTGTTCATTTGTAATTTACTCGCAAAAAAGTGACCATTGTTCAATAAAAAGGCCGAGAAGCCATATTTTTCCTTTTCCACTCATTTTCTTTTTGAACCTCTGCAAACCATTGCGATACCTGCAAACGCTGAAATCACCAGGTGACCTCAAATTTCACTCCTAAAGAAGTTGCAAAGACCCCAATCAACCTCTTAGTACATACTAGAACCTATTCAACCTTTTGAAGTTGCCAAGAACATAGAATTTGAAGTTAATTCATCCAAATTCTAGGTATTTGAAGACAAATTACCAGAAAGCCCTTTCAATTTGAAAATGTTCAGCCTTTAAAGTGTTTTAATTAAGTAAAATTAATTGAAATTACTTTAAAATTAAACTATGTGCCTGATTAGAATACCCAAACCCTTCTGAAAGCTTCCAAGTTTCCTTCAAAACCTCTAAATAAACCTGTATTGTCAAATTCAAATCCATAAGAACTGAATTATGGCTGCTCCCATCGCCATGGATGTTAAACCTATCATGACCCCCTATTTGGACCTTGAACACCTTGCCCTAGCGGAAAGGGATTTTCAAATCAAAGACATAAGTGCCTATGAGGTCCTGCTCAAAATTCATTGTTTTAGTAAGGACATATATCTAAACCACACTAATGACATTGGCGTTTGGGACTCCAATTTTCCCAAATACCAGTTTCTACAAGTACATATCTTTCTTGAGATTGTCCATATGTGCCATGCTTGTTACATTCCTAGCCAGAGAGCTATAATGTCCCCTAACCAAAAAGTATTGTTTACTATCACACCTGAGTCAATCAATGAAATGTTGCAAGTCCGACTAGGTCCAAACCTAGCCCCACTCTCCATTGGGGATTTTTTAGACCAGTTAACCAAATTGACTCCATCTAGACTAGCCCACATATTCCAAACTTTCATTGTAGAAGAGCAACACATTGCTAAAGATTCCCCTCCATATGTTTCCGCCATTTTGTCTGAAAGGGGAAAGCATATTGTAGCTATGATATCATGTGCTCTGGGCTATACCACAGATGAATTTGTTGATGAAATCATCCTGGACTTCATGTCCGTTTTCACCCTATGAAAGCCTCCCTTTACTTTGTAGAAGTATGCCCAGTTCATAGCTGAAAGGATGCATCAACAATTTACTAGAATGCACAATGAGAGAGTATTCAAGTACTCGTCTATACTTTACCACATGTTTTTTCTATTATTAGTCAAATAAATTTCTCTTCACCATCTAGAAGCTGGATACTAGAGGCCAAACTAGGTCTATCATACTTTGGACACCATTATTCCACAAGCATTCATCACCATACCTATACAAACTTCATTGACTATTTTTTCCATCTAGTGATGACCATGCTGACAGGAAGCCCTCCACCCAGGATAAGCCAAGAAATCAAAAGATTGCTCCAATTATCCAAGAAAAGTAAGGTGGGAGATTGGTACCTTTACCAAAATCACACTAAAATATGAATCAATGGCTGCCAGCTTGCTCCATACAAACTGCCCAAATACCTCCCCATGAGGATATTTTCTCTAGAGTATTATAGGTAGATAATGAAATTTGATAATGTCAACTTTGTCTCCGCGAAGGAATGAACTCAATTCAAGGTCAAAAATCAGTTAGGCCCTTTCATTTTCAATTCTAGAGAAGCTGGAGAGGAAGCAGATCAAATTATGCAACAAATGAAGTTTCAGAATAGTTCCATGTGGAGGTATCACCCTCAGGGGTTTATGACCAAACTAAGACAAAAGGTCAAATTGGGACCTTACATTCATCACCCCATACCAGAAATAGAAAGATATGCCAACAAATTTGAGTGGTTGGAAAACACTCTCATAGACAACGATAGTACAAAGGTAGATATTGAAAATACCTTGTTTGATTTATAGATAAAACATGATGAAAGCGCATTCTTGCAGGTACCAAAGTAAGAAGGAACCATGAGTAACCCTACTATTTTGCATACTCCTTAGAATGATGAATAGAATCCCAAAAGGAACAAAGAGGGAGCTTCCAGTTTAGGTGTGGACACTTCAAATGTGCAGTATGAAGCCAGCGAGAGCAAAAGGCCAATGCTCAATCCTGTTTCAGAACAGGAAGACATAGAATGCTCAGTAGATGTAACTAATACTGAGTTAGACATGAAAAATGGCACAACTTGATATGGAGAAACATAGGAGCCATCTGTATTACAAACTCAAATATTAGAAAGGCATCTGAGTGTAGAAGTCTCCTCATTTAACAAACCTGCTGATATAGATAGGGACATTAAGGACAGGTTCAAGGAAATCAAAATGAGAAATGAGAAACTAAAGGCACATTCCTATGCACAGTATCTCAAACTTACACCCACCAATCAAACTAGGTTGATGACATCGTTTGACGTCAAGGAAGGAAAGATGCAAATGTCCTTCATAAAGCCAACTATACAACAAACAAGAACATCAACAGATTTTAAGAAGAAAGATTCTGAGGTATTGGCAAGGGATATTCATCCCATTGACCAAATTTAATTTCACAAACATTTTGGAGAAATGATTTACTCCACCCTTACAGGAAAAGCCATAACTGCCCATTAGCTGCAGAATTCATTAAATAATATCACAACCCATTATCAGTTGGAAAAGGCCTCCTCAAAGACCAAAGGCACTAGAATAAATTCTTTGAAAGACTTGGTAATTGAGTTGGGACATGATCCCAAAGACATCAAGGCCACTGAACAATTAATAAAAAAGAAGAATGATGACATTGCAAAACTCAAAAAGCAATTGAAGATACCTCAACTGTAGCATCCCCAGACACAGGAAGTATTGGAAAGCCAAACAAGACATGAAGAGTTGATGGACTTAGTCATTAAACTAAATGATCAGTTGAGGGAGACAGAAAAGCAATTGGATAGCCTAATCCAATTAAAGCAAACTGATATTGGCACTAGCTCGGTGAATGTCATCCCAATAGTTACCGTGGTTGTTGCTTCCACATTTGCAGCCTCATTGGCTCCCACAACTCAAATGGCCACAACACAACCAATTTCAGCAAAATCTACAACAGCAATAGGTCCATGAGTTGAAGAAGCAACAAAGTTTGTTAAAGCTATGGAAGAAATGTACATACAAACAATAGAGATGAATAAGGTCAAAGAGAAAGTGGCAAGCTTGGAAATTGATTACAAGTTTGCCAAAATCGTGCACAAAGAAGAAGTGAAAAAAGATTCCAAGACGAGTGAAAGATTGAAAACCTTGGAAAAGGACCTGACACTAAAAGAACCCTTGGGCAGGCTAAGGAACAACTATGAGCCAATATCATTGACTGTGTCATTGAGATTTGGCCATCTATTCAGATGATTTTTGAGCAACTAGATTTGATAAAGCTATTTACAAAGGCCATCCAGAAATTAAAGGAAGAATTAGGACAGATGCCAGAAGAGGCTACTAGAATTGTCCAATTACTTCACAACAAGAATAAGTATGAGCTTCAGGAATTAGAAATAAAGGACAAAACATAGACAATTTTGGAGGTCAGAAAGGTCCTCTCCAAGAGAATATTAATGCAAAACTTGGAGGATAAGTGTCAAAATATGCAGATAGGCACTAACAAATTTATGTCTAAGTTCCAAATTTTTAGAGAAAATGGATTACCCAACCCCTTAGTGATAAATGAAAAGCTCATGACACAGGAGGATTAAAATAAGAAAATCAGAGAGGTAGCAAAAGATCAGGTGAATACATCATCAATAAAGGCATTGCCAAGAGGCAAAGTACTCTACCAGACATTTGAAAACTTGTTTTACCTCTAGCATGAGGTAAAACACATGTTTATCAATAATCCTACCTTTTCCAAATACATCGAGGCAGATGAAATATATAGGAGGATGCTAAAAATCCAATTACCTGATGTTGAAACATGGGAGAAATTAACTGATTTACTATAGAAATATGGAGTAAAAAGGTTAAATGTACAAAAAAATATAACAACATGGTAAAAGGATGAAGACAGATTAGCAGGGTCAAAGTGTAATATGAAAGCCTAAATTAAATAAATCTTCAAACGTGAAAGATCAAACAACAAAGCAGCATAAAGGGCTAAAAATCAAAGCATAAATGCCAGTAGTACCAAAATAAAAGGGACACCATGAAGCAGTTCAATAGATGTCCCTATCTTCTTGTAAGAATATATTTTTCTTTCCTAGATTAAATCTCAAATCAGTTTGAGATATTTTGTAATAAACGTTTGTATAAATACTTCACAATTCGAAGTATGTAAGGTGGATTCTATTAGACATTTCTATAGACTTTTTTATCAAGAAGACCCATAAGGTTATTGTATCATTTGATGAGCCAGTAAGCTGGATTGATTAATAAAGATCATACTTTTCCAAGGATTCATGTGTTGAGTGAATTTTACACAAGTATTCTCATGTGTTATTGTCAGTTTTCTCAAAGTGATTCATAATCTTAAATGTGTTTCAATCTAAATGTTATAACTGGAATAATATTCCAAAACTTTTTTAAATCATACTCTGTCTTAAGAGTTAAGCATTTGTATGTTTTCTTATGATATTTAAATTAAAGAATTCTTAATTTCTCTTTGGTTTAGATTGATTTCATGAATAATCCAGGTTAAAGGATTCTTAATTGCCCTTTGATTTCTATTACCCCTTCTTTCCTCATTCATTATCCAGGTCTGAGAACCCTTAGCTGCTCTCTCATCGCGAGTGAAACCCTTTCACCCCTTTGTCTCAAACATCTGAAATACACTATGCTATCTTGCCCTTGGAACATCCCCTTTAGTGAGTTAATCCAGTTTTTCTTCCTTATTAGTTGACTCTATAGCCCAACGATCTAAAAAACATCAATTTATCCATCTGTCTAAGCAGATCCCACCACCCAATCTCAAACACAAATCAATCACCCTTTGAACAATCATAGCTAGCCTAAAAACATTTTAACTAAAACAAAGTTATATTTTAAAGAGAGAGCCCTCTCTGAGCATCAGGGAGGCTAGGTCTTGATCTCCAAAAGCAGATTGTGGTTACCTTTGGTTTTTCCTTCTTATTAGTTCAAAGGAATTATGAGAGTGATAACATTTATGGTGACCATATTGGGGACTTCGATCCTCTGTCTCATAAAAACTTTAAGGAAACCTTCAATCAAATCTTGAACCCCTTAAGGTCATTACCTGAAGTAAATTTTTCAAAAAATTTCATAAAAACAATTTAAAAAACATAAAATTCTCGCTCCTAAAGAGATTCACTACACTAGTGCCAACCTAGATCCAAACCCTGTAACTATAGTGGATGACCCAGAAAAAATTCTAAGGAAGCCAAAAAACTAAGAAACTCAAGAAAGTAGTAGCCAGCTAGACAGAGCCAATTCACTCCCTAAGGAGTTTTCAACTTTAGAAGAAGTCCCTTTTGATTTTTCATTTGACCTCTCACTATTTAGAACCAAATCTGAGAATGAGATCCATGAAACAGTTTTAGACCCTGAGTTTACTCAACTCATTGAATAAAAAAGGGTTATTCATCCAGATTTGGATAAATTTGTCTTAGATGTTTTTTAAAAGATAGAAGCTTTGACCTCTACATTGATTAGTAATATAGATAGTGCTTATCTTCAGAAATATGTAGAGCTAGCTGCCCTTACTACTGCTGCCTCTCAAATCTCTTCACAATATTCACCACTGTAAATCCACATTCCTTTACCACAACTTTATCAATTGTATCTACCACAGTCCAATAACCTAAACAACTTATTAATCAGTCACCATCATCATCATATAGTTCACCTCCATCAATTTCAAGCCCTTCTTCAACCACCACAATTTTACCCCCAAGTCAAACAAGAACCACAACAATGGAGAACACAGATGCTCCTCTTGTTTTACCTGCCCAACTCCATCCCATGCCTACAGATTATTAGATTAATATTTTCTTGTTTGATGCTATTGGTCATTACACTTCCCAACAACATGTAAGAAATATGTCTGATTTTTTTTAATTGCATGAAATAGATGAGGCAGATGTCCAAATGAGATTGTTTGCCCAAATTTTAACTAGTGATGTCAAGAAAAGTTTCAAAGGCTTCCCTGCCAACCATATTGTAGACTTAGCAAAATTTCAAAGGTTATTCATTGATAGGTGGGAAAGAATGAAAAGCCCATTGAAAATACTTTCTCAATATGACAATATTAGGAGAGCTCCCAACGAGTCAGTTCAGTATTATTGCACTATGTTTAATAATATCTATAATTCCATTCCAGCCAACATTAAGCCTCCACCTTACCTAGCATTAATTAAGTTCCCTGATGATTTTGATGCTGACATGTCATACCAGCTAAGGGAGAGAAACCCTTAAACACTTGAACAAATGCAGAGTAATGCTCTCAATGTATCGGCCAACCTGTTAGCTAAGAAAGCACGAATGAGGAATGAAAAGAAAGTTGTATTTAAAGAAGAAGCTTCAAATTTAGATGGAAAAGTAGATGTTTTAGCTAAAAGTTTAGAAAGAATTATGGATAGGTTAGATAACATGGTGATGAGAAACCAATGGGAGAATCAACAACAACAACCCCCAATAAGAAACCCAAATTTTAGGAAGAACCCTAATACTCCAAAAAATGCTACACCGGACCAAGATTAGGCCCCCCTTCCAAGAAAACTACGTTGAGGATTCACAAAATCAAGAAGCAGGAGATGATACCCAGATTAACTTATTGGAAACCACAGAGGAAGACATTGTTTTTCTTACTCAAGAAGAACATGAGTTATATATGCTTCAACAGTTATAGTTAGAATCTGGTGAATCTTTTGATTCTAAACAGGGATATGAGTTAGCTATATATGAGGTACATAAATAATATAGCTTGAGAAGTAAGAAGAATAACAAGACTCCCATTAAAATATCCATCCAAACCCAGACTAAGATAATAAAAGCAACTCTAGTTAAAAAAGTATTGCAAGTTCTCGCTAGGGGAACACCTGAAATTTCAACCCTTGGGATTGTAGATATAACCTCCACTGAAACCCAAATAGAGACAATTATTGAAAACAATCAAAATAAAATAAATCAAGGAAAAACAATAGAAGCACAAACTAAAATGCCTGCCACTGAGAAATAGGATAAAGACACTCAAACTGCAGACATTAAGGAAGATCTGAATCAAACAAACAAACCTCAGCTCCCTTTCAATATTAAAAATGAAATAGCTAAATTACAGATATCAATTCCTTTGAATGAACTAGTAAAAAATGAAACTTATAGGTCACAGATAATTGAGACTTTGAACATAGGAGAGGGAGAGGATTTTGTTAATTTGAATAATGACCAACCTAAATTGTTGTTTGGCCCGGAGGCCAATGAAATTCATCAGCAAGGGGGATTTCCTCCTTTTTACATCATCTTAAACGTTCATGATAAAATTTTGCATAACATTATGTTGGACTCAAGAGCATCCCATAATCTCATGCCAAAGGAAATAATGGAAAGACTAATCCTAGACATTACCCGGCCTTATAAGGATTTATTTTCTTTGGAATCCAACGAGGTTAAATGTCTTGCTTTAATCAAATACTTATGTGTGACTCTTGTCCAGTGCCTTGCAAAGAGCATGCTGATGGACATTGTAGTTGCAGATATCCCACCAAAATATGGAATGGTACTATCTCGCTCATGGGGAGCAAAATTGCAAGGATCTTTACAGTTGGATATGTCTTATGCCACCATATCTATTTTTGGCCAACCAAGAAAATCATATAGGGAGACCTTGATGAAGTACATGGTTAGCAGTGAGGAAAAGCCCCAAAACTTTCCCATATAATCCATGCACTTAGATATGGAATCCTTCATCTTATACAATGTAAAAACTGATAAAAAGGAAATCACAACCAAAGACCTTAAGTACAGAACAACTGACAGTGAGAACATATTCCATGAGTCACTTTGGAATTTAGACTTTGATGGGTGTGTAAATAGGCTAGGGGCTGGTGCAGGAGCGTGGATCCATAATATGGAAAATAACCATGCTGAGGGACATTCTTTCAGATTGAACTTCAAATGTACCAATAACATGGTTGAATATGAAGCCCTGATTCTAGGGTTACAATTGGTTAGGAAATCGGGAGCCAAAAGAGATTCTATCATGGGAGACTCAGAGTTGATTATGAAATAGATCAGTGGTGAATATTCTATAAACAACCCTAGGCTTGGTAGATATAGGGATATTGTTTTAGACTTGGTCAAGGACCTCCTGGAATCAAACTTCACTACCATTTCTAGAAAACAAAACATGCAGGCCCACCATCTAGCTATCTTTGCTAGTACTTGTAAATTGCCATTTCAACCAAACGACCAATACACTACAGAAGTCGAACATAGGCCTGTTATACCAGGAAACCTTACTTATTGGCATATTTTCTCCCAGGACTCTCAGATCTACAATTTCATGAACAATGGAGGAGAATTTCAGAATTGCAAGATAGATACTGACTGTACAATAAATAATAATATAGAAAGTAGCTTAGATGTAAATATTTTTGATGTACATGAACCAACTAATTTAATAAAAAAAATAGATAGTTTGTAGAATGTAGAGATAGATGAAATAATGGGTGATGATCCAAAGATTCTTAATTTGAAAATAACTTTTTGCCTAAAGGATTAGTACCTTTAGAGTATTTGTTTGGCTCTAATGATGTAGCTAGGAAACCCAGGATGGAACCTATAAGATCTGACATAGAAGAGGTTAATATAGGAACTGAGGATAAACCAAAACTCATCAAGATATCTAAAGCCTTACCCCCAATGGAAAAAGTCAAATATATAAATATATTTAAAGAGTTCTAGGATGTATTTGCCTGGAGTTATGAAGACTTAAAATCTTATGACACTAGCATAATCCAACACAGCTATTATTATGCCATCCATAGAAAAAGAGGTTAAAAGAATGTTTGATGCCCAAGTAATAGCACCCATTAGATACTCAAACTGGATTTCAAACTTAGTTACAACTAGGAAAAAGATAGGTGAAATTAGACTTTCTATAGATTTTAGAAACTTAAACAAGGTCTATTTAAAGGAAAACTACCCCTTACCAAAAATGGACCATATATTGCAAAGGGTAGTGGGCTCATCTAGGATTTCACTATTAGATGGATTCTCTTGGTATAACTAGATATTAGTCCAACCTGAGGACCAAGCCAAAACTATGTTTACTACTCCTTGGGGTACCTTCATGTATTTGAAGATGTCGTTTGGATTAATCAATGCAGGTACAACATTTCAAAGATCTATGGATATAGCTTTTGCCAAGGAAATCCATCATTTCTTAGTAGTATACCGAGATGACATCACAGTTTTCTCTAAATCTGACAATGAACACTTAGACAACCTCAAAAGAGTATTTATCAAATGCAACAAATTTGGGATTTTTTTAAATCCTAAAAAGACACTTTTTGGTCTAGAAGAGGTAAAGATGTTATGACACATCATATCTAAACATGGGATTAGGATTGACCCTACTAGAGTAGAAGCCATTTTGACCATTTCACATCCCTAAAACATGAAAGAGCTATAATAATTTCTAGGTAAGATTAATTTTCTTAGGAGAATCATCTCAAATCTAGCATAATTAATTAGGGAATTAAATAACATGCTATGAAGGGACTCATCAATCAAATGGACATTGGAAGCCAAACAATCTTTTGAAGCTATCAAGGAAGCTTTAACCAAGTCTCCAATACTTATTAGTCCTAACTTTAGCAAAGATTTTATTATTTTTTCTTTTGCTTTAGAACACACCATTGCAGTTGTCTTTCTGCAAAAGAACAATCAAGGATATGAACAACCAATGGTATTCTTTAGTAAATCCTTAAGAGATTCCACGCTCAAATACAATATCATGGAAAAACAGGTGTTAGCTTTGATTAAGGCTATCAAAGATTTTAGAGTATACATTCTATACTATCAAATTATTTCTTATGTTCCAAACTCTGTAGTTAAGTACTTTTTGAGTCAAAATGGGCCTAAAGGAAAATGAGGCAATTGGATTGCCACAATATTGGAATATGGCATAGAGATAAAACCCAACAAGCTCATCAAAGGCCAAGGTTTATGCAAACTCATGGCTGAATCGAACTGTTAGGCCCTTGATATGAACTTCTTTAGTGCTCTTGTTGATCAAGAGGATATGGTGACTCCATAGATCAATGAACCTTTTACTGATTCACCATGGTATGCAGATATTACATTTGTATTACTAAACTTACAAGCTCCTCCTAGATTGCAAAGAACTAAAGATAGATTCTTAAAATTGAAGTCATTGAGATATTGTGTTATAGATAGTGCATTGTTTTGGAAGGACAATAATGGTATTCTCTTAACATGTTTATTAAAAGATGAAGCTGACAAGATTTTGCAAGAGTTGCATGCAGGGGATTGTGGAGGACACGTGTACTGGAAGAGTACTGCTGACAAGATTCTGAGGGCTCGTTTTTATTGGCCTACTTTGTTTGCAAATGTTAAAAGACATGTGACCTACTGTCATAAACGCTTGATTTTTGAGGGAAAGAGGAAACTTTTTCCCTTGCCTCTTAAACCAATTTCTACCAAAATTCCATTTCAACAATGGGGGTTAGACTTCATTGGAGAAATACACCTCCCATCCTCAGCTCAGCACAAAAGGTTTCTAACAATCACATATTATTTTACCAAATGGATAGAGCTCATACCTTCTAGGAAAGCCACAGACACTGACATAATCACGTTCCTAGAGAGTAATATCCTTTCAAGATTTGGATGTCCCCAGAAGCTCATTATAGATAATGCAGCAGCCTTTAAGTCCAAAAGAATGATAGATTTATGTAACAAATACCATATAACCCTTGGCTGTTCCATAGCCTATTACCCTCAAGGTAATGGACTAGCAGAGTCATTCAACAAAAGCCTGGTCAATATTATCAAAAATTTACTGGAGGATAATAAAAAGTCATGGAACAGGAAGTTAGTCAATGCCTTATGGGTAGATAGACTGACTACTAAGAAGTCTATTGGAATATCACCCTATTAGCTAGTTTATGGGATGGATGTAGTTTTCCCATAATACTTGGGAGTGACAGTCATGAATATCCTTCAGGAATTATAGGTGGAACCAAATGATATTCAGAGAAGAATAAACCAAACTATACACCTACAACAGACTAGGGAAGAAGTATATGTAAAATCACAGGTAATCTAGGAAAAAATAAAGAAAGTCTTTGATAAAACAGGCTAAAGTAGATGATTTTCACATAGCAGACAAAGTCCTTAAGTGGGATTCAAGGAGAGAAGATAAAGGCAAACATGGAAAATTTTATTTTCTATGGTTGGGGGCTTATGTCATTTTTGGCTACAAAGGCAAAAATGCCTTTTTCTTGAGAAACATAGATGGATCAGATCGACTAGGAGGACCTGTTAATGGTAGGATGTTGAAGCACTACGTTTGCATTGAGTTACAATAGTTCACTTTACTTCCCATCATTGTACATAACATTGCGTAGTGTAGATTGTATTGGATGGTAATACTTTGAAGTTGAAGCCCGGAGAGAAGGCCCTAAGCTTTCAAAGATTTATTGTTATAAGTATCAATAATGCAGATTCACAAAAGGACACTTTTTAAGGTAACTTTAGCAAGAATTCAAAAGCTACTGACCTTTAGAGTTATTGACATTTCACTAGGAAATGCCATCCCCGTGTGGAGCCACTGTTAGAGTCCTATAGTGATAGGATTCATAAATTTGAATTGGATAAGGTTAAGTCTTGTAATATTGTACATACCTTTGCTTTATGCAATTTTTTTTTGATATTAAAAATTTAAGAAAACGTAAAGAGGGTATGTCCTAAAAGAAATATCAAAGGACAAAAAGAATACGAAAAGATCAAAAATGAAAATATATGAACCCCAAAAGCAAAAACAAATCATGAAAGTGTGCAAGCCTAAATGCCACTACTATTTTACTACTTTACTGTCTTAAATAATGGCTGTGTGCAACTTTTCATACATGCCACAACCCATGGTAGTCAAACTGCTTAATATTGACTATTTCATGCTTTGAATGATATTTTTATAGTTAGAAAATAAAATATGACCAAACAAATTAATCTTGGCAGATCATTAGATAGGTAGAGAAAATAAAAGGAGCTCATCCGTTTAATCTGAGTCTTTGGAAGATATAAGGTTAGAAGTAGATACTTTACTTTTCAAAAGAAAAATTAATGATAAGGGTTTGCTAGCCTAAATTCACCCAAATAAATGAAGAAAATGTTAGGGTAAGTAGAATAAAAGTTTCTAAAGTATAAATTCGATTGGATAAAAGCACATTTATCATTCTTAATCATATCCTTCAATGTGCATGAGGAGTTAAGAAAGAAGAAACAATGGTTTACAACTTAGTTTAATTAACTCCCCCTCATTCATTTCATCCTCTTACTTACTAATTTCCCCATCCACAAGTAAGTTCTAGTACTAGAAATCCTTCAAGTCATAAAGGCTCAGAGCATTTCTCTAACTTTTGGTAGGACTGAACCCTCAGCTTAAGGACTTATGGACATCAATTGTTAGAATTCCCTTCATAAAATTCATTTCCCTTCATTACCCTAATAAAACCCATTTTCCTAACGTTAAACTCCATTTTCCTATGAAAAGTAAACAACCCCAAGTTGAAATTCCATTTCATTCAAAATACCCACAAAAAGATTTTATCCTAAGTATAAAGTGTATGTGAATAAAATGCACAAATATTACATTATGCTTAGTGGTATGTTCACTCCGCTTATTTCATTTCATATTAGTTTTTTAACATAATAAAATAGCTCTCTATATACCTTTTCCAATATATAAATAAATCCCTTATGCAATATCCCAACCCTTAGTTTAGCTATAAACTATACGTTTATCCCATATCCCTGACAAAATCCTCTTAAATCACCAATTTTTGGTAAATTTAAGATAATCTCATCATTAAACACCACCCAATCATTTAATCCCATTATTAAATCCTAAATAATCCCAAACCACCAAGGGTTAAAACCCCAGCCCCCCCTGGAACCTTTGCCCATTTCATCCATGCACATTTGTCACCTGATTGTCATCCGATCATCAATGCACAAATCCAATGGTCCATAGCCATATCGGGTTCACCCGATGTCCATCCTTTACCCGCCTGATAAAGTGGTTTTTCCCGGTCCCTCATCTGCTAAGTGTCAAGCGCTAACATATATTGGGTGACCCCTCCAAGATACCACCTCCTCCATAAAAGTGGTGCGATGGCTTGGGAAAACACCTCCCCGCCCAACTCAAAAAACCACCCACTATTCATTGGTAATTTACCTGCCAAAAAGTGACCATTGTTCAATAAAAAGGCCGAGAAGCCCTATTACACCTTTTTCACTCATTTTCTTTATGAACCTCTACAAACCATTGCAACACCTATAAACACTGAAATCACCAATTGACCTCAAATTTCACTCCTGAAGAAGTTGCAGAGACCCCAATCAACCTCTCATTATGTACTGGAACCTATTCAAGCTTCTGCAGTTGCCAAGAGCATTGAATTTGAATTTAATTCACCCAAATTCTAGGTATTTGAAGACAAATTACCGGACAACTGTTTCAATTTGAAAACCTTCAGTGTTTAAAGTGTTTTAATTAAGTAAAATTAATTGAAATTACTTTAAAATTAAAGTGTGTGCCCAATTAGAATACCCAAACCCTTCTTAAAGCTTCCAAGTTTCCTTCAAAACCTATGAATAACCATGTATTGTAAAATTCAAATCCATAAGAACTGAATTATGGCTGCCCCCGATCCCATGGATGTCGGACCTGTCATGACCCCCCATTTGGACCTTGACCACCTTCCCGTGGTAGACAAGGACTTTCAAATCAAAGACACAAGTGCCTATGAAGTCCTTCTTAAAATTCATTGTTTGAGTAAGGATATATATATCTCAAACACACTGATGAAATTAGCCTTTTGGACTCCAATTTTCCCAAATACTAGTTTGCACAAGTACATATCCTTCCTGAGATTGTCCATATGTTCCATACCTCTTACATTCCTAGCCAAACAGCTATAATGTCACCTAACCAAAAATTCTTGTTTACTATCACAGCTAAATCAATCAATGAAATGTTGCAAGTCCAACCAGGTCCAAACTTGACCCCACTCTGCATTAGGTATTTGTTAGACTAGTACACCAAATTGAGTCCATCTAGACTAGCCCAAATATTCCAAACTTTCATTGTAGAAGAGAAGAGCATTGCTAAAGATGACCTTCCATATGTTTATGCCATTTTCTCTAAAAGGGGCAAGCAAATTGTAACTATGATATCATGTATTCTAGGTTATACCACATATGAATTTGTTGACGAGCTCATCCTGGTCTTCATGTCCATTTTCACCCCATGAAAGCCTCCTGCTACTTTGTACAATTATACCCAGTTGATATCTGAAAGAATGCATGAAAAATTTACCACAATGCACAATGAGAGAGTATTCAAGTACTCATATGAACTTTACCACATGTTTTTGTATTTTCAGTGAGATAGATTTCCCTTCACCATCCAAAAGTTGGATACTACAGGCCAACCCAGGTCTGTCATATTTTGGACACCATCATTCCATAAGCATTCATAACCATACACTTATAAAGACTTCATTGACTCTTTTGTCTATCTAGTCATGAGCATGTTGACATGGAAGCCCTCCACCCAATATAAGCCAAGAAATCAAAAGAGTGCTCCAATTGTCAAAGCAAAGTAAGGTGGGAGATTGGTACCTTTACCAAAATCACACTGAAATAAGAATCTATGGTTTCCAGCTTGCCCCATACAAACTACCCAAATACCTCCCCATGAGGATATTTTCTCTAGAGTATTATAGGTAGATAATGAACTCTGATAATTTCAACTTTTTCTCAGCCGAAAAAAGAACTCATTTCAAGGTCAAAAATCAGTTATGCCCTCTCATTTGCAATTCTAGAGAAGCAAGACAGGAAGAAGATCAAATTCTGCAACAAATGAAATTTCAGAACAATTTCTTATGGAGTTATGACCCTCAAGGGTTTATGAACAAACTAAGACAAAAGGTCAAATTGGGACCTTACGTTCATCACCCCATACCAGAATTAGAAATATGTGGCAACCAATCTTAGTAGTCGTAAAACACTTTCATAGACAGGGATAGTATAAAGGTAGATGTTGAAAATACCTTGTTTGATTTAGAGAGATAGCTTGATGAAAGCTCATTCCTATAGGTACCAGAGCAAGAAGGAACCGTGAGTACCCCTGTTGTTTTGCAGACTCCTCAAAATGAGGAAACGAATCCCAAAAGGAACAGAGAGGTTACCTCCAGTTCAGGTATGGACACTTCAAATGTGTAGTATGAAGCCAACTAGAGCAAAAGGTCAAGGCTCAATCCTATTTCAGAACAGGAAGACATAGAAGGCTCAGTAGAAATAACTAATACTGAGTTAGACATGAGCAAGGGCACAACTCCATCTGGAGAAACACATGATCCATCTGCATCACAAACTCAAATATTAGAAAGGTATCTTAGTGTAGAAGTCTCCTCATTTAACAAACCTGCTGATAGAGAAAGGGACATTAAGGATAGGTTTAAGGAGATCAAAATGAGAAATGAGAAACTGAAGGCACAATCCTATGCATAGTATCTCAAACTTACACCCACGAATCAAACTAGGTTGATGTCAGCTTTTGACATCAAGGAAGGAAAGATGCATATGTCCTTCATAAAGACGACTATACAACAACCAAGAACATCAATAGATTTTAAGAAGACATATTTTGAGGTATTGACAAGGGATATCCATCCCATTGACCAAATTGAGTTTCAAAAATAGGATGGAGAAATAATTTACTCCACCCTTACAGGAAAAGCCATAGCTGCCCATCAGTTGCAGAATTTATTGAATAATATCTCAGCGCATTATAAGTTGGAAAAAACCTCCTCATAGGCCAAAGACACCAGAAACATGTCTTTGGAAGACTTGGTAATTGAGTTGGGACATGATCCAAAAGAGATCAAGGTGCCACTGAAAAATTTATCAAAAGGAAGAATGATGACATTGCAGCACTCAAAAAGCAGTTTGAGGTACCTCAACTACAACATCCATAGACACATGAAGTATTAGAAAGCCAAACAAGACATGAAGAGTTGATGGACTTAGTCCTTAAACTAAATGATTAGTTGACGAAGACAAAAAAAGAATTGGATAACCTAATCCAATTAAAGCAAACTGATATTGGCACTAGCTCGGTGAATGCCATCCAAATAGTTACCATGGTTGTTCCTTCCACATTAGCAGCCTCATTGGCTCCCACAGCTCCAATGGCCACAACACAACCAGTTTCCACAGAATCTACATTAGAAACAGGTCCATCAGGTGAAGAATCAACAAGGTTTGTTAAAGCTATGGAAGAAATTTACATACAGAAAACAGAGATGAATAAGCTCAAAGAGAAAGTGGCAAGCTTGGAAACTGATTACAAGCTTTCCAAAATTGTGCACAAAGAAGAAGTGCAAAAAGCTGCCAAGATGAGTGAAAGATTGAAAACCCTAGAAAAGGACTTGACACTGAAAGAACCCCTTGAGCAGGCTAAGGAACAACTATGGGAAAATATCATTGACTCTGTCAATGATATTTGGCCATCAATTCAGGTGATTTTTGAGAAAGTAGAGTTGATAAAGTTGGCTAGAGAGGCCATCCAGAAAGTAAAGCAAGAATTAGGACAGATGCCAGAAGAGGCTGCTAAAATTATCCAATTCCTTAACAACAAGAATATATATGAGCTTCAGGACTTGGAAATAGTGGACTGAACAGAGACAATTTTGGAGGTCACAAAGGTCCTCTCCAAGAGAAACATAATGTAAAACTTGGAGGATAAGTGTCAGAATATGCAGATAGCCATTGATAGATTTATAGCTAAGTTCCAAATTTTGAGAGAAAAAGGATTACCTAGTCCCTTAGTGATAAATGACAAGCTCATGACACAAGAGGATGAAAACAAGAAAATCAAAGAGGTAGCAAAGGATTAAGTGAATACATCCTCAATAAAGGCATTGCCAGTAGGCAAAGTACTCTACAAGACATTTAAAAACTTGTTTTACCTCTAGCATGAGGTAAAACATTTGTTTATCAATAAGCCTACTTTTTCCAAACACACCGAGGAAGATGAAATATATGGGAGAATGCTAAAAATCCAATTACCTGATGCTAAAACATGGGAGAAATTAACAGATTTGCTATAGAAATATGCAGTAAAAAGGTTAAAGTATAGTAAACGTAAAACAACATGGTAAAAGGATGAAGACAGATCAGTAGGGTCAAAGTGTATCAAAGTCAAAGTGTATCAGATGAAAGCCTTAAGTAAATAAAGCTTCCATCGTGAAAGATAAAACAAAAAAGCAACACAAAGGGATAAAAATCAAATCGTAAAAGCCAATAGTACCAAAATAAAAGGGACAGAATGAAGCAGTTCAATAGCCGTCTCTATCTTCTTGCAAGAAGATATTTTTCTTTCCTAGATTAAATCTCAAATCAGTTTGAGATATTTTCTAATAAACTTTTGTATAAATACTTCACAATTCGAAGCATGTAATGTGTATTCTATTAGACATTTCTATACGTTTTTTTATCGAGAAGACCCAGAAGGTTATTGTATTAGCTGATGAGCCAGCAAGCTGGATTGATTAATAAAGATTAGAGTTTTCCAAGAATTCATGTGTTGAGTGAATTTCGTACAAGTATTTTCATGTGTTATTGTCATTTTTCTCAAAGTTATTAATATTCTTATATGTGTTTCATTCTAAATGTTATAAATGGAATACTATTTTAGAACTTGTTTAAATTACACTCTATCTTAACAGTTAAGCATTTGAATGTTTTCTTCTGATATTTAAATTAAATAATTCTTAATCTCTTTTTGGTTTAGATTTATTTCACGAATGATCCAGGTTAAAGGATTCTAAATTGCCCGTTGATTTCAATTACCCCTTCCTTCCTCATTCATTATCCGGGTATGAGAATCATTAACTGGTCTCTCACCCTGAGTGAAACCCTTTCACCCCTTTGTCTCAAACACCTGAAATATACTCTGCTATATTACGCCTTGGAACACCCCCTTTAGTCAGCTAATCTAGTTTTTCTTCCTTATTAGTTGACATTAATTTATCCATCTGTCTAAGTAGATCCCACCACCCAATCTCAAACACAAATCAAACACACTTTGAACAATCATAGCTAGCCTAAAAACATTTTAACTAAAACAAAGTTAAATTTTAAAGAGAGAGCCCTCTCTGAGAATCAAGAAGGCTAGGTCCTGATCTCCAAAACTGGATTGTGGTTACCTTTGGTTGTTCCTTCTTATTACTTCAAAGGAATTATCAGAGTGATAACACCCTGCAGGAAAAGTTAATCTAGAGAAAAAATCTACAACAACATTTTCCTTGCTAGGCTTATCAATAATAGTTAGATCAAATTGTTGTAATAAAAGTAACCATCTAATAATTAGGGCATTCACATTAGGTTTATTCATTAAATATTTAATTGCAACATGGTCAGTATGTACAAATGTTTGATAATCTGTAATTTAATGCCTAAATTTGTTCAATAAATGCATAATAGCCAAGAGCTCCTTTTTTATCACTGTGTAGCTCAGTTCGACCTTTGATAGATTCTTATTGATAAAGTAAATGGCATAAGGCAATTTGCAATCTACCTGGCCTAGTGTTGCTCCTATGTATTTGTGTGAGGCATCAACATGTATATGAAAAGGAAGGGCCCAATTTGGGCCTTGGAGAATAGGTGCAGTGTTCAACTTGTCCTTCTGGGTGTCCAGGGCCTCTTGACAGCTTTTTGACCATACAAACTCAGAGTCTTTGGTGAACAACCCAAATAAGGAGAAGCTAACCTGTTGAAGTATTTTATAAACCTCTCATAGTATCCAGCTAAACCTAGAAAAATTCTGACATCTCTCTACTTTTGTGGAGGTGGGACCCTTTGGATGATGGCTATTTTGTTTGGTTCCACCTGCAGTCCTTGCTGGGATATTGAATGACCTAGCAGAGTCCTTTCAGTCATCACAAACTCACATTTTTTGGAACTAAGGGATAGGTTCATTTCAATGCATTTTTTTAGCACCTTACCTAAGTTGGATAGAGCCTCCTGGAAATCACACCCATAGGGTGTAAAGTGATCCATATAAATCTCTACTACATCATGGACTAGCTCAGAAAATATACTCATGACTTCTCTCTAGAAAGGGGTGGGGGCACTGCATAGGCCAAAAGGAAGGAACCTATAGGAGAAAGTACTACAAGGACAAGTGAAGATGGTTTTATCCTGGTCTTCCAGGCTATTCTAGGTTTCATTGTACCTATTGAACCCATCTAAGAAAGAGAAAAAAAATTTCCTTGCCAATCCATGTAGCACTTGGTCAATGAAAGGTAGAGCGAAATGGTCCTTCTTTGTGGATTTGTTCAAATCTCTTTAATCGACACAAATCCTCGACTTCCCATTTTTATTTGCAACCAACACCAATGGGGAGACCCACTCACTGTTTGAGATAGGGTAAATGGATCCTACATCCAACAACCTTTGTAGTTCTTCTTTAACTATATCCTTGAGAGATGGATTCATTCTCCTTTGGGGTTGTTAGACTGGTTTGCAACCTTCTTTGATATAAATGTGGTGAGTACACACTGAGGGGTGCACTCCTTTCATTTCTTTATAACTCCAAGCAAAGGCATCCAGATGTTCCTTTAGCATGTTGCACAAATTTTCTTCTTGGTGTACAGAAAGAGATGGGTTGATTTTAAAAGTTCTCTTAGAGATGAATTCTATGGTTTTGACACAGGTAGGGTTTGAATCAACTAAGCATAGATCAATCTGATGGTTGTTATGGGTTTCCTTTACTGCTTCCTCTAAGGACAATGTGTTGGGAGTTGGACTTTGGAGTGTGTGTTCAATCAAATCATCTTCATCCAGTTGTCCTCCTCCCATGGTTGTTTCTAAGGTATAGAGTTGGGCTGAACAAACATCATATTCTTCCTCCTCCTCTAGCCATAAAGGTAAGTCATGTTTTAGAGATGGCTGGGTAGGAGGTTACAGGACCAAATGCTTGGACATATGCCCATTTCTGATAGTCATATTTCTAGCCCTGCAGCTAATGTAGAAATCGAAAGTGGCTAACTAGGGCCTCCCAAGGATGCAAAGGTAACTAGTAAGCTTGGCCTTAGGCTAGAGAACTAGGAAATCTGTCGGCTACTCCCAACAGTCAATGGAGACCATCACATCCTCCACAATCTCCTCAGGGGTCACTATGGAATGGTCTGCAAGTCACATGACTGTTGTGGTCTTTCTTAATGAACCCTGGAGGTTGATCTTGAGCATGGTGTCCTTGGTCATCACATTAGTGGAATCCTCAAGATCAATCAAAGGGTGTGGGGAAATGGTGCCATTGATGTGCACATCTACTATAGGGCTTCCAGGGTCCAAATACTTTGGACAAAGACCTGCCCCAGCATTAAGTCAGACATCTATCCAATGACATTAATGGTAGGGGCATCTCTTTTTTGCCTCCCTAGATGTTTGAAGCACTTCTCCGTAATCAACTTGTTGTAAATAGGTACATCTTTTATAGCTTGGAGAAGTGGAATTTTGATACATATAGTTTTCAATTCTCCCAGAAGTTCAGTCTCTTCTGGGGTAGGCTGGATTGGTTGAGTTAATCCCTTAGGAAAGGGTGGTGGATTTACTTTAGTCATGATTTCCTCTCTTTCTTCGTCACTCTCCCTAGGTTGAGGTAGAGGTTGGTTGTCCTGGATTACTCTCCCAGATATCAGGTTGATTTCCTAAATCTCCACAGCATAAGCATTATAGGATGTCTCTCCGTTGTATACTTGCTACGCCTATCTGTTGTTCGGGTTCGGAATTGGCTGGGCAGGCATCTGGGTTGTTTAGGTGGAGCCAGGTGTAAAATTTGTGGTTGAGAAGGTGGTGAAGGTAATAAATCTGGAGCATTGTTGTATAGGGGCCTCCACCCCTAGGGTGATGCATTCCTCTAAGGTTGTGGCAGAGCATATGGTTGAAATGACTGGCTGGTCGAATGGGAATGATACTGTGGTGCAAAAGACCAAGGAGGAGGTGTAGATTAGGAAGGATGAGAAGGGGGCCCCCAAAAGGGAATGAATGTGGTCTTGTTGGGGTTGTAATATGCATGTGATGACCCTTGCATGACTTGCTGGTATGGCCAAGGTCCATGAGGTCTCCTTTGATTTATGTAGCAAAGATATTCAGTCACCCCTTCAACTCCCTGATATACAAATTTTAGTCTAGGTAGCGAAGGGCACTTGTCTGTGGATTAGTTTTCTTCACACACTGAGCAAACTTCAATCAGGTTTAATGGACATTCATTCATAGGGTGCCTCCTTATGCATGTAAGGCATAAAATGGCTAAGAGTCTCTCTGCTTCCTCCTATTTTCTCTTAATGTGTATAGTGTCCATTTATAGGGCAAGGTTTTGCAGCATCTCACTCTTGAAATCTTCCAGCATGTTTCCAACTTCACCCTTGATGGATTTATTGGAAGAGGCTGGACTGACCATAGGTTGACTACCCTTACCCTTTTTCCTAGCTGCCCTAGAATGGTTTCTAAAGATAGTCTTGGTATCTTGATAGGGTAAATGGTAGATGTCCCCTCCTACTAATAGGTTTAGGTTATCCATAAGATCTCCCCTTACCCCTCTAAGGAGAACTAGCTTCAATGACTCAAGGTCAAGTGTGCACCTGGCCCTTTTGTAGCAAAGCTAGAATCTTTCTTCATAATCCTCTAGGGATTCATCATGCCTTAAGGTCATCCTAAAAATTTCGTCTTTAGTGTCTTTACACCTACACTATTCTTAATACTTGTTGTTGAAGGCTTGCTACATTTGAGCCCAAGTTGTGATGCTAACCCCAGGTAAAACCCATGAACTAGCGCAAAGATGCACGCTTGAGAGTGGAGTTTCAACTTCTTCTCATCATTGGTGTAATCATAGGTTTTGCATATGACAAAAAACTCAAACAAGAAAGTGTCTGGATCTTCTGAGGTCAAGCAATGGAAATGAGGAAGGGAAGATGGGCTTATATTCTTCATCTTGGTATCCCCATTGGTTTCCCTAATGGGAAGACACCATCAACTCTTTATCTATTTCCTCTATCATTTCCGTTTTTAGCCATTGGGTCAGTTGGAATGGGTTCTTCTTCTTCTTCTCCCCCTGTAGGCTCTTAAAATATCTTTGGTTGTTCACGTAAGGGTTCCTCCAATTCAGAGACACCGAACAAGAGCTAAGGTTGGTTGTTGAAGTCGTGGGGCTATTTGGAAAAAAATTCTCTAAGTTATCCCTATTCCTACGAGGCATAAAATAAGTGTTTTTGTTTTGTTTTGTGTTTTTTTTTCAAGCTTTGAAAATAATTGCAGAATTGAAATTGCAGACTTAACGAAAACTAACTGACTTGAATGAAAACTAACTTCTTGAATGAAATATTACTTGTAGAATGGGAAGGAGAGAAAATAATGAAGAATGGAAAAGAAATAAAACTAAATTACTTTTTTCAAAAATGAAACTAAGAGCAGAATATCAGAGACAAGAAATGGAAGAAAGAAAGAAGTAATCACATATTACTCAGAGACCTCCCCAAAAAAGGTGCCAAAAAGTGATGAGCACTAGTATTGAAGTAAGAATGTTGCAACTCCTGGGGCTACCAACTTTACTTTATCAACCTAGGGTTCGTACAAAATTGGAGGTGACGGTGATGTATACATAAGTAAATATGATGGGTCTGATCGTTGTCACTCTTAAGCTGGTGATAGACCACTAAGGTTTTTCATACCAGACTTCTACGAATTCAGAAGAAGCTTGATTACCAATGAGGGAAAGAAATCTACTCTAAAATAAAGCTTGTCTACTGCAGTAAGGAAAAATACTAAAATCAAATGCTAAAACACACCATTTTCTAACTAACTGCTAAGAGGCTATGCTTCAAAAGAATGCTAACATGTATGCAATACTACTATACTAAGCATGCAAATTCAAAGAATCAAAGATTCTACTTCCATGCATGTAAATGACTAAAATAAATCTATTTCTCGTTTTGTCTTTTTTATGTGAAAGTATGAAAACTAATCTCGTTTGGTGATGAGGAAGGTGGTTTAGGGATGATGGTGAATGGTTAGAAGGTTTGGGAGACCAGTAGGATACCTTTTCTAGCTTCCTAGAGGTTTTTTCCTCAATTCGGCCTCAAAACAGGTGATCAAGGTGGATGTTGGTGGCCACCCACCTATCCCATTTGGACCCCCACAACTGCCTCTTTCAGTTTCCATAATTGTAGCCCAGTTTACTATTTTTAGCAGTTTTTCGGGTCCTGAACTTCCGGAGCTGTTTTGAGGCCCTAAACGATTTTTTTGGGAAAAATAGGGGCAACATGGGTCCTTAGACCATGTTCCCCTTCACAAACTGGTAGTGATCGAATAGATCTTTCTAACGAGCTATTGTATGCATCAAACGGAGATCGTATGCCAAAGTTACGACCCCGGGAAATTGATGTACCAATTTACCCAAATGAGGCCCACAATTTGGTGTTTCATCTTGTAGGGTTAGGTTTTGGGATGTGAAGGGTTTTCCATTGTTTCTCAACAATAAATAGGCCTTCGAGCCTCATTGTAACACAGATCAAAGGCATGTAGGCGCCACATCTCTTCTTAGAGATAAGCTACCATCGCCCTAGCTGGTTTATTTCCATTCCTATTGTAAGCATATTTCAGTATTTTACAGTAATGAAATGAAGTATTATTTCCGTTGCATCTTTGTGTACATGGTTATCTCTGTATGTTGTTGTGTTCATGTTTAAATATGAATAAATAGGCCACTACAGGATGTCCTAATGCATTCTACAGCATGTCTTGAAAACATAGAGGATCCCTTGTATTTCTACATGATACAACTGAGAGAAAAAGCATGGGTGTTGAAGGTGATGGAAGGCTTAGGGAAGTTGGCTAGTGAATGGAATGAGGAAATGGAATTCACAGAACCACTTTAGAACTCAAAACCAAGGTTGGGAGATGGTTGGATTTGCTTAACAAGCTTGGAGAAGTTTCCTTGTGAAATGATGAAATTGGTGAGGGTTTTACTAAAAGGAAAGAATGATCATGGATAGATGAAGTCAGAATGAGGTTTTTTACTATGAAATCTCTCTATACTTCTGAAACACCTACACTACATCAAACATTGACCTTTACCCAAAAAACATGTAAACAGGAAGAATTTCAATTATATAAGGAAAACATAATTTCGTGAGCTAGCTTTGTACTTTATGCATGAGGAGGACTTGCAAAATAAGGTGGAACATTGATGAAATCTAATGTAAGACTAAAGGTAGAAGAAATGATAACTAAATCCTACTCTTGAAAACTAATCTAATGTTGGCCTAAGTAAAAAAAACCCTAAATTCCATGAGAAACTAGAATTCTGTCTTTTTCGGGTTGCATAGGAGTTCTTTCCTCAAACCATGATACCTGAAGAAAGGAGTGAGGCCAAAACCACCTATTGACAAATTTTTGATGTTCCTTTATCTCTTCTAAACTATTACTGAAGTAAAGCACTAATGGAAGCAAACTAATCAAATATACACTACTTGCAATGAAATAATTGTAAAGACAATTCAACCATTAATCTATGAATTCAATTTAAGCATAGAAATACAAAAAAAGGATACTTTTCTTCTAGGGTTGGGCCCTAACCCAAGAGCTTCAGACCTCTAAGTTAACTCAGTTTTGGGTCAAGGAATTGCTTATTTTCATTATCAAAACATAAAATTACATAACAATGTCTTCCACAAGTCTTGAACTCGAAATTGACTAGTGTTTGTACAACATAAATTCAAATCCTAATGAGGCTCTAGGCCTCTTTATTTATCAAATTAAGTCCCCAATGACTCCCTTAAATTTAGGGATTCTTGGCTCCCAAACTCGAGATAAAATAGCTCTTTAACTGTCACTTGCTCGACTGCCTTTTGATCTCCATGACTTGGTTGCTTGTACTTTGACATAGTGTGACTGACGGAGGAATATGCGAATGAGGGAGGAGTAAATGAGTAGGATCTACCTCCTACAATATCTGATTCAAGTTTTAGCCATTAATTAGGAAAAATTCCATGATTTTCTCTCACAAACCTGTAATTGATGCACATTAGTCCACTAGGCATAATACCTCACTTTGACTCATTAAACAGAATATAATCAAAATATGTAATAAGTTGTGAGAAGAGTTTATTTGACTAAGCTAGGAGGTGGACTAAGGTCCATATAGTTACCCACTGATGAGGGTCATCAAAAGGTGGGACCCTGAGGGGAACTTCTACGTAGTTTCCTCAGGGAAGATAAGACAGGGAAACATATGGACCAAAAAGGATAGTTTTGTGCAGTTTCTGAGAGCAATGAGTCCTAGCTGAGGGAGGTCACTGGGAGGACATATATACATAGTTGCTGGGAGCATTATCAGCTCAGTTCTCTACATAATGTGACGTTCCAATAGGCAGGGTTGAGGCTTAAGGAATGATCTTATGAAGTGCACAGTTCATGTCAGGATTTGAGGCAATTTCTACACAGTTCTGGGAAGGAAGACATGCCACTCACCTTTGGGATTCCACAATGAAACTGACCTAGAGGAAAACCTCAACAACTACATTGTTCCAGACAACAAAGCATGATCACTAAGGGCTGAGACTACGCAGTGCATCTCAGTCGGGGTTCGATGGAAGAGGGTTGTCCAGTTGAAAGGATTTTCAAGAAAATCGCTAAGTGTAGGAGGCAAGTGACTTGTGAAAAATAAAAATTTTGATCACACACTTAGCATACGTTGATGATATTACAACATAGACCATCGAGACAACAAGACAAAACATCTCCCTCTATGAGACTGTCTAGAGCTAACAATGATAAGTGCGACACTTGGGATAGACCTTTGGATGATCATGATGAGACTTGTGCAGCGATGTTTACAACTTTTGTATGAGTTTGAATGGTGTTCACATAGATAGGATGACTCAAACACACAAATACAAACCTTTGAAATCACCATAACATGATTAAAGGCATTAAAAATAAATCAACATGCCAAAATAATAAAATCGGTTAAACAAGAAAAAGGGGTGAAAGGACTCTACAAGAGCTCATGGGATGAACTTGAGTTTTTACAACCATAAAAGAAAAAACAAGATAAGGCTCTCAAATTTGAGTACAAGTCAAAATTTTTGATGGTGTTGCAATCGCTACAATAGAAAGCATACACGAATTACAAACATTCACAGAATAGTGTTACAAGTATCCATAATACATGCATTAAGAACATGCTGGCCCATAAGGCTTCTTATATTAGGTAAAATTTCCAAGACACATGTATACAATGAACATCACTACCTCCAATAGTGGAGTGTTGGATCCACTCCTTGTTCCTTGAAAGAACTGATCTGTCTCTCTAATGCATTGTGGGAGGAGCGAAGGTGAAAAATCCTTTGTTGATACAATCAAGGTGTATATATAACAAAGGGGTGATCCTTCACCTTCCTTATGGCCCTTTGACTACCGTCATGACTGTTTAACTTCCTATGAATTTTCAACCTTACACGACTCTTCATATTCTAAACACATACTTTAGACATCCACTTTACAATGAATTTAAAATAGGTAATTACATAATCTAGAATAATGATGTGGCATATGATGACTTGTGATAGGACATGACATGAAACTAATGACATGAACTAAATGATGATGTGACAGTGCCAAGTTTTCCATCTTGCTTCTTCTCTCTTTGTGTCTTCTTGAAAATATGGTACATGTTCCTCTTCTTCCTCCTCATTATGACTTGAAGATGACGAGTCTTCCATGTGATCTTGGTCTTGATCTTCTGTTAGAGTTTAGTGTTCCTTTGTCTTCTCTACTTATAACCATTTTATTACTTCAACTCCATATGTGCCTTATAGTATCTCCTCCTCCTCCATCTCCTTCTTCATCATGTTTCCATAGCATGATAGAGTACCTACACCTTGAATCCACTCATGACAAGATGACATTAGTATCCTAAACCCCTAGCCCAAGATGGTGCATATTGATCCACTAACTGAGTTAGAATCAGCTGACAATCTGGAAAGTAGGCTTAGTAACTATGCATATCAAGCAGTCAAGGGGAGCCCTGAGACTTGAGATTATGTAATGCATAGTTCAGGCTGGGTTGAGGGAGAAAACTGTGCAGTTCTGAAGATTAGTGTGACAAGTTGAGGGGATGAGAACTAGTTGATAACATTGCATAGTTCTAGGAGACAAGGGATACTGAGCCATAGTGCAATTGCACAGTTCATGATCTCAGGGGTGAACTTAAGGCTAGAAACTATGTAATGCATCGTTAAGGCTAGGCTAAGAGGACGAATTATGCAATTTTGATAGGCAAGGTCAGGCTTGAGCACTGGAACACTGCAGCGCAATAGTCGTGGGAAGTAGAAACTGCTCATTGCTTAGTGTCAAGAGACAAGGATAGAGCTTGAGGCTTGGAATTGCATATTGTTTAGTTGTGGAAGGCCGAATGAGGTTAGGTTGCTGCGGAATTTCTGAAAAAAAACGTATTTGTGGGACCGAAGAGACTGATGTGAACAATGATATGAGTTGACTATGATCACCCACTTGAAAAACTTTGAAAAGAAAAAAACATAGATCATTCAGAACATGCTAACAACATATTTCCCTTGCTGTGGAAACTTTGCGATGAATTTATCACAAGTCTGACACTAAAGGTACACTTTGCGATGACCATGATGACACTTGTGCGATTGTGCTTAAAAATTTGGTAATGAGCGTGAATAATGTTTGCATGGTTAGAATTACTTATTCACACAATGATAACCCCTTGAAACCACAAAGACAAGCATGCATACATTGCGCGATAACTAACATGAAAAAGTTTGGTAATTATTAAAGTGAAAACAACTCCTGTGATATGTTGATGAAAATGAAAGTAACACATGATAGAGAAAATATGACATGAAAAAAAAACTAATTAAAGTGAAGAAAAGTGAAAGAGACATCCGATAAAATGAAAAAAACACTCATAAAAATAAAGGTGTATGAAGGCGACAATTTAAAAAATTGATCGAAATGGAAGTACGAATGCAGCTAAAGTGTGAGAAACTATTGTTGTCAATGCACACTATCTATTGACATGGATTGGACATTGTGCATGCACAACCTCGATGGAACTTGCTATGCATGTCCAATCTTGCATAAAATAATGTGCTCATGAAATTTTTGTGGATTGAGCATGTGTGAGAAATTAACTTTGACACTTTCAATCCAAGAAGGGAGCTCAAAGCGTCAATTAACCAAGAAGTGACTATGGAATGATCGATTGCAAGATCCATGATAAGCTCCAAAATTTGAGTGTACACAAAGTTTTGGAGGGTGTTTGTCACCGTGAAAACACACACACACACACACACATATATATATATATATATATATATATATAAACGAAAAATAGAGCACAATTCAAAGATATATAAGGGATAGTATTTAGGAAAAGGAAGTACTCTCACGCCAACCATTCTAAAACTATGGATGGGAGGAGTTTGTTATTACCTTAATACTCTTAATTGATGCCCTCAGATGGTGTTAATGATATTTGGATGTGCATTAGAGTTTTTAATATGTTTGTTCCTTTGACAAAAAGAAATATCTCATGTGAGAAGTTTTTTGATATACCTAATGCTTTCATATAAGAGAAAAATGAAAAACCTAACCTGCATATTGTATACTTGTAACCTACAAACTTGCATTTGTAGCATTCATATTTGATAGGTTAGAATGGAACTTTGTGCTTATTTTTTATCACTTGACATTGTTTTGAGGGAACAAAAATCCATTGGAAGTAGTGAAATTTTCATTGAAGTGTCAACCATCATTAATTGAGATTGATACTCATAATGAAAATATAGTGAATGAATCCTATTATCTACAATGTATGATATTGATTGACTAATAGACATATGAAACACTTGTGATCTTTAGATATATTATTTACTTTTAAAACTAGTTATGGGCATTGCATATTTTGTAAGGATTATGTAAGGTTTAGGATTAATTGAGGCATTTTCCAAGGCATATCGAAAGCTAATATTGGAGAGAAGTGATGTTATGTTGAAAAGGTGGGAGAATTTGTTTATTTGTTTGAATGATCCACTAAACTACTTTTTTCCCAAAATCAATGTGTATGTTCAGGAAGGTAGTTTTACCAAGAATTTTCTTTCAGATAAAGAAGGCTACATTCACATGTTACTAGATCTAGACTCAAACATACAAATTATAAAAATTCACCATTTTCTTGTCACTCTAGCTGGATTCAGGTGAAATGAAATTTCATGATTGATTTTGGCTAGGAATTTCCTAGTTTGAATCAATTGAGTTTGTTTCAAGTGCTTGTGAGGTGTTGGAGTCTTTTCAAGAACAAATTGTTCATCTTTTGGTTTAGATGAGTGTACAAAAAATTAGGACTAAGGCATTGTCCGTTTTCATTTTCTAGAATATTATTTTTCCAAAGACATAAAGGAGTCGTGAGTACCCTTCATATTAAAGAATTGGATATGTTGAGTAATGCATCCTGATAAAAAAAAATTATGTTATCATTGTTACTATGTTTTATTCATTTGTAATGGCGGGTTCCAAATTTCTTTTTAACTGAGATGTAATTTTTTGGTAAATGATTGTGTGTGTGATCCTAAGCACAATTGTACTTTTATTTCCTCTTCTTCTATCTCTATTGGAAAAGAAATGCATTGAAATAAAAATAATAAGGTTGGTGCTTATATCTCTTTGCATCCAACTCTTTATCAATGAAATTTATTTTTGTCTCTTATTGAATGGATTGATTCCAAGATAAGTTTTCTAAGCAAGAATTTTTTTAATGGTAGCAACAACATAGTTTTTACTTAATTATTACAGTATGCAATGTTAGTGGTACTATTTACTTCACAGTTAGAGCATAAGATGATAGGCTATATAACATAATAATATATAAATCTTATATGAAACCACATTCAGTGATTATTTTCATCCCCTCGATTTTGGCAACATTATCATGAAAATTGAAACTTTGCAACAATTTCTTATATGATTCAGAGAAAACCAAACTCACTGTGATAGGTCCATAGGCAAGCAGTTTCCAACATTTTTGAGTTGGTACTAAAGCAAGCATCAAGTAAGTATTACTCATAGAAGTGATAATGTATTATATACTATAGAAATAATTTTTGACAATAATTGCTAATTATTGGTCCATTGGCAACCCTTTCACCTTCCTCCATACTTCTTGTCAATGCCCTATAAGTAGTACAACTGATAAACAAATAACTATTCAACATTTATTGCAATTGGATGTTTTCATTTTGAATATGTCTAGCCTTGGAGAGGTCATATATTAGAGAAAAGAAGATGAATTCCAACAACTATATTTAAATGCAATTGTATAGCACATTATTAGAATGAAATTTTTGCTAGTAGATTAGGAAACTTCCCTGACATGAAATTTTTGTAATTGGCCTTCAAATCATCCATAACAATTTTTTTATGGCTTATGTCCTTTACTCGATGGAAAATTATTCAAAAGAGCTGCTTCCACCAATTTCAATATCTCCTCAATTGATAGATACTTCTCCCCCACATTGGCATTGGCTACAAAGGAAGAAATATTTTTTTTGTTAACTCAGAGGAAAAATATCCTTGGAAACTATGAAAGGATCAAGGGAAACTAGACCTGACTCATACACATGTATAAAGTTTCCATTTTGCAGCCATACAAAAGGTGATAGGAGGCTTGACCATGTGTGAGTTCATATATAGAAAGCATAATGCTTGAGTTGTTAGTAGAAGGCATGATTATATGAGATGGAATTTTGAAAAAGTTTGGTGGTTTAGAATCTTCACTTTTTAAAACTTGTTTCTATTCCCTCAGGACCTTAAGAAACACCTTCCCCATTTGAAACCATGACTTTATGTAGAGTTGGGTAACTCTGGACTAGATTTTCTAATGCAAATTATGAAACTATGGATTATCCATGTATAAGAAGTCATGTAGGAAGGGGAAGGGCATTGTGTGTAGATATTGTTGGTGAAACTACAAATTTTAGTGCTCCCTTCAAGGAATAAGTATTTGAGAAAGCTTTTCCACATAGGATCAAGGTTCATTTTTCATAGTCTATTGTAATAAATTTTCAATTGGCCTAATCCCAACATACTAACCATGCCTATATATTATTTCCTGACATAAATGGTTAGTTTGATAGAATCTAATGTTATGTAACTAAGTTTGTTTTTTATTCATTTCAAATTGAAATTTCAAAACTTGTATACCTACTATTAAAATCTCACTCGTCGCTTTAGCCTAGTCTTGGTTTATTTTATGTCATAATTAGTCTTGATGTTAAGGCATAAAAATTGATTCTTGATGATAGAAAAAAAAAAACATATGACTCATCTTGAGCCCAAAACTAATAAATATTTTCATTTATATGTACCTAGAAGTCTATAGTGACTTCAAAAACATTCACATGTATCCAATATTATTACATATTAGGTGCCACATATTATTAATGTTACAGTAGGAAATATTCCTGAGGTTTGGCTATGTATAAGTAGAGTAAGAAATATTTGTTTTTGAATGGTCATTGGCACAATGGATTTGTTCTCCTTCCACTATCACTAAGCCTAGTTTAGTTTTTGCTTCATTCCTCCATTTTTCGGTTCAACATTCATTACACAATGAATGTTTTGATTGCATACTCATACACAGAAAACCCAAGTTGACCTGGGAAACAAGGCCAATATTTTTCCTCTACTAAGCCTTTAAAAAATAATTTCACAACCAACAATGAACATGGTGTGTTCAAGTCCTTGATAGTCACGATCTTGCCCAAAGATAATTCATCATTATGCTCTAATGCAACAATACAAGATTTGACATGATTTCTTGCTCCACCATAAAGTTCAATACTTGGGACTAGTTTCTTAAGTTCTTTATTTCCTCCTGCATTATCTCAATGATGATGGGTAGTAAGAAAAACCTTAATGTTTTTCCCATGTACCTTTATTTCCTGTAGAATGTTCGAAGGTTCCTTAGGATCAACAACCATTGGCATCAATGTCAACACTAACACCAATCACCTTACATTTTTTTTTGTTTCTTAAATTATATTGAACAAACTAAATCTCTAAAGCCTCTTGAAATAATTTGATTAGAATTTTTCATGTCTTGGGGTTTTGTCTCTTTTCACTAGGAGACCTCCAAACACAACCCCTCCATGTCTTAGAAGTTTGGAATATTTCAGTTGTGAAAGAGTTGGGAATGCTTTCAAGAACATGTTATGAATTCTCATTTTCTCTTACCCATGAAGGACCTTATCATATTTATGGGGACTGGGACCTTTCTTCTAATGATTTTTGAGTAACTAGTTGTTGTAGTAACATGACCATGTATATGCAATCCACCAAAATGTTGGTTTGTAAATGTTGAGAAGTTCACGGTATCGAGTATGTGAATAGCAAAATTTATAGCCCACTTTATGTTGAATCTATGAATATGTGGGCTGATTACTAGTTCAGTGTATATTTGAAAAAAATTTATGAACTTTTCTTAACATTTCCTTATGATTGTAAGAATTCACCACACACTTATGATGAATAATGTTTGTTGTCGTACAATTTGATTACTTTTCTTTGTGTTATTGGGAAGGAAAAGATTGAATGTAAATTTATTTTTTCAGTGTTGCTATTTTAGTACATTCTTTAATGTTTTGCACACATTTGGGATTTTTTATATGTTTGCAACACACATTTTTCATAGTCTATGTTGAAACTATTTGTTCAGTTCAATGTTATTGAAACTTTATAGTTAAATCATTGTAAATATGTTATTTATATAATTTAGTTTAGGTTACTCCATGGGTTCTATTTGTTGCCGGTAAAAGTAATACAACAAATAAATCACAATAGGGAGGTCAATATAGCCTGGTACATGCCACATAATCCTTTTATTATTACTGTGACAATATATAGTGCAAAAGTTTATGTTTGACTACAACAAGCATTGATGAAATCCCCCTCAAGATGGTGGCTACAATCCTGGCCTCAAATTCAAGAGTCATAATACAAAAGGTTATGTTTTATCATGAATCCCTTTTAAGCAAGGCCATCTTCTAATTGGTGCACGTGATGGAGAAATTTATTTGTGGGAAATTAATTGACTTGCCAAAAACAAAGTTATTGAGGCCCAACAAATATTTAAGGTGAACTATTTTGACAGATGTTTTTCAAAGTAAGTTTGTTTCTGACTACAAGTAAATACACCCATGAGATGACATCTTATTATCATTAGGTTTGAATTCGAAGGAAATTTAGGAGTTGGATGATTTTCCCATATAATAGGATTGGTTCATATTTTATTGTCTGCCGGTTTCAACTTAGTAGAATATTCTATATGGAATTGAACACATGCAGGTTTTTTTAGGCTTGAGAAGTTTTTTTCTTTAGGTTTGTTAATCTTTCATGTTATTCAAGCTATGTCAAAAGCCATTTTCATCCTAAATTTCATTGGTTTTACATTATGGTAGCATGGAACAAAAGAATACATGTAAATACATTTTTAGAATTGAGCTCACACCTCCACAAATGTGACCACTAAAATATGTCAGAATTATTCTTAATGTTTACTATCATTCTTTTTTTTGTCCAGACTTAATGGGATCCGTTAGTGAGTTTCTATTTATTTGTATCGTTAAGTTTAAAATTCTATTTTCATTATCTTTGTTGAAAGTGTTTGATGACCTAATGTCAATGTAGGTCCATGAGGATGTTGTGGAATATTTTGCATGGAATTTAAGGCACACTACCTTTTTGGGTTTTTTGGAGATGACTACGATTTGCTAATATGGGACTTTTGTACAACTGCAATTGATAAACTAGTGCATTCAGTAGTGGCTCATCAAGGTGACGTAAGTCAACTAATTAATAATGTATGTCGATAATTATAAAAATTTGGTATTAGATGTAGTTTCAATATTTCATTTTCCATGTTTGCCCCATCTAATGCTATATCCTATGTCACAAATGTAACTTTTCATTTAATAAAAACACAAATCGTCTGGGACATACTCCTACAAGTCTAATTTTCATTACAGATTGGTTTCCTAGATTTTTGTTTGAAAAAATGCCATCTACAATGATTTCTTATTTAATATAATGTGTGTAGAAGTTTCTCAAGATATAGAATTAATATTAGTTCTATGATGAATTTATTAATATATCTTGGTTTTTGTATCTGTTTGTCCCCTCATGCATCCTCAATTGTCATCTCTAATAGGGATTGATGTCCTTTCTTCTCTTACTTAGTACTGAGATTTTTAGAGCTTTTTAGTTTATAAAATCAATATTTTTAATGATAGATTAGCTTATACTCTCTTTTGCTAGACAATTAGCATCAAGTCTGTAAATTCCTTGGCACTCACACTTTGTACTGACACTAGATGTACTATCTTTGTTCCTTTGACAAAATTTTATGGTCATTTCATGAACAAAAATAAAATTATCTTATCTTATACTTTGAATACAACTTGTATAAATATTTCTCCATATTTGTTTTTCATACTATTGTTGGGTTAGCCCTAAGATATTTTTTTCCTCTATAATGAAATTTTCATAGAGTGGATGTCTCTTTCTTTCTTTTCAAGCCCATGGACATCCTAGGACCTTGCTTGTGTGTTCTTTGGTTGAATCTTTAAAATAAATTGGTTAAATGCAGATGATTCATACAACCAATAATTTATTTATTGATAATGCCACCCAATCACATAAGTTTGAGAGGTTCCACCCTCATTTACCACTATGAATAGATGCTTACGTCTCTAGATGGGATTTAACTTGGTAACATTATGCCATAAGAAATCAATAGAGTCACATATTCACACCAATTTTTTTTCTAGACATGGAAAATGCCATTTATCCTAATACTACGTGGTTTATGGTTAATATTATTGGGCATGCAAATTATAGTAGTCACCCCTCTAGACCCTAAGGATCATGGCATGTTGGGTAATGTTACCGACCCATATGTATGGGTAGCCATAGGAGATTTTTTTTCTTCTATGATGCAATTTTCCGGCCAGTGGTCAGATATTATTTTCTTCTTTCCATTTGTTTTCACAAGTTATTTATAGCCTAAGATTTTTAGCATGTAAGTTAGAAATAATTATACCTAATCTTTCCCTAAAGGTGAAATACTAAGTTCCTAAGTTTCTTTGTCTATACAAGTCATTTGGCCACTATTTCCCAACTGAAGAAAACTCATTCGAGTTTCTTTCTTTTCCGGGGAAAAATGACATTGAAATTGTTGATGTTGAGGTATATGTCATATAAATCCTTTATAGATACTTTAGTTATGTCTTTCATGTATTATAATCTGCATTGTATCTTCTTTCAGTTTCAAAAGAGGAACTCAGTATTGATGGTAAGAAGTAGCAAGCGAAGAAGGAGGAGAATAATAACATTGGAGTGACAGATGCAGAAAGAGAAAGAGAAGAGAACCAATCTACTGATACCCTTAAATATAATATATCGCATGAGACACACACATACATATTGATGGTAAAGTCTTTAGAGTTGGCAAATTCACCTACAATGCCTTGGCAACATAATGATAAAGTTTTGAGGTAATTATACAATATTTCATGTCTAAATTGTAGCCCAACCAATATTAAGTTGGAATCTCACCTTGTAATTTGACATTTCATATAATATAATCTATGTGGTTGAAACTATTTATAGTTGTACTTGATATTATTTAGTACTCGAATTAACATATGCAACTTTACGTTTTCATATTAGATTAACATCTTTTAATTTAGTCGCAAAATCATACTAATTAATTTATGTTGATTAATAATGAACATAAAAAATAAATATAAAACTACTAAATTAGTAGTTTATATTGATTAATGATTAATACAAATAAAATGAATATACGATGACTAAATTGGTGATTTATAATAATTAATAATGAAAGTAAATGAAATGAATATAAACTAATAAATTAGTCGTTTATATAATGAATATGAAACTACCAAAAAAATGACTACAGTAGATGATAAATTTGTGATTACAAATGCCGAATAAATTTTGTATATATATGACTATTAGTAGCTAATTTACAGTATCTTATAACACGACTGAAATTTAGTCATATTTCTTTTTTCACTAATTGGTTTCAAAAGATGACTAAAAAATGTTTATATATGACTATCAATAGCTAATTTATAGTATCTTATGACATGACCAACATTTTGGTCATATTTCTATGGTTATTAATTGGTTTTCTCGAGTGATAGTTTAGTAATATATTTTGCTATGTATTTGGTCATTAATTGTGACAAATAATTACAAAATCAATGACTAAATAAATGACCAAATTAATGACTAAATATACTAATAGATGAAAAAATTGAGACAAATAATTAATGATTGAGCTAAATATAGATAAAAGTTCGTCACATTATAAGATAATGTAAATTTTCTACTATTGGTCACGAACTGAAAAATGGTCGTTTATATGCAAATTTTAGTGATTTTTTTAGTAACTAATTAGCCATTTTCTACTAGTGTTAGGAAATTGTCGGGATGGTGTGGAAGAAACATTGGCCCAACATCTACACCATTGGCTAGTAAGTGGGTCACTCGACATGTTATCCCAGAGACTAAATCTTGAGACATTAAAAATGTTCATGGGATCAAGGTGCATGAGAAACATGGAGCCAGGACATCGTGGCTTCCATGTGGAACTAGTGGTGAGTATGATTGGTACAAAAGTGACCCGCCTGTCAATTCTTCCCAATGGTGTAACCCTAAATCAATTATATGAGAACACGAGGAAGAGGAGTGGGATGATGTCACTCCAAATTTCTCACCCTGGAGGAACACTAGGGCAGAGGAAATGAATGTGCCAGGAAAGAACAAGACGGATGACATAAGGTGAGTGTATGGTAGAGCCCGTAATGATGTAGGAAACTATTGGTGGGAAGGTGGTCCCACCTGACAAGTCAACCGCCATAGAGACCCTAGGAGGTCAAGATAGTACAATAAGAGGAGCATCGGGAGTTGAAGACTTGGGATGATGAGACATTGTCACATGTAAGCCAATAAGAATAGGGTCAGCGGAGGTAAGCCCCCCAATCCACATGGGTGAAATGTCCTTCCTTCATGACGCCAATAAGGGGAGGGGAGGAGTGGCACAAAGATCACGAACCATTGGACAGGGCATAGTTGATGTGGGTCATCTGATGTGGGGCCTAGAACCATGAGATGTAACCAAAATTATACCACCCCTTGTTTTGTTTAACCATCAAGCATTTTACCTCGATGCATTCCATAGACCTAATGGAACAGTGTGGGGTGTCAATTGGAAAGAAGTTTAAGTAATATTAGGATGCTACGTTAGGTTGGCTTGAGCGTGTGGATCAACAATGGAGGATCACTGCCAAGGATTTGACGGTGGGTGCATGCCCCTCTAGGATGATGCCTGCTGGGAGAGGACCCCCTGTGCACATTTTTGATCTATATTTTGTGATAAATGGCGAAGAGTACATACACCCCCCCCCCCCCCCCCCCCCCCCCTCCTCCTTCTTGTGACACCAATGTGGGGCTAACCATCTGAACAAGTCATATATCTACCTCAGGTTAATCTTGGTCGTTGGACTTGCAGCACACAACAGGGTCCACTAGGTTCAAAATGGAGCCATTCTCCATTGGAACAAGGAATTAGATGAAATAGTTCGCCCATTCCATGTGGCGACATAACATGGGATAACCAAATTGAGTCCATCTAGACTAGCCCAAATATTCCAAACTTTCATTGTAGAAGAGAAGAGCATTGCTAAAGATGCCCTTCCATATGTTTATGCAATTTTCTCTAAAAGGGGCAAGCAAATTGTAACTATGATATCATGTATTCTAGGTTATACCACATATGAATTTGTTGATGAGCTCATCCTGGTCTTCATGTCCATTTTCACCCCATGAAAGCCTCCTGCTACTTTGTACAATTATACCCAGTTGATATCTGAAAGAATGCATGAAAAATTTACCACAATGCACAATGAGAGAGTATTCAAGTACTCATATGAACTTTACCACATGTTTTTGTATTTTCAGTGAGATAGATTTGCCTTCACCATCCAAAAGTTGGATACTACAGGCCAACCCAGGTCTGTCATATTTTGGACACCATCATTCCATAAGCATTCATAACCATACACTTATAAAGACTTCATTGACTCTTTTGTCTATCTAGTCATGAGCATGTTGACAGGAAGCCCTCCACCCAATATAAGCCAAGAAATCAAAAGAGTGCTCCAATTGTCAAAGCAAAGTAAGGTGGGAGATTGGTACCTTTACCAAAATCACACTGAAATAAGAATCTATGGTTTCCAGCTTGCCCCATACAAACTACCCAAATACCTCCCCATGAGGATATTTTCTCTAGATTATTATAGGTAGATAATGAACTGTGATAATTTCAACTTTTTCTCAGTCGAGAAAATAACTCATTTCAAGGTCAAAAATCAGTTATGCCCTCTCATTTGCAATTCTAGAGAAGCAAGACAGGAAGAAGATCAAATTCTGCAACAAATGAAATTTCAGAACAATTTCTTATGGAGTTATGAACCTCAAGGGTTTATGAACAAACTAAGACAAAAGGTCAAATTGGGACCTTCCGTTCATCACCCCATACCAGAATTAGAAATATGTGGCAACCAATCTTAGTAGTCGTAAAACACTTTCATAGACAGGGATAGTATAAATGTAGATGTTGAAAATACCTTGTTTGATTTAGAGAGATAGCTTGATGAAAGCTCATTCCTATAGGTACCAGAGCAAGAAGGAACCGTGAGTACCCCTGTTGTTTTGCAGACTCCTCAAAATGAGGAAACGAATCCCAAAAGGAACAGAGAGGTTACCTCCAGTTCAGGTATGGACACTTCAAATGTGTAGTATGAAGCCAACTAGAGCAAAAGGTCAAGGCTCAATCCTATTTCAGAACAGGAAGACATAGAAGGCTCAGTAGAAATAACTATACTGAGTTAGACATGAGCAAGGGCACAACTCCATCTGGAGAAACACATGATCCATCTGCATCACAAACTCAAATATTAGAAAGGTATCTTAGTGTAGAAGTCTCCTCATTTAACAAACCTGCTGATAGAGAAAGGGACATTAAGGATAGGTTTAAGGAGATCAAAATGAGAAATGAGAAACTGAAGGCACAATCCTATGCATAGTATCTCAAACTTACACCCACGAATCAAACTAGGTTGATGTCAGCTTTTGACATCAAGGAAGGAAAGATGCATATGTCCTTCATAAAGATGACTATACAACAACCAAGAACATCAACAGATTTTAAGAAGACATATTTTGAGGTATTGACAAGGGATATCCATCCCATTGACCAAATTGAGTTTCAAAAATAGGATGGAGAAATAATTTACTCCACCCTTACAGGAAAAGCCATAGCTGCCCATCAGTTGCAGAATTTATTGAATAATATCTCAGCGCATTATAAGTTGGAAAAAACCTCCTCATAGGCCAAAGACACCAGAAACATGTCTTTGGAAGACTTGGTAATTGAGTTGGGACATGATCCAAAAGACATCAAGGTGCCACTGAAAAATTTATCAAAAGGAAGAATGATGACATTGCAACACTCAAAAAGCAGTTTAAGGTACCTCAACTACAACATCCATAGACACATGAAGTATTAGAAAGCCAAACAAGACATGAAGAGTTGATGGACTTAGTCCTTAAACTAAATGATTAGTTGACGGAGACAAAAAAGGAATTGGATAACCTAATCCAATTAAAGCAAACTGATATTGGCACTAGCTCGGTGAATGCCATCCAAATAGTTACCATGGTTGTTCCTTCTACATTAGCAGCCTCGTTGGCTCCCACAACTCCAATGGCCAACACAACCAGTTTCCACAGAATCTACATCAGAAACAGGTCCATCAGGTAAAGAAGCAACAAGGTTTGTTAAAGCTATGGAAGAAATTTCCATACAGAAAACAGAGATGAATAAGCTCAAAGAGAAAGTGGCAAGCTTGGAAACTGATTACAAGCTTTCCAAAATTGTGCACAAAGAAGAAGTGCAAAAAGCTGCCAAGATGAGTGAAAGATTGAAAACCCTAGAAAAGGACTTGACACTGAAAGAACCCCTTGAGCAGGCTAAGGAACAACTATGGGAAAATATCATTGACTCTGTCAATGATATTTGGCCATCAATTCAGGTGATTTTTGAGAAAGTAGAGTTGATAAAGTTGGCTAGAGAGGCCATCCAGAAAGTAAAGCAAGAATTAGGACAGATGCCAGAAGAGGCTGCTAAAATTATCCAATTCCTTAACAACAAGAATATATATGAGCTTCAGGACTTGGAAATAGTGGACAGAACAGAGACAATTTTGGAGGTCACAAAGGTCCTTTCCAAGAGAAACATAATGTAAAACTTGGAGGATAAGTGTCAGAATATGCAGATAGCCATTGATAGATTTATAGCTAAGTTCCAAATTTTGAGAGAAAAGGGATTACCCAGTACCTTAGTGATAAATGACAAGCTCATGACACAAGAGGATGACAACAAGAAAATCAAAGAGGTAGCAAAGGATTAAGTGAATACATCATCAATAAAGGCATTGCCAGTAGGCAAAGTACTCTACAAGACATTTAAAAACTTGTTTTACCTCTAGCATGAGGTAAAACATTTGTTTATCAATAAGCCTACTTTTGCCAAACACACCGAGGAAGATGAAATATATGGGAGAATGCTAAAAATCCAATTACCTGATGCTAAAACATGGGAGAAATTAACAGATTTTCTATAGAAATATGCAGTAAAAAGGTTAAAGTATAGTAAACGTAAAACAACATGGTAAAAGGATGAAGACAGATCAGTAGGGTCAAAGTGTATCAAAGTCAAAGTGTATCAGATGAAAGCCTTAAGTAAATAAAGCTTCCATCGTGAAAGATAAAACAAAAAAGCAACACAAAGGGATAAAAATCAAATCATAAAAGCCAATAGTACCAAAATAAAAGGGACAGCTTGAAGCAGTTCAATAGCCGTCTCTATCTTCTTGCAAGAAGATATTTTTTTTTCCTAGATTAAATCTCAAATCAGTTTGAGATATTTTCTAATAAACTTTTGTATAAATACTTCACAATTCGAAGCATGTAATGTGTATTCTATTAGACATTTCTATACGTTTTTTATCGAGAAGACCCAGAAGGTTATTGTATTAGCTGATGAGCCAGCAAGCTGGATTGATTAATAAAGATTAGAATTTTCCAAGAATTCATGTGTTGAGTGAATTTCGTACAAGTATTTTCATGTGTTATTGTCATTTTTCTCAAAGTTATTAATATTCTTATATGTGTTTCATTCTAAATGTTATAAATGGAATACTATTTTAGAACTTGTTTAAATTACACTCTATCTTAACAGTTAAGCATTTGAATGTTTTCTTCTGATATTTAAATTAAATAATTCTTAATCTCTTTTTGGTTTAGATTTATTTCACGAATGATCCAGGTTAAAGGATTCTAAATTGCCCGTTGATTTCAATTACCCCTTCCTTCCTCATTCATTATCCGGGTATGAGAATCATTAACTGGTCTCTCACCCTGAGTGAAACCCTTTCACCCCTTTGTCTCAAACACCTGAAATATACTCTGCTATATTACGCCTTGGAACACCCCCTTTAGTCAGCTCATCTAGTTTTTCTTCCTTATTAGTTGACATTAATTTATCCATCTGTCTAAGTAGATCCCACCACCCAATCTCAAACACAAATCAAACACACTTTGAACAATCATAGCTAGCCTAAAAACATTTTAACTAAAACAAAGTTAAATTTTAAAGAGAGAGCCCTCTCTGAGAATCAAGAAGGCTAGGTCCTGATCTCCAAAACTTGATTGTGGTTACCTTTGGTTGTTCCTTCTTATTACTTCAAAGGAATTATCAGAGTGATAACACCCTGCAGGAAAAGTTAATCTAGAGAAAAAATCTACAACAACATTTTCCTTGCTAGGCTTATCAATAATAGTTAGATCAAATTGTTGTAATAAAAGTAACCATCTAATAATTAGGGCATTCACATTAGGTTTATTCATTAAATATTTAATTGCAACATGGTCAGTATGTACAAATGTTTGATAATCTGTAATTTAATGCCTAAATTTGTTCAATAAATGCATAATAGCCAAGAGCTCCTTTTTTATCACTGTGTAGCTCAGTTCGACCTTTGATAGATTCTTATTGATAAAGTAAATGGCATAAGGCAATTTGTAATCTACCTGGCCTAGTGTTGCTCCTATGTATTTGTGTGAGGCATCAACATGTATATGAAAAGGAAGGGCCCAATTTGGGCCTTGGAGAATAGGTGCAGTGTTCAACTTGTCCTTCTGGGTGTCCAGGGCCTCTTGACAGCTTTTTGACCATACAAACTCAGAGTCTTTGGTGAACGACCCAAATAAGGAGAAGCTAACCTGTTGAAGTATTTTATAGACCTCTCATAGTATCCAGCTAAACCTAGAAAACTTCTGACATCTCTCTACTTTTGTGGAGGTGGGACCCTTTGGATGATGGCTATTTTGTTTGGGTCCACCTGCAGTCCTTGCTGGGATATTGAATGACCTAGCAGAGTCCTTTCAGTCATCACAAACTCACATTTTTTGGAACTAAGGGATAGGTTCATTTCAATGCATTTTTTAGCACCTTACCTAAGTTGGATAGAGCCTCCTGGAAATCACACCCATAGGGTGTAAAGTGATCCATATAAATCTCTACTACATCATGGACTAGCTCAGAAAATATACTCATGACTTCTCTCTAGAAAGTGGTGGGGGCACTGCATAGGCCAAAAGGAAGGAACCTATAGGAGAAAGTACAACAAGGACAAGTGAAGATGGTTTTATCCTGGTCTTCCAGGCTATTCTAGGTTTCATTGTACCTATTGAACCCATCTAAGAAAGAGAAAAAAAATTTCCTTGCCAATCCATGTAGCACTTGGTCAATGAAAGGTAGAGCGAAATGGTCCTTCTTTGTGGATTTGTTCAAATCTCTTTAATCGACACAAATCCTCGACTTCCCATTTTTATTTGAAACCAACACCAAGGGGGAGACCCACTCACTGTTTGAGATAGGGTAAATGGATCCTACATCCAACAACCTTTGTAGTTCTTCTTTAACTATATCCTTGAGAGATGGATTCATTCTCCTTTGGGGTTGTTAGACTGGTTTGCAACCTTCTTTGATATAAATGTGGTGAGTACACACTGAGGGGTGCACTCCTTTCATTTCTTTATAACTCCAAGCAAAGGTGTCCAGATGTTCCTTTAGCATGTTGCACAAATTTTCTTCTTGGTGTACAGAAAGAGATGGGTTGATTTTAAAAGTTCTCTTAGAGATGAATTCTATGGTTTTGACACAGGTAGGGTTTGAATCAACTAAGCATAGATCAATCTGATGGTTGTTATGGGTCTCCTTTACTGCTTCCTCTAAGGACAATGTGTTGGGAGTTGGACTTTGGAGTGTGTGTTCAATCAAATCATCTTCATCCAGTTGTCCTCCTCCCATGGTTGTTTCTAAGGTATAGAGTTGGGCTGAACAAACATCATATTCTTCCTCCTCCTCTAGCCATAAAGGTAAGTCATGTTTTAGAGATGGCTGGGTAGGAGGTTACAGGACCAAATGCTTGGACATATGCCCATTTCTGATAGTCATATTTCTAGCCCTGCAGCTAATGTAGAAATCGAAAGTGGCTAACTAGGGCCTCCCAAGGATGCAAAGGTAACTAGTAAGCTTGGCCTTAGGCTAGAGAACTAGGAAATCTGTCGGCTACTTCCAATAGTCAATGGAGACCATCACATCCTCCACAATCTCCTCAGGGGTCACTATGGAATGGTCTGCAAGTCACATGACTGTTGTGGTCTTTCTTAATGAACCCTGGAGGTTGATCTTGAGCATGGTGTCCTTGGTCATCACATTAGTGGAATCCTCAAGATCAATCAAAGGGTGTGGGGAAATGGTGCCATTGATGTGCACATCTACTATAGGACTTCCAGGGTCCAAATACTTTGGACAAAGACCTGGCCCAGCATTAAGTCAGACATCTATCCAATGACATTAATGGTAGGGGCATCTCTCTTTTGCCTCCCTAGATGTTTGAAGCACTTCTCCGTAATCAGCTTGTTTTAAATAGGTACATCTTTTATAGCTTGGAGAAGTGGAATTTTGATACATATAGTTTTCAATTCTCCCAGAAGTTCAGTCTCTTCTGGGGTAGGCTGGATTGGTTGAGTTAATCCCTTAGGAAAGGGTGGTGGATTTACTTTAGTCATGATTTCCTCTCTTTCTTCGTCACTCTCTGTAGGTTGAGGTAGAGGTTGGTTGTCCTGGATTACTCTCCCAGATATCAGGTTGATTTCCTAAATCTCCACAGCATAAGCATTATAGGATGTCTCTCCGTTGTATACTTGCTACGCCTATCTGTTGTTCGGGTTCGGAATTGGCTGGGCAGGCATCTGGGTTGTTTAGGTGGAGCCAGGTGTAAAATTTGTGGTTGAGAAGGTGGTGAAGGTAATAAATCTGGAGCATTGTTGTATAGGGGCCTCCACCCCTAGGGTGATGCATTCCTCTAAGGTTGTGGCAGAGCATATGGTTGAAATGACTAGCTGGTCGAATGGGAATGATACTGTGGTGCAAAGGACCAAGGAGGAGGTGTAGATTAGGAAGGATGAGAAGGGGGCCCCCAAAAGGGAATGAATGTGGTCTTGTTGGGGTTGTAATATGCATGTGATGACCCTTGCATGACTTGCTGGTATGGCCAAGGTCCATGAGGTCTCCTTTGATTTATGTAGCAAAGATATTCAGTCACCCCTTCAACTCCCTGATATAAAAATTTTAGTCTAGGTAGCGAAGGGCACTTGTCTGTGGATTAGTTTTCTTCACACACCGAGCAAACTTCAATCAGGTTTAATGGACATTCATTCATAGGGTGCCTCCTTATGCATGTAAGGCATAAAATGGCTAAGAGTCTCTCTGCTTCCTCCTATTTTCTCTTAATGTGTATAGTGTCCATTTATAGGGCAAGGTTTTGCAGCATCTCACTCTTGAAATCTTCCAACATGTTTCCAACTTCACCCTTGATGGATTTATTGGAAGAGGCTGGACTGACCATAGGTTGACTACCCCTACCCTTTTTCCTAGCTACCCTAAAATGGTTTCTAAAGATAGTCTTGGTATCTTGATAGGGTAAATGGTAGATGTCCCCTCCTACTAATAGGTTTAGATTATCCATAAGATCTCCCGTTACCCCTCTAAGGAGAACTAGCTTCAGTGACTCAAGGTCAAGTGTGCACCTGGCCCTTTTCTAGCAAAGCTAGAATCTTTCTTCATAATCCTCTTGGGATTCATCATGCCTTAAGGTCATCCTAAAAATGTCGTCTTTAGTGTCTTTACACCTACATTAGTCTTAATACTTGTTGTTGAAGGCTTGCTACATTTGAGCCCAAGTTGTGATGCTAACCCCAGGTAAAACCCATGAACTAGCGCAAAGATGCACCCTTGGGAGTGGATGGGAATAGTTTCAACTTCTTCTCATCATTGGTGTAATCATAGGTTTTGCATATGACAAAAAACTCAAACAAGAAAGTGTCTGGATCTTCTGAGGTCAAGAAATGGAAATGAGGAAGGGAAGATGGGCTTATATTCTTCATCTTGGTATCCCCATTGGTTTCCCTAATGGGGAAGACACCATCAACTCTTTATCTATTTCCTCTATCATTTCCGTTTTTAGCCATTGGGTCAGTTGGAATGGGTTCTTCTTCTTCTTCTCCCCCTGTAGGCTCTTAAAATATCTTTAGTTGTTCACGTAAGGTTCCTCCAATTCAGAGACACCGAACAAGAGGGAAGGTTGGTTGTTTGAAGCTGTGGGGCTATTTGGAAAAAAATTCTCTAAGTTATCCCTATTCCTACGAGGCATAAAATAAGTGTTTTTGTTTTGTTTTGTGTTTTTTTTTCAAGCTTTGAAAATAATTGCAGAATTGAAATTGCAGACTTAACGAAAACTAACTGACTTGAATGAAAACTAACTGCTTGAATGAAATATTACTTGTAGAATGGGAAGGAGAGAAAATAATGAAGAATGGAAAATAAATAAAACTAAATTACTTTTTTCAAAAATGAAACTAAGAGCAGAATATCAGAGACAAGAAATGGAAGAAAGAAAGAAGTAATCACATATTACTCAGAGACCTCCCCAAAAAAGGTGCCAAAAAGTGATGAGCACTAGTATTGAAGTAAGAATGTTGCAACTCCTGGGGCTACCAAATTTACTTTATCAACCTAGGGTTCGTACAAAATTGGAGGTGACAGTGTTGTATACATAAGTAAATATGATGGGTCTGATCGTTGTCACTCTTAAGCTGGTGATAGACCACTAAGGTTTTTCATACCAGACTTCTACGAATTCAGAAGAAGCTTGATTACCAATGAGGGAAAGAAATCTACTCTAAAATAAAGCTTGTCTACTGCAGTAAGGAAAAATACTAAAATCAAAAGCTAAAACACACCATTTTCTAACTAACTGCTAAGAGGCCATGCTTCAAAAGAATGCTAACATGTATGCAATACTACTATACTAAGAATGCAAATTCAAAGAATCAAACATTCTACTTCCATGCATGTAAATGACTAAAATAAATCTATTTCTCGTTTTGTCTTATTTATGTGAAAGTATGAAAGCTAATCTCCTTTGGTGATGTGGAAGGTGGTTTAGGGATGATGGTGAATGGTTAGAAGGTTTGGGAGACCAGTAGGATACCTTTTCTAGCTTCCTATAGCTTCTTTCCTCAATTCGGCCTCAAAACAAGTGATCAAGGTGGATGTTGGTGGCCACCCACCTATCCCATTTGGACCCCCACAACTGTCTCTTTCAGTTTCCATAATTGTAGCCCAGTTTACTATTTTTAGCAGTTTTTCGGGTCCTGAACTTCCGGAGTTGTTTTGAGGCCCTAAACGATTTTTTTGGGAACAATAGGGGCAACATGGGTCCTTAGACCATGTTTCCCTTCACAAACTGGTAGTTCTCGAATAGATCTTTCTAACGAGCTATTGTATGCATCAAACGGAGATCGTATGCCAAAGTTACGACCCCGGGAAATTGATGTACCAATTTACCCAAATGAGGCCCACAATTTGGTGTTTCATCTTGTAGGGTTAGGTTTTGGGATGTGAAGGGTTTTCCATTGTTTCTCAACAATAAATAGGCCTTCGAGCCTCATTGTAACACAGTTCAGAGGCATGTAGGCGCCACATCTCTTCTTAGAGATAAGCTACCATCGCCCTAGCTGGTTTATTTCCATTCCTATTGTAAGCATATTTCAGTATTTTACAGTAATGAAATGAAGTATTATTTTCGTTGCATCTTTGTGTACATGGTTATCTCTGTATGTTGTTGTGTTCATGTTTAAATCTGAATAAATAGGTCACTACAGGATGTCCTAATGCATTCTACAGCATGTCTTGAAAACATAGAGGATCCCTTGTATTTCTACAGGATACAACTGAGAGAAAAAGCATGGGTGTTGAAGGTGATGGAAGGCTTAGGGAAGTTGGCTAGTGAATGGAATGAGGAAATGGAATTCACAGAACCACTTTAGAACTCAAAACCAAGGTTGGGAGATGGTTGGATTTGCTTAACAAGCTTGGAGAAGTTTCCTTGTGAAATGATGAAATTGGTGAGGGTTTTACTAAAAGGAAAGAATGATCATGGATAGATGAAGTCAAAATGAGGTTTTTTACTATGAAATCTCTCTATACTTCTGAAACACCTAAACTACATCAAACATTGACCTTTACCCAAAAAACATGTAAACAGGAAGAATTTCAATTATATAAGGAAAACATAATTTCGTGAGCTAGCTTTGTACTTTATGCATGAGGAGAACTTGCAAAATAAGGTGGAACATTGATGACATCTAATGTAAGACTAAAGGTAGAAGAAATGATAACTAAATCCTACTCTTGAAAACTAATCTAATGTTGGCCTAAGTAAAAAAAACCCTAAATTCCATGAGAAACTAGAATTCTGTCTTTTTCGGGTTGCATAGGAGTTCTTTCCTCAAACCATGATACCTAAAGAAAGGAGTGAGGCCAAAACCACCTATTGACAAATTTTTGATGTTCCTTTATCTCTTCTAAACTATTACTGAAGTAAAGCACTAATGGAAGCAAACTAATCAAATATACACTACTTGCAATGAAATAATTGTAAAGACAATTCAACCATTAATCTATGAATTCAATTTAAGCATAGAAATACAAAAAAAGGAGAATTTTCTTCTAGGGTTGGGCCCTAACCCAAGATCTTCAGCCCTCTAAGTTAACTCAGTTTTGGGTCAAGGAATTGCTTATTTTCATTATCAAAACATAAAATTACATAACAATGTCTTCCACAAGTCTTGAACTCGAAATTGACTAGTGTTTGTACATCATAAATTCAAATCCTAATGAGGCTCTAGGCCTCTTTATTTATCAAATTAAGTCCCCAATGACTCCCTTAAATTTAGGGATTCTTGGCTCCCAAACTCGAGATAAAATAGCTCTTTAACTGTCACTTGCTCGACTGCCTTTTGATCTCCATGACCTGGTTGCTTGTACTTTGACATAGTGTGACTGACGGAGGAATATGCGAATGAGGGAGGAGTAAATGAGTAGGATCTACCTCCTACAATATCCGATTCAAGTTTTAGCCATTAATTAGGCAAAATTCCATGATTTTCTCTCACAAACCTGTAATTGATGCACGTTAGTCCACTAGGCATAATACCTCACTTTGACTCATTAAACAGAATATAATCAAAATATGTAATAAGTTGTGAGAAGAGTTTATTTGACTAAGCTAGGAGGTGGACTAAGGTCCATATAGTTACCCACTGATGAGGGTCATCAAAAGGTGGGACCCTGAGGGGAACTTCTACGTAGTTTCCTCAGGGAAGATAAGACAGGGAAACATATGGACCAAAAACGATAGTTTTGTGCAGTTTCTGAGAGCAATGAGTCCTAGCTGAGGGAGGTCACTGGGAGGACATATATACATAGTTGCTGGGAGCATTATCAGCTCAATTCTCTACATAATGTGACGTTCCAATAGGCAGGGTTGAGGCTTAAGGAATGATCTTATGAAGTGCACAGTTCATGTCGGGATTTGAAGCAATTTCTACACAGTTCTGGGAAGGAAGACATGCCACTCACCTTTGGGATTCCACAATGAAACTGACCTAGAGGAAAACCTCAACAACTACATTGTTCCAGACAACAAATCATGATCACTAAGGGCTGAGACTACGCAGTGCATCTCAGTCGGGGTTCGATGGAAGAGGGTTGTCCAGTTGAAAGGATTTTCAAGAAAATCGCTAAGTGTAGGAGGCAAGTGAACTTGTGAAAAATAAAAATTTTGATCACACACTTAGCATACCTTGATGATATTACAACATAGACCATCGAGACAACAAGACAAAACATCTCCCTCTATGAGACTGTCTAGAGCTAACAATGATAAGTGCAACACTTGGGATAGACCTTTGGATGATCATGATGAGACTTGTGCAGCGATGTTTACAACTTTTGTATGAGTTTGAATGGTGTTCACATAGATAGGATGACTCAAACACACAAATACAAACCTTTGAAATCACCATAACATGATTAAAGGCATTAAAAATAAATCAACATGCCAAAATAATAAAATTGGTTAAACAAGAAAAAGGGGTGAAAGGACTCTACAAGAGCTCTTGGGATGAACTTGAGTTTTTACAACCATAAAAGAAAAAACAAGATAAGGCTCTCAAATTTGAGTACAAGTCAAAATTTTTGATGGTGTTGCAATCGCTACAATAGAAAGCATACACGAATTACAAACATTCACAGAATAGTGTTACAAGTATCCATAATACATGCATTAAGAACATGCTGGCCCATAAGGCTTCTTATATTAGGTAAAATTTCCAAGACAGATGTATACAATGAACATCACTACCTCCAATAGTGGAGTGTTGGATCCACTCCTTGTTCCTTGAAAGAACTGATCTGTCTCTCTAATGCATTGTGGGAAGAGCGAAGGTGAAAAATCCTTTGTTGATACAATCAAGGTGTATATATAACAAAGGGGTGATCCTTCACCTTCCTTATGGCCCTTTGACTACCGTCATGACTGTTTAACTTCCTATGAATTTTCAACCTTACACGACTCTTCATATTCTAAACACATACTTTAGACATCCACTTTACAATGAATTTAAAATAGGTAATTACATAATCTAGAATAATGATGTGGCATATGATGACTTGTGATAGGACATGACATGAAACTAATGACATGAACTAAATGATGATGTGACAGTGCCATGTTTTCCATCTTGCTTCTTCTCTCTTTGTGTCTTCTTGAAAATATGGTACATGTTCCTCTTCTTCCTCCTCATTATGACTTGAAGATGACGAGTCTTCCATGTGATCTTGGTCTTGATCTTCTGTTAGAGTTTAGTGTTCCTCTGTCTTCTCTACTTATAACCATTTTATTACTTCAACTCCATATGTGCCTTATAGTATCTCCTCCTCCTCCATCTCCTTCTTCATCATGTTTCCATAGCATGATAGAGTACCTACACCTTGAATCCACTCATGACAAGATGACATTAGTATCCTAAACCCCTAGCCCAAGATGGTGCATATTGATCCACTAACTGAGTTAGAATCAGCTGACAATCTGGAAAGTAGGCTTAGTAACTATGCATATCAAGCAGTCAAGGGGAGCCCTGAGACTTGAGATTATGTAATGCATAGTTCAGGCTGGGTTGAGGGAGAAAACTGTGCAGTTCTGAAGATTAGTGTGACAAGTTGAGGGGATGAGAACTAGTTGATAACATTGCATAGTTCTAGGAGACAAGGGATACTAAGCCATAGTGCAATTGCACAGTTCATGATCTCAGGGGTGAACTTAAGGCTAGAAACTATGTAATGCATCGTTAAGGCTAGGCTAAGAGGACAAATTATGCAATTTTGATAGGCAAGGTCAGGCTTGAGCACTGGAACACTGCAGCGCAATAGTCGTGGGAAGTAGAAACTGCTCATTGCTTAGTGTCAAGAGACAAGGATAGAGCTTGAGGCTTGGAATTGCATATTGTTTAGTTGTGGAAGGCCGAATGAGGTTAGGTTGCTGTGGAATTTCTGAAAAAAAACGTATTTGTGGGACCGAAGAGATTGATGTGAACAATGATATGAGTTGACTATGATCACCCACTTGAAAAACTTTGAAAAGAAAAAAACATAGATCATTTAGAACATGCTAACAACATATTTCCCTTGCTGTGGAAACTTTGCGATGAATTTATCACAAGTCTGACACTAAAGGTACACTTTGCGATGACCATGATGACACTTGTGCGATTGTGCTTAAAAATTTGGTAATGAGCGTGAATAATGTTTGCATGGTTAGAATTACTTATTCACACAATGATAACCCCTTGAAACCACAAAGACAAGCATGCATACATTGCGCGATAACTAACATGAAAAAGTTTGGTAATTATTAAAGTGAAAACAACTCCTGTGATATGTTGATGAAAATGAAAGTAACACATGATAGAGAAAATATGACATGAAAAAAAAACTAATTAAAGTGAAGCAAAGTGAAAGAGACATCCGATAAAATGAAAAAAACACTCATAAAAATAAAGGTGTATGAAGGCGACAATTTAAAAAATTGATCGAAATGGAAGTACGAATGCAGCTAAAGTGTGAGAAACTATTGTTGTCAATGCACACTATCTATTGACATGGATTGGACATTGTGCATGCACAACCTCGATGGAACTTGCTATGCATGTCCAATCTTGCATAAAATAATGTGCTCATGAAATTTTTGTGGATTGAGCATGTGTGAGAAATTAACTTTGACACTTTCAATCCAAGAAGGGAGCTCAAAGCGTCAATTAACCAAGAAGTGACTATGGAATGATCGATTGCAAGATCCATGATAAGCTCCAAAATTTGAGTGTACACAAAGTTTTGGAGGGTGTTTGTCATCGTGAAAACATATATATATATATATATATATATATAAACGAAAAATAGAGCACAATTCAAAGATATATAAGGGATAGTATTTAGGAAAAGGAAGTACTCTCACGCCAACCATTCTAAAACTATGGATGGGAGGAGTTTGTTATTACCTTAATACTCTTAATTGATGCCCTCAGATGGTGTTAATGATATTTGGATGTGCATTAGAGTTTTTAATATGTTTGTTCCTTTGACAAAAAGAAATATCTCATGTGAGAAGTTTTTTTATATACCTAATGCTTTCATATAAGAGAAAAATGAAAAACCTAACCTGCATATTGTATACTTGTAACCTACAAACTTGCATTTGTAGCATTCATATTTGATAGGTTAGAATGGAACTTTGTGCTTATTTTTTATCACTTGACATTGTTTTGAGGGAACAAAAATCCATTGGAAGTAGTGAAATTTTCATTGAAGTGTCAACCATCATTAATTGAGATTGATACTCATAATGAAAATATAGTGAATGAATCCTATTATCTACAATGTATGATATTGATTGACTAATAGACATATGAAACACTTGTGATCTTTAGATATATTATTTACTTTTAAAACTAGTTATGGGCATTGCATATTTTGTAAGGATTATGTAAGGTTTAGGATTAATTGAGGCATTTTCCAAGGCATATCGAAAGCTAATATTGGAGAGAAGTGATGTTATGTTGAAAAGGTGGGAGAATTTGTTTATTTGTTTGAATGATCCACTAAACTACTTTTTTCCCAAAATCAATGTGTATGTTCAGGAAGGTAGTTTTACCAAGAATTTTCTTTCAGATAAAGAAGGCTACATTCACATGTTACTAGATCTAGACTCAAACATATAAATTATAAAAATTCACCATTTTCTTGTCACTCTAGCTGGATTCAGGTGAAATGAAATTTCATGATTGATTTTGGCTAGGAATTTCCTAGTTTGAATCAATTGAGTTTGTTTCAAGTGCTTGTGAGGTGTTGGAGTCTTTTCAAGAACAAATTGTTCATCTTTTGGTTTAGATGAGTGTACAAAAAATTAGGACTAAGGCATTGTCCGTTTTCATTTTCTAGAATATTATTTTTCCAAAGACATAAAGGAGTCGTGAGTACCCTTCATATTAAAGAATTGGATATGTTGAGTAATGAATCCTGATAAAAAAAATTATGTTATCATTGTTACTATGTTTTATTCATTTGTAATGGCGGGTTCCAAATTTCTTTTTAACTGAGATGTAATTTTTTTGTAAATGATTGTGTGTGTGATCCTAAGACAATTGTACTTTAAATGCATTGAAATAAAAATAATAAGGTTGGTGCTTATATCTCTTTGCATCCAACACTTTATCAATGAAATTTATTTTTGTCTCTTAGTGAATGGATTGATTCCAACATAAGTTTTCTAAGCAAGAATTTTTTTAATGGTAGCAACAACATAGTTTTTACTTAATTATTACAGTATGCAATGTTGGTGGTACTATGTACTTCACAGTTAGAGCATAAGATGATAGGCTATATAACATAATAATATATAAATCTTATATGAAACCACATTCAGTGATTATTTTCATCCCCTCGATTTTGGCAACATTATCATGAAAATTGAAACTTTGCAACAATTTCTTATATGATTCAGAGAAAACCAAACTCACTGTGATAGGTCCATAGGCAAGCAGTTTCCAACATTTTTGAGTTGGTACTAAAGCAAGCATCAAGTAAGTATTACTCATAGAAGTGATAATGTATTATATACTATAGAAATAATTTTTGACAATAATTGCTAATTATTGGTCCATTGGCAACCCTTTCACCTTCCTCCATACTTCTTGTCAATGCCCTATAAGTAGTACAACTGATAAACAAATAACTATTCAACATTTATTGCAATTGGATGTTTTCATTTTGAATATGTCTAGCCTTGGAGAGGTCATATATTAGAGAAAAAAAGATGAATTCCAACAACAATATTTAAATGCAATTGTATAGCACATTATTAGAATGAAATTTTTGCTAGTAGATTAGGAAACTTCCCTGACATGAAATTTTTGTAATTGGCCTTCAAATCATCCAAAACAATTTTTTATGGCTTATGTCCTTTAATCGGTGGAAAATTATTCAAAAGAGTTGCTTCCACCAATTTCAATATCTCCTCACTTGATAGATACTTCTCTCCCACATTGGCATTGGCTACAAAGGAAGAAATATTTTTTTTGTTAACTCAGAGGAAAAATATCCTTGGAAACTATGAAAGGATCAAGGGAAACTAGACCTGACTCATACACATGTATAAAGTTTCCATTTTGCAGCCATACAAAAGGTGATAGGAGGCTTGACCATGTGTGAGTTCATATACAGAAAGCATAATGCTTGAGTTGTTAGTAGAAGGCATGATTATATGAGATGGAATTTTGAAAAAGTTTGGTGGTTTAGAATCTTCACTTTTTAAAACTTGTTTCTATTCCCTCAGGACCTTAAGAAACACCTTCCCCATTTGAAACCATGACTTTATGTAGAGTTGGGTAACTCTGGACTAGATTTTCTAATGCAAATTATGAAACTATGGATTATCCATGTACAAGAAGTCATGTAGGAAGGGGAAGGGCGTTGTGTGTAGATATTGTTGGTGAAACTACAAATTTTAGTGCTCCCTTCAAGGAATAAGTATTTGAGAAAGCTTTTCCACATAGGATCAAGGTTCATTTTTCATAGTCTATTGTAATAAATTTTCAATTGGCCTAATCCCAACATACTAACCATGCCTATATATTATTTCCTGACATAAATGGTTAGTTTGATAGAATCTAATGTTATGTAACTAAGTTTGTTTTTTATTCATTTCAAATTGAAATTTCAAAACTTGTATACCTACTATTAAAATCTCACTCGTCGCTTTAGCCTAGTCTTGGTTTATTTTATGTCATAATTAGTCTTGATGTTAAGGCATAAAAATTGATTCTTGATGATAGAAAAAAAAAAACATATGACTCATCTTGAGCCCAAAACTAATAAATATTTTCATTTATATGTACCTAGAAGTCTATAGTGACTTCAAAAACATTCACATGTATCCAATATTATTACATATTAGGTGCCACATATTATTAATGTTACACTAGGAAATATTCCTGAGGTTTGGCTATGTATAAGTAGAGTAAGAAATATTTGTTTTTGAATGGTCATTGGCACAATGGATTTGTTCTCCTTCCACTATCACTAAGCCTAGTTTAGTTTTTGCTTCATTCCTCCATTTTTCGGTTCAACATTCATTACACAATGAATGTTTTCATTGCATACTCATACATAGAAAACCCAAGTTGACCTGGGAAACAAGGCCAATATTTTTCCTCTACTAAGCCTTTAAAAAATAATTTCACAACCAACAATGAACATGGTGTGTTCAAGTCCTTGATAGTCACGATCTTGCCCAAAGATAATTCATCATTATGCTCTAATGCAACAATACAAGATTTGACATGATTTCTTGCTCCACCATAAAGTTCAATACTTGGGACTAGTTTCTTAAGTTCTTTATTTCCTCCTGCATTATCTCAATGATGATGGGTAGTAAGAAAAACCTTAATGTTTTTCCCATGTACCTTTATTTCCTGTAGAATGTTCGAAGGTTCCTTAGGATCAACAACCATTGGCATCAATGTCAACACTAACACCAATCACCTTACATTTTTTTTTGTTTCTTAAATTATATTGAACAAACTAAATCTCTAAAGCCTCTTGAAATAATTTGATTAGAATTTTTCATGTCTTGGGGTTTTGTCTCTTTTCACTAGGAGACCTCCAAACACAACCCCTCCATGTCTTAGAAGTTTGGAATATTTCAGTTGTGAAAGAGTTGGGAATGCTTTCAAGAACATGTGATGAATTCTCATTTTCTCTTACCCATGAAGGACCTTATCATATTTATGGGGACTGGGACCTTTCTTCTAATGATTTTTGAGTAACTAGTTGTTGTAGTAACATGACCATGTATATGCAATCCACCAAAATGTTGGTTTGTAAATGTTGAGAAGTTCACGGTATCGAGTATGTGAATACCAAAATTTATAGCCCACTTTATGTTGAATCTATGAATATGTGGGCTGATTACTAGTTCAGTGTATATTTGAAAAAAATTTATGAACTTTTCTTAACATTTCCTTATGATTGTAAGAATTCACCACGCACTTATGATGAATAATGTTTGTTGTCGTACAATTTGATTACTTTTCTTTGTGTTATTGGGAAGGAAAAGATTGAATGTAAATTTATTTTTTCAGTGTTGCTATTTTAGTACATTCTTTAATGTTTTGCACACATTTGGGATTTTTTATATGTTTGCAACACACATTTCTCATAGTCTATGTTGAAACTATTTGTTCAGTTCAATGTTATTGAAACTTTATAGTTAAATCATTGTAAATATGTTATTTATATAATTTAGTTTAGGTTACTCCATGGGTTCTATTTGTTGCCGGTAAAAGTAATACAACAAATAAATCACAATAGGGAGGTCAATATAGCCTGGTACATGCCACATAATCCTTTTATTATTACTGTGACAATATATAGTGCAAAAGTTTATGTTTGACTACAACAAGCATTGATGAAATCCCCCTCAAGATGGTGGCTGCAATCCTGGCCTCAAATTCAAGAGTCATAATACAAAAGGTTATGTTTTATCATGAATCCCTTTTAAGCAAGGCCATCTTCTAATTGGTGCACGTGATGGAGAAATTTATTTGTGGGAAATTAATTGACTTGCCAAAAACAAAGTTATTGAGGCCCAACAAATATTTAAGGTGAACTATTTTGACAGATGTTTTTCAAAGTAAGTTTGTTTCTGACTACAAGTAAATACACCCATGAGATGACATCTTATTATCATTAGGTTTGAATTCGAAGGAAATTTAGGAGTTGGATGATTTTCCCATATAATAGGATTGGTTCATATTTTATTGTCTGTCGGTTTCAACTTAGTAGAATATTCTATATGGAATTGAACACATGCAGGTTTTTTTAGGCTTGAGAAGTTTTTTTCTTTAGGTTTGTTAATCTTTCATGTTATTCAAGCTATGTCAAAAGCCATTTTCATCCTAAATTTCATTGGTTTTACATTATGGTAGCATGGAACAAAAGAATACATGTAAATACATTTTTAGAATTGAGCTCACACCTCCACAAATGTGACCACTAAAATATGTCAGAATTATTCTTAATGTTTACTATCATTCTTTTTTTTGTCCTGACTTAATGGGATCCGTTAGTGAGTTTCTATTTATTTGTATCGTTAAGTTTAAAATTCTATTTTCATTATCTTTGTTGAAAGTGTTTGATGACCTAATGTCAATGTAGGTCCATGAGGATGTTGTGGAAGATTTTGCATGGAATTTAAGGCACACTACCTTTTTGAGTTTTTTGGAGATGACTACGATTTGCTAATATGGGACTTTTGTACAACTGCAATTGATAAACTAGTGCATTCAGTAGTGGCTCATCAAGGTGACGTAAGTCAACTAATTAATAATGTATGTCGATATTTATAAAAATTTGGTATTAGATGTAGTTTCAATATTTCATTTTCCATGTTTGCCCCATCTAATGCTATATCCTATGTCACAAATGTAACTTTTCATTTAATAAAAACACAAATTGTCTGGGACATACTCCTACAAGTCTAATTTTCATTACAGATTGGTTTCCTAGATTTTTGTTTGAAAAAATGCCATCTACAATGATTTCTTATTTAATATAATGTGTGTAGAAGTTTCTCAAGATATAGAATTAATATTAGTTCTATGATGAATTTATTAATATATCTTGGTTTTTGTATCTGTTTGTCCCCTCATGCATCCTCAATTGTCATCTCTAATAGGGATTGATGTCCTTTCTTCTCTTACTTAGTACTGAGATTTTTAGAGCTTTTTAGTTTATAAAATCAATATTTTTAATGATAGATTAGCTTATACTCTCTTTTGCTAGACAATTAGCATCAAGTCTGTAAATTCCTTGGCACTCACACTTTGTACTGACACTAGATGTACTATCTTTGTTCCTTTGACAAAATTTTATGGTCATTTCATGAACAAAAATAAAATTATCTTATCTTATACTTTGAGCACAACTTGTATAAATATTTCTCCATATTTGTTTTTCATACTATTGTTGGGTTAGCCCTAAGATATTTTTTGCCTCTATAATGAAATTTTCATAGAGTGGATGTCTCTTTCTTTCTTTTCAAGCCCGTGGACATCCTAGGACCTTGCTTGTGTGTTCTTTGGTTGAATCTTTAAAATAAATTGGTTAAATGCAGATGATTCATACAACCAATAATTTATTTATTGATAATGCCACCCAATCACATAAGTTTGAGAGGTTCCACCCTCATTTACCACTATGAATAGATGCTTACGTCTCTAGATGGGATTTAACTTGGTAACATTATGCCATAAGAAATCAATAGAGTCACATATTCACACCAATTTTTTTTCTAGACATGGAAAATGCCATTTATCCTAATACTACGTGGTTTATGGTTAATATTATTGGGCATGCAAATTATAGTAGTCACCCCTCTAGACCCTAAGGATCATGGCATGTTGGGTAATGTTACCGACCCATATGTATGGGTAGCCATTGGAGATTTTTTTTCTTCTATGATGCAATTTTCCGGCCAGTTGTCAGATATTATTTTCTTCTTTCCATTTGTTTTCACAAGTTATTTATAGCCTAAGATTTTTAGCATGTAAGTTAGAAATAATTATACCTAATCTTTCCCTAAAGGTGAAATACTAAGTTCCTAAGTTTCTTTGTCTATACAAGTCATTTGGCCACTATTTCCCAACCGAAGAAAACTCATTCGAGTTTCTTTCTTTTCTGGGGAAAAATGACATTGAAATTGTTGATGTTGAGGTATATGTCATATAAATCCTTTATAGATACTTTAGTTATGTCTTTCATGTATTATAATCTGCATTGTATCTTCTTTCATTTTCAAAAGAGGAACTCAGTATTGATGGTAAGAAGTAGCAAGCGAAGAAGGAGGAGAACAATAACATTGGAGTGACAGATGCAGAAAGAGAAAGAGAAGAGAACCAATCTACTGATACCCTTAAATATAATATATCGCATGAGACACACACATACATATTGATGGTAAAGTCTTTAGAGTTGGCAAATTCACCTACAATGCCTTGGCAACAGAATGATAAAGTTTTGAGGTAATTATACAATATTTCATGTCTAAATTGTAGCCCAACCAATATTAAGTTGGAATCTCACCTTGTAATTTGACATTTCATATAATATAATCTATGTGGTTGAAACTATTTATAGTTGTACTTGATATTATTTAGTACTCGAATTAACATATGCAACTTTATGTTTTCATATTAGATTAACATCTTTTAATTTAGTCGCAAAATCATACTAATTAATTTATGTTGATTAATAATGAACATAAAAAATAAATATAAAACTACTAAATTAGTAGTTTATATTGATTAATGATTAATACAAATAAAATGAATATACGATGACTAAATTGGTGATTTATAATAATTAATAATGAAAGTAAATGAAATGAATATAAACTAATAAATTAGTCGTTTATATAATGAATATGAAACTACCAAAAAAATGACTACAGTAGATGATAAATTTGTGATTACAAATGCCGAATAAATTTTGTATATATATGACTATTAGTAGCTAATTTACAGTATCTTATAACACGACTGAAATTTAGTCATATTTCTTTTTTCACTAATTGGTTTCAAAAGATGACTAAAAAATGTTTACATATGACTATCAATATCTAATTTATAGTATCTTATGACATGACCAACATTTTGGTCATATTTCTATGGTTATTAATTGGTTTTCTCGAGTGATAGTTTAGTAATATATTTTGCTATGTATTTGGTCATTAATTGTGACAAATAATTACAAAATCAATGACTAAATGAATGACCAAATTAATAACTAAATATACTAATAGATGAAAAAATTGAGACAAATAATTAATGATTGAGCTAAATATGGCTAAAAGTTCGTCACATTATAAGATAATGTAAATTTTCTACTATTGGACACGAACTGAAAAATGGTCGTTTATATGCAAATTTTAGTGATTTTTTTAGTAACTAATTAGCCATTTTCTACTAATGTTAGGAAATTGTCCGGATGGTGTGGAAGAAACATTGGCCCAACATCTACACCATTGGCTAGTAAGTGGGTCACTCGACATGTTATCCCAGAGACTAAATCTTGAGACATTAAAAATGTTCATGGGATCAAGGTGCATGAGAAACATGGAGCCAGGACATCGTGGCTTCCATGTGGAACTAGTGGTGAGTATGATTGGTACAAAAGTGACCCGCCTGTCAATTCTTCCCAATGGTGTAACCCTAAATCATTTATATGAGAACACTAGGAAGAGGAGTGGGATGTTGTCACTTCAAATTTCTCACCCTGGAGGAACACTAGGGTGGAGGAAATGAATGTGTCAGGAAAGAACAAGACAGATGACGTAAGGTGAGTGTATGGTAGAGCCCGTAATGATGTAGAAAAAATTGGTGGGAAGGTGGTCCCACCTGACAGGTCAACTGCCATAGAGACCTTAGGAGGTCAAGATAATACAATAAGAGGAGCATCGGGAGTTGAAGACTTGGGATGATGAGACATTGTCACATGTAAGCCAATAAGAATAGGGTCAGCGGAGGTAAGCCCCCCAATCCACATGGGTGAAATGTCCTTCCTTCATGACGCCAATAAGGGGAGGGGAGGAGTGGCACAAAGATCACGAACCATTGGACAGGGCATAGTTGATGTGGGGCCTAGAACCATGAGATGTAACCAAAATTATACCACCCCTTGTTTGGTTTAACCATCAAGCGTTTTACCTCGATGCATTCCATAGACCTAATAGAACAGTGTGGGGTGTCAATTGGAAAGAAGTTTAAGTAATATTAGGATGCTACGTTAGGTTGGCTTGAGCGTGTGGATCAACAATGGAGGATCACTGCCAAGGATTTGACGGTGGGTGCATGCCCCTCTAGGATGATGCCTGCTGGGAGAGGACCCCCTGTGCACATTTTTGATCTATATTTTGTGATAAATGGCAAAGAGTACATACACCCTCCCCCCCCCTCCTCCTTCTTGTGACACCAATGTGGGGCTAACCATCTGAACAAGTCATATATCTACCTCAGGTTAATCTTGGTCGTTGGACTTGCAGCACACAACAGGGTCCACTAGGTTCAAAATGGAGCCATTCTCCATTGGAACAAGGAATTAGATGAAATAGTTGGCCCATTCCATGTGGCGACATAACATGGGATAACCCAAGGTTCATATGTGAATATATCTATAATTATGTACATATATCTATGTGCATAAAGAGTGTTACTGAGAGTAGGGTAGGAGGCCAATGATAAAGGATTAAGAATACACATACACGCACACGCACACACTCACACACACATATTTATATAACTAAGCAAAGAAAATAAAAGAGATAAAATAAAAATTAAGACGTATGGTTATCTCATTCCTTTAGCAGTTACATGAGGACCTGGATTGGAAGAGAAAACCATCTCACCTGGAAGTAAATATGGGGTGGGTTGTTATGGTCTCCATTGGTGTCTCCATGAATGTAGATACTAAACTCATTTTATTTATTAAATCAGGTCTAGTTGCAGTGAAATATATAAAAAAACCCACTATACTTTTGTATAGTGATGAATTTGCATTGTTTCTACAATCTTCTTTATTAATTTCAAACCTGCGGTTATTGGTTTTGGCATAGGCTTGTTGTTTTTCATTTTAAACTATTCAAGATGCTTGCTTGATTGAGAAATAAAAATTATATATTCCATTTGTTTCACTTTTTTGCATATAAAATACCTTAACAATCCCAAATTTGTCATTTCAAACTCGTTTTCTTGATTTCTTTGAAATAAAAATTGAGTATATCATCACTCTTTGTGAAAATTAAATCATCTACATAGAAAACCATAATTAAAATATTACCATCACTTTCTTTGATGTAGAGGGTATTCTCACCATCACTTTTGCTAAATCCGTTGTTCAAGAAATATGAGCATATTCTTTTATACCATGAACGTAGTTTTTGCTTAAGCCCATAAAGAGCTTTCTTTAGTCAATACACTTTGTCTTCTTGGACTTGAACCTCATAACTCGGTGGTTGCTCCACACACACTTCCTCCTTTAATATTCCATTCAAAAAGGTTGATTTCATGTCCATTTGATATACCTCCACTTATGTTGGGGTACTATTGCCAAAATTGTCCTCACAATTTCCATTGTTGCAACTAGCACAATTTTTTTCAGTGCCTTCGAGGTTGTTGTTTGTATCCCTTAACAACCAACCTTGATTTATCTCTTTCTATCCTTCATTTCACATTTTTTTTGGTATTATGTACCCATTTTACACCTATGACTCCTTTTCCTTATGGAAGATTCACTAACTCCCATATATCATTCATTTCTATAGAATTTATTTTGTCATCCATTGTAGCTACCTATTCTTCCTCCTTAATTGTATCTTCAAAATTAATTGGATTGTCTACATGAGAAAATAAAGGAAAAAAGAGAACTCAAACGCGTTGGCATTATGGCTAATGTGTTTTCCTTGATGGCAACATACTTGATAAATATGTACTTGATGTCAACATTATGATATTATGATGATTGTGGAACTCATGCAGATTGGTATAAATGATACATAGGATGTGGACAAAAAAATGGTAGTTCAATGATAGATGGATGACGAAATGGAAGTCTGAGAAAGTATACATGGTTCCTAGGAATAAGGGTGACGTACATATGTAGGTCCTATAAGTAAAAGTCGTGTACATAATCTGAAACATGGAAATTTGGATACCATGGGTCATTACCATGGTATTTTTCAATAGTAAGTGAGGCAAAAATGTTGATATGATCCCATTAACAAATACTAACGACATTACGAAAGGATTTACCTAAGGTATTGGCTAAGGAGAAAGCTACATAAGGAGATGGGGATGAAAGTGCTAAGTGTGCAAGTAAATGAGTTTATTCATATATGATTTGATCTGAAACAGGTGTGCAATAGGGAGAAAGGAGATGGTTCATATTTATTGATAGATCTAAAAGTGTAGTAAAGATTAATGAATACACCTACCTGATTTGTTTATGCTTGTAGATAATAATGATAGATCTGTGGTTGTAACGATGATATGATATAAATATGTGATAGTGAAGGTTGCGACACATGAGTTATGTTTGCAACGAAGCTTTGCTTTAGTAATTTAAGATCAGTATGTTGGTTTGCCTCTAAAAAGTTGTGTGCATACGTAGATTGGTTTCTAAATAGTTGCGTATATATTCTGAGATTTATGTTGAGATTTGTATGTAAGTGTTGTATATGATAAGCACGTATATACATAATTCTACTTAATAAATATTGCACATATATTCTAGGTTGTATTTGGTCATGGTTTATAGTTATGCTTAATGATGATCATTCCGTTATACTTACGGATGTCTGTTGATTATGTCCCTATCTTCATAATTTGTATTTGACAATGTTTATTGGGTTGATAGTTGATTGGAATAATTGGTAATGATGTTATCGTCTGTTAATATGTGATTGGTTCAATACTTGATTTAGTGAGTGTATTAAAGTTATAAAGATTCAGTTAGCTAAATAATTCACTGTTCGGTAATTTGAGGTTTGTACACAGGTTTTATGTAGAGGAAGAGTGTATAAACACAGGTTCTCTTAAGAATATCCGTGCACATATTCTGATGTTCATTTATACTTGTTTGGTTATATATTCAATATTTGTATGCTTCAGAGATTCAGTTGGTTTACAATGATTCGATTTTTATGATTAAGTATTTCAGTTTGGCATATTTGGTTTGGGTTTATTGTTGGGTTGGGTCGAGTATGAAAAATTTATGAGAAGTGGCTTGCAGTTTTTATGTTTTCTTGACAAACAAATCCAATGTAAAACATTTTCAAACGTGGCCCAAAAGGTGTTGAGGGATGTAGCCTTCAGTGTGGGAGTAGGAGCTCCCTTCTGGTAGGATTCAGTAAACAAGATTAGGGGGTTGTAGCTCCGTTCTAGTGGGTATTGGAGAACGAGTGGAGGTTGTAGCCTCCTAGAGGTTGGTTCTGTGTACTGGTAAGAGTTACACAAGTATTAAATTTAAGGAAGATTTTATAATAACAAAGAATACAAAGACAATGACAACAGTCGTTTTCTCCCACATTGGGTTTCCCCCCTAAATCTTGGTGTACGATGTGTGTTTCTCATGTGATGTGACTTATCTATTCTTTATTGCATACTCGATGGCTAATGAATTAATAATGCAATGGTTAATTTAACTTAATGATGAATGTTATGACATATTGTTGGTCACAATTCCCACATAATTGTTCCACAAAATTATGGGTACCCTCCATTTTACATGTTGGAAAACTCCTTTCCTTCTTGGAACTTTGGTGACTGATGGCTTCTTTTATCGCTATTGCTTGGCTTTGGAACTTTCAACTGTTTAAGATTCTATCATGCTTTGAGTGTATCCTTCATTATGGTCATGATATTTTCAATTTTACTCGCTTAATTGTGATTATCTTTTCACTACATTTTGCGTTCATGATGACATTCACAATGATTGGTCATTAGAAGGTGATGTGACACTTCCAATTTCCACGTCATCCCATATTATGGCTTAAGGCCTCACATGTTTGTTTGTTTCTTGGTCCTCCTCTACCACTTGACACATACATAGATTAAAGAGATTGGTCATTTCCATACTAATTGTAAAAAATATTGCAATGAATTTGTAAATAATATGTAAATAATATATAAACTATGTTCAACATATATATTGTAAATACAAATTATCATGATATTGTAAAATAACATACCGTGTTAACCCAAAAGGGATGGTAAAATATTAAAAGATATATTGTAATGTTTTGTAATACTATGGTATAACATTAACGAAAAACATTACAACATAAAACACAAATATCATAAATATTTCATTGTAGTATATTGTAAATAAAAATAAACATATAAAATAATATACTGTATAAAAATATCAAGTAACCACTACCTCAAAATTAACTTAGTACGACCTTGTTGATGCCCGAAAATCGTTGTATCAACATTGGGGGATAACCACCCGGTCCGGACATTAATACAACTCCTTTTCCGTTTGGAATGGTGGCTCCGACTGGGGATAATGGGACCAGTTTCCCAGCAATGAATAAACAAAATGAATGAATGATTGATTGACTAATCTAATGATAGGCGAATAACTTAATTTATCAGCAAAATAAAAAAAGAATTACTACTAATCCCGGGAACTATTGTACTTTGAAGTGTAGTGCTTGATGATCTATGTTTATTAACAGGCATGTAGATGACTCCATCTAATAAACATGGACATTTACTCATTCAAGGATTACTTTGCTTAAATAGTTAAACAAAGTGATTAACGCAATATTGCTACACTCATCATTTATATCATCAATACATATATGATCAAAAGAAAAGCATTACCATAAACATCCACTAGTGGAGGGAATAAAGAAATGTTGTTAAAACACATACATATATTCGATAATAGCAAAGGCGATCAAATAACAATTCATATAAAAAGAATGGATTCAGACATAGATAATAGTACCATATGAGCTGCGAGTCACTCTCCAATATCAATCGCTATTTGAAATTCTTCCTCTAATGCAGAAATACTTTCAAACAAAGACAGTAGTGCACATTTGCATAAAAGCTTCTTTGCCAAAATCAGAATGATTGGTCCAGTTTTATAAAAGAATATGCCTGAAGTACAGTAGTGCAACTTCAGGTTTTAAGTCAAGTAAAAAACTTTACGACCCTTTCTAAAAACATGAAAGGGTCTATAAATACTGAATTAAACTAACTATCTATGAAACTGAAATCCTACTTAATTGGTATCAAATGATTTTGAATATCTCCTTTTCAGCAACCTGGCAGTCGGCGACATGAATCATCAAGTAGGTTGTTTGCCTTTAAACTTGAGCTAACTTATCGCAAGCATTGGCTCCACTTCGGGCGGTCTGTTGAGGCGAGAGTTAAGCTGGGCGGCATAGGTGGCATCCTGAATATCGGGGATAATATACCTGATTGCATCTGTAAGGGATTTGACGGCGGCTCTTTGACTGTGTGGTTTTACCAAGAAGAACCAATAGGTGTCCCATGTTAAACTATTAACTCCAGCAATTAATCTCCCCTTTTCCTCTAGATCTGGATAACATGACTACTCCAATGTTTTCACCGTTGTCATTTTACCTGGAGTGCATTGGGAAATCATGTTTGACAAGTAGAGAGTATTATTAACCAATTCAACCAAATTATTTGTGGTTGATTTGCATCTTGAAATTGCCCTCTCTGCTTTCATTAACTGGGACTGCCATTCTGTAAACAATATTTCTTTATATGACTCTAAAATTCTTGGTAAATTTGCCGCTTGTCCCTGATCGGTATCTTGCAAGTCAAGAAATTCAGTTAATGTTTCTTCAACTTGATCCAATTCTGTTCTAGCCTTTTCTGTTTGTTTACTTATTGATGCCGTCAATTCGCATAATGGTTCCGCCTGGGCGATTTGTTGACATAGAAGCTTGATTTGTGTTATTAATGCATTATTTATCTGTAATGCTTCTAATTTGAATTCGGCTATCTGTGGAATGCCCTTTGTCTTCTCAAGTTGTGCTGATAGTTGAGCAATCTGCTCATCTTTTGACTTCAGCATTTGTTCATTTGCTGCCCTCAGTTGTGCAAAAGCTTCAGACAACTCTTTCTGCTTCTGGATTGCGTTGTGATCAATCCTCTGTTTCTCTTCCCGCAATTGTTGAGTTAATTGATTATTTATTTGCTGTTGTGTTAACAATTGCTGTTCTGCCTGCTCCACTTTCTGTTGTGCTTCTGTTAGCTGTGCTTGCAACAAAAAGATTTCCTGGTCTTTTGTTTTTAATAAAAGACTCACCTCTGATGCCTTGTCTATTGTTGCTACCGAATAGGCTCCAGCATATTGTGATAGTTTTGTTAGGTCATCAGAGGGGTAAAATTCCTCCTTCCAAACCACATTGCCCGTGACCGTCTGTTTTGGGAAAAGGGAAGGTTGATCAGTCCTTCTTCTCTTCCTCTGTCGTTTTACCACAGCTTTGTGCCTTGGGCTATAGAAGACATCCAAGGGAGGAATTTCTTCTATCTGCAAAATGATTTGATCGGAGGGGTCCTTTGGGATTATTTCTACTTCCTTTGAACTGGGTAGGCCGCTGGTTCCACTTTGAACCTGTTGTGAAGTGGTTTCCTGTGTATCTGCCGCTTTCGAAGTTTCGGTGTCCTTTGAACATTCAAGACTACTGATAATTGAATCAAATTGCTGCCATTCCTGGAGCAATTTGGGATCAATTTGAGTATCCACATTCACCTCTATGTTGCTCTGTTTCTGCTCTTTAGTCTGGGTTTCCTCCCACACCTTCTCTGTTCTTTTGTTGTAACCGACGGTTCCTTTGAATGTTGTTGTTCAGGCTCGCTTGGTCTTGTTGCTGGGGTTGTTGCTTAACAGATCTAGAGGCAGAGTTTGCAACCTCTGTGCTCTAAGTCTGTTGAATTCAACTAACCCTTCATCATTGTATTCCATTATGGACAACGATCTAACTTGATACATTGATTCAGCCGAGGAGAACAAGTCATCAATTTTATCTTCTATATGATCAAACTTTGTCAATTTGGCCTGTTCAAGAGCATTATAGGCAACTTTGTTGGGATCAAATCGCCTGTTAGGGAGAGTTGCTAGAGTTAATGATTTCATCTTCGTAGCTTCTTTTTCTACATGTTTGAAATCATGCAATGTGTAGACACCACATCTCAGAGGAAATGAGGGCCAGACCCGCTTCTTATTTTTCTTGAGAGTTTGTGTAACTCCCTCGGCAGTAATCTGATAGGTTATCTCCCTTGCCAGCAGTTTATCAGGTATGTACAAAGGAAGGACATGAGGTTCAGCTTGGCTGCCGAAAATTCTTACATAAGTAAATTTCTCCTCTCCGAACCATCTTCCTATTGATGTTAAATCAATCCCTGCTTGGTAAGAAATTTTGGGAGCAGGTTTATTAAAAATAGAATAATGAATGGGTAACATGAAGCTGTTGCAGACTTGGTACAAATGGTGCTTATAGGAAGTCTTCCACAATTTCTGATGGTATATGTGAATAGATGTGGGGTCTTGTGGAGTCCACCTCCAGCCGAGTACAGGAAACTCATAATTAAAACACAGGGTATTTAGTATATAAGCACTGTAGTAGAATGGGGGAATAATCCTTTCTGAGACGGAAGTTTTAGTTCTAAAACTAAGAACTGTGGTCGCTAGCTTATCTGACAGTATGGTTGCCCAATCCATTATCTCACTATTACATGCCGCTTCCATCAAGGGAACCATTTCTATAGTGAAATTAGCGGAATCGTGCAACCCCCACAATCTACACATCATTATCCCAGCATAACAATACGGAGAACATAGAGAATCAACAGAGTACTTACCGGAAGTTTCATGCTTGTGTTTCACCGGATTTTTCCTCCATTCTCGAATGGGTTCGGATTCAGTTTCATTCTCATTTTGGAATTTATCTGGAAATGCCTTGTTGTACTTCTTCTCTGGCTCAGGCAAATGATACATTTGCCTCAAATCATCAGCCTTGAATGAACCGAAGATTCTCCCATCTCTGGTGCAGAAAGTTCTGTCTGTGATTGGGATTTCCTCAATTGCCCACTTTACTACATCCGTATATGGGAGAATTTGTTCCCGAGCCGCTATCCGATGAAGGAAAGAGTCGGCCAAGTCTTTCAAAGTACCATCAGATTTTCTACTGGAACCCGCTGTAGCTTGTACTGCCGTCACCTTTGGTTCTTCAGCTTCGATCAAATTATAGGTACTTTGCCAAGTGGTCTTGGCAAGTCCTGAACATGTAGTATCAGATATTAATCCTTTCTTTTTATTTGCTGGATCAGCGACGGCTTGTCTTGTGGCTGGTGCAGTGGAAGCGACTGTGGTTTTCTTAGACTTCTTCCCCATTCTGCTTGAATCTATTACTTCGGAAGAATTCTGCACAGTAGTGGAAATAAGCATAACACAGAGAATTGGTAGCGAAAACAAATACGAGTGAGATATATTGATCAATGCATGATGAGGGATTAACTTAAAAGTGGCCGCGGATACAATCTATGAGAAGATTTTTTAAGCTTACTATTTCATTAAATGGCCATTAAAACCCGCCAATCCTTTAAATGCTCATCATATCTCTTATCGGCCGCATGATTTGTTTAAGCGTGCCTTGGACGTTTTGGCGGTTGAGCGCAGGTGAATCACTGTTTGAAAGATAAGGCCTTAAATACGAATTAATCGTAATACCTCTGCTTTAATGACTTTTTGAAGTTTGCGCTTTTGGCTTTATCGCAATCTGGTGTCAGGGAAAACATAAATCTTCATATTGACACCTTTTGAAATCCCCGATCTCGATAGTGATATCGCATCGCATCGCATTGGGAGTATGGGCACTTTAAAAGCATGCATGGTATATAGCGGATTGCCGATAGTCGATATCGCATCGCATCGCATCAGATCGAAAGGCACTTTAATTATGGGAACTTATGATTGCCGATGTCCGATGGGCTATTGCATGTTATCGCGTCGGAGCAAACCAATGGGTTTTTAAATTATGCCTCCTTTGTCATTGCGATATGCGATCTTGCGATCACTTTATCGCAATGATAAAAGATTGATTATTTATATTATAAAACCAAAATTGGTTTGTCAAAAAGGTTTTTTGTAATGTTTTCATTTTGTTTTCTAACCTTTTTGAATAATACAAAGTTGATACCAATCAAAACTAAAAGGGACCCATTTCATATGATAGTTTTGTGAATAAAAATGATATGAAATGGGGGGTTGTTGTAGAGCACAACAATTGGCGATTCATTGGAAGAACAATTATCTCTGAAAGGTATGGAAATACTTAAACTTTTTCAAAATAGAGTTCTAATCAAAAGGGAAAATTCTAATATAACTAGGTATATATGCATTCCGAGTAAAATGAAACTATCTTTGCTAATTTCCTCTCTTATTTAAAATTAGATACATTTTAAGTTTTAAATAGGCATCTATTTGTTTATAATGATAAAACAGAAAACCTTTCCAAATCAGCTTTTATAGTTAACTCGTCTGTCATAGGTAGAGCCTCTGTTGCCAGCAAACGTTCATAGTTTCGACAGGGATACCTTTTAACCATATTATTGTCCATTATACCATCCATTTAAGAGTGTGATTAACAGAATGAATTCAAAACATGTTTTCATATTTTGTATTTCCTTTTTCTGTTATTGCTAAGACAAAAAGCCATTGTCCTGGTTTGGTGGCCAACTATTTGACAATGCCATTCACTGGTAGTAATCTAACCGAACAAGCTAGCTCGTGATGAGACCCCTTGTCTTATAATTCTAAGCCATTACCCTGTTTTGGTATGCAGTATTGGTAATGTCGGTTAAACTATTTCCCAGTGATCATGGTAAGCAGGCTTGTAATAAGACCTCTTATCTTTTATATCAAATATTTTAGAATTACACTCTGAGTAACCATAAACTTTGGTGAATGGGATGGACAATTTTCTCCTTAAGAGTAAATGGATGACAGGGTAAGAGTTGAAGATGCTGAAATTGGATTAGTTTTTGTTTTGATATTGATAACCTTTTTGTGACCAATTTGAAAACAAAAATGATTTACAATACTTCTAAACTTTGAGAAGAGTTCACAAAAATTGAAGTGTGGTTTCGGAATGAAAATATACCTAGTTTCCTAGAAATGTTCCTCTTATCTAAAACTTCTATTATTTTAAAAGTAAATATCATCACTTCTTCTGTTGAGAAACTTTTAAGTACAACAAAGGTCAATGGAAGATACCTTACAACTTTATTTTCTAATGGTCCTACAAACTACAAAATTCTATTAAAAGGAGAAGGGGTTACCTTCTCAATTGAAGAATTTCTTTAAGATAAGGCCATTAACAGGGAGAGAATCTCTCAAACCTGATAAATCTTGTAATATGAAGGACGAATGGCCTATCTTCTCACAGATCTGAAATGGCCCAAGCCACATCTTTTGGAACTTGGTGTGTTTTCCCTTGTCTTCATGGGCTTTGTCCCATTTCAGAACTAAATCACCGACTTGAAATTGTTTTGAACCGGATGAGACTGAATCAAAGGATGACTTGATGATTTGCTGATGTTTTGCATGAATAACCTTGGCTTTTTCTCTTTCCTCTTCTAATTTTAGAATTTGGTCATGTCTAAGTTGAATAGAAGAAGAAGGGCTTTCCTCAATAAACTGAACTAGGGCTAGGGAAGGAAGGACAATATTTGTTGGTAGCAGTGCTTCTTTTCCATATACAAGATTGAACGGAGAAGATCCTATGGAAGCCTTCTGTGTTATCTTATCAGCCCATAGTGCGAATATTAAGGATTTGTGCCATTTTTTATGATTCTGTTCGATGGTTCGCTTAATAATTTTAATCAGATTTTTATTTGTAGACTCTGCTAAACCATTACCCTGGGGATAGTAATTAGCAGAATATTTTAATTTAAATCCTCTTTTAATAGCGAAATCAAACATAGCATTGCCTGAAAAGTAAGATGCATTATAAAAAACAAGAGCATTTGGGACACCAAACCTGGTAATGATGAATTGATCTATGAATTCAATGATTGCCTCAGAATTTGTTGTCTTCAAAGGAATTGCTTCAACCCATTTAGTAAAATAATCAGTAGCAGTAAGGATATACTTATGCTGTTTGGAAGAATGAGGAGTAATTTCCCCAATGATGTCCAATCCCCATTGCTCAAATGGCTGTTCAATGTTGACTGGTTGCAAAGGGAAAGCTGGTTTTCTTTGCCTTCCACTAGAAGTTTGACAATTTCGACATTTCCTTACATATTCATGAGCATCTCTAAACAGAGTGGGCCAGTAATATCCAGCATGAATGATTTTATGGGCTGTTGTATCAGCTCCAAAATGTCCTCCTACTGGTCCATCATGTAATTCCTGCAAGACCTTTTGTGCTTCAGGTTTTTCTAGGCATCTTAATAAGATTGAATCATAATTTTGCCTAAAAAGCACATCATCAATAATTGTGAAATTTTTTGCTTTCAATCTAATGGCCCTTTTGTTTTTGTAAGACAGGTTAGGAGGTGCATACCCATTTTTCAAATAAAAGATTAAGTCAGCATATTGTGATTCCGAATCAGTAATACTTATCTGGTTGATTTCTTCGGTTTGATCTGTATCACCTGATTCTGGAATGTTGGATGCTCCTGCCAATAACCTGCAAAAACCTTGGCCTCTAACAATCTTTGCTGGTTTAATTTCTAAATCATATTCTTGAAGTGATGTAACCCAGTTTGACCTTTTTTCACCTAGTTCTCTTTGGATTAATAGTTTCCTTACTGCAGGGAAGGGAACTATAACTTTTGTGTGGGCTTTTAAAAGGAAGGGTTTGTAATGTTTGACAGCTTTATATACAACAAAGGCTTGTTTTTCTACTTCGGAGTAATTCAATTCAGCACCTTGAAGATTTGAACTATAAATGAAATGGGTGCTTCCGAATTGTGATCGTTGATCTGTGTAAGTACTGCTGCATAAGATAAATTGGATGCGATAGTGTACAATGTGAAATGATTGAAAAAATTAGGAGTATTTAAAGCGGGGGCATTAATTATTGATTGTTTGATTAAATCAAACGCTTCCTTTTCTGCTGATCCCCACTTAAAAACTGAATTTTTCTTAATCATAGTTTGAAGTGGCAAAATGATTTGACAAAAGTCTGGAACAAATCTTTTAACAAAATTGATTTGGCCTAAAAATGACTGCATGGATTTTTTATTATGAGGGAAAGGGATTTCAGAGATTTCTTTGATCCTATCGGGATCAATATAAATGCCATCTTTAGAAACAATAAAGCCTAAGAGTTTTCCTTGGTCAAGAGCGAAGAAGGATTTTTTAGGGTTAAGAGAAATACCATATCTTTTGCAGCGTTGAAAGATTTGATTTAAATCCTGCAAATGATTGGACTTCTCCTTAGAAAATACAGTAATATCGTCTAGGTAGACGACTACTGTTCTGTTAATCAACCCTTTAAAAGCTATATCCATCGCTCTTTGGAACGTCGCTCCTGCATTAATAAGTCCGAAAGGCATTTTTTGATACGCATATGTTCCCCATTTTGTTCTGAATGTGGTCTTGAGTTGGTCATCAGGATGGACCAAAACTTGGTTATATCCTGAGAAACCGTCTAGAAAGGACATTAACTCAGAGCCTGCTACTGATTGGAGTATCTGCTCCATAGTAGGTAATGGGAAATTATCTTTTAAGCTCGCCTTGTTCGGATTTCTGAAATCTATACAAATCCTAATGTCGCCATTTTTCTTTCTGACTGACACCATATTGGAGACCAAGTTTGAGTGCCGAACGGGAAAAATAATCTTAGCTTTCAAGGGTTTATTAAGTTCAAATTTTATTTGACTCTCTAAGTTCGAGTGTATTTTTCTCAGCTTTTGCTGAATTGGTTTCTGTTCGGGAAGCATTGGAATGGTATGTTGGATGATGGATGTATCATATGTCTTTAAATCATCATATTTCCAAGAAAAAACATGTTTATTCTTCCGTAACAGTTTAATGAATGCTTCCTTTTCTTCCAAGGAAAGTCCTAATCCTAAATTAATGTTTTGAGGAGTTTGCTCAGTGCCAAGGTTTATCAATTCAAACCTTAAGGTAGAGCTTTGGAGCTTTGTATTGGTCACAGGTTTAAACCTGTCTTTAATATCATAAAGATCCTCAAGCTTCACCACAGGCTTAGGGATTGAATTCTCCTCGGGTTTACCTCTCATTTGATGGTCATGCTCATTTTCCTCGATGATTTGATCATCATAGGACTTTTCAGAAGTTAAAAACTGTAAAATGTCTTACATCATGGTTGAATACTCTCCAATTAGTTACATTGTCAGGAATTGATGGCCTAAAAAGCAATTCTACTGAAAATCTATCTGGGCTATAGTCTTCGGAAGGTAGGAGCTTGGAAGCAACATTGGCTAGCAGGTCGGCTGCCGAATTTTGAGACCTGGGAATAGAAGAAATATTTAATGCCGAAAAGTGGGAGGTGAGTTCCTGTACCAATGATTGATAATGTTTGAGATGGGTGGAAAGACAATGAATTGTATTCCTTACCTGTTTGATAACAATTTCAGAATCTCCAAACACTTTCAAATATTGGACCTTGAGGCCAATAGCTTTATATAGTCCTTGGACTAAGGCTTCGTATTTTGCTGTGTTATTTGTGCATTCAAATTCTAACCTACAGGACAACATTGGTTTTTCTCCTTGCGGGCTAATCAAAATACATCCTGCTCCTGAGCCCTCACTAGATTTGGACCCATCGAAATATAACGACCAAAATAAAGAAGTATTAACAATTTTATTTATAGTTTTCTCAGTGTCATTGAAACATCTTGACCTATCTGTTTGTGAATAATTTTTGATCTGAGATGTAAAATGGTTTACTGAGAAAGGGGATGGTTGGGCAGCGAAGTTGCCAAAGAATGACTTCGATGAATAATTCCCCAAAATGTTGTTATTAAATGCTATTGGTTGATTTTCTTGTTCAAATTCAGTAACTGTATGGGTCATATGCTTTTCCCGATCGATTCTTATTTGATTTGGCTTACCCTTATAGGGAAGCCACATATGTGACCAATCGGTAGAAATATACCCATGTAGTTTTTCAGACCAATCCATACTCAAGATCAAACCATAAAATTCAGGTATATCAACGATCAAGATATCAATTCTTTGTACTACTCTGGGATCAGCAGATAGCCTGATAGTTACGGAGTTGATCTCTCCCAAAACCTGTACTTTAGTTCTATCCAACTGTACAATGTGAATAGCAGACTTCTGGGGTTCAATGTTCAGTTTGGAACAAACTGAAGCTGGCATTATGTTAGAAGATGCCCCTGAGTCAATCAAACAGTTGTGCAGGTTTCTATTGTAGATCTCATAGGTTAGAAGGAAAGGTGGAGTATGAGAATTTGATCTATCTCCAATCAGAACTGCATCAGTAGCTTCAACCATACCAGAAGGTGGTTGACCTGTATCGTTTGCAGCTTTAGCACTGGGAAGGGGTGAAGTAGGAACAACATTTAATTCTTTGAGAAGCAATTTTTGCTGATGTTTCAATTTACTAAGTTCAAACATGGTAATGTTTGCCTTAGTCTTTTTCATGTCATCAACAATATTGTAATCCATTGAATCAGACACTACCAGTGTCTTAGATGTTGATGGGATTGTTGATGTTGAAGGTTGGTTTTGTGGAATTGTTACAGGTGGCTTCTTTGGGGGTACCTTTTCCTTTGTTGTAGCAGCACCTGCACTTCTTTTCTTCAAAGTTGTCTGAACGGGTTCGGAGGTGCCTCTACTCCTGGTAGTGACAGGAAATGCTTCTTCTTCGTTTTCTATATCGGAGTTAGGCAATATAAAATCCCACATTCCATGACATTCAACAACTTCCTCTTCTTCATCAGTTGGTGTAGTTGTTTCTTCTTCTCCTTCTTCAAGATCTGAATCTGCATTTAATATAACAGTTGGTGGTTTTGATTCAGTTTTCTTGTAATTTCTAAAGGGTCTTTTGGTTGAGGTTTCGGCTACTTGTTTTTTGATTTCAACCATTTCATTCGACATAGTTTTGAGAACCTTTTGTAGACCCTCCATGTCATATGGATCTTTAGGGGTTTTCTTCTTTGAATCATCTTTAAAAGAGACTTTTTTGGCTTTTCTATCTTCCAAAGCAGCTTTCTTCTCTAGAGCATTAATACATTTCTCCACAGCAAGTGCTTCTTTCATGTTTTTAGCTAAAGTAGTTTTTCCAGCCCTGTCCAAAAAAATAGCTATATTGGCAGGGAGGGCAATTATATACCACTCGCTTCTGATTTGCTCACTTGGTTTGGAGGTTGTTGGGATTTTGTTCAAGAGTTTATTGAATCGTGCACTGAATTATTTAATAAGTTCCCTATGCTCTATCCTAAGATTGGAGAGATCATTTATTAGTGTAGCTAAAGACCTATCATCTCCATACTTAGTAAGAAACTGTTCTTGGCAAGTCGTCCAACTGGTAATGGAACCAGAAGGAAAGAAAAATACCAGGATCCTGCTGATCCTTGCAAAGTATAAGGGAAAAGCCTAACGACAACATCTTGCTCTGTTACTCCCTTCAGGTTAACTGCCAACATGAAGTTATTAATATGTTTCTCAACTTGTGTTCCATCATCTGGGTTAAACTTGGGTAGCCATTTTTCAGGTGCATCAGGTAATGCATGCAATGGAGCGGGCATATTGACTGCACCGGCCTGGTCCATGGATCTGCCATTGTAACCGCAGTAGTGGATGATATTACTGTTAAACTTACAGAAGTCTGGGTTGGAGTTAATATTAAGGATTGCGTAGTTTTGGATGCTGCGGTTGCTAATCCCTGATGAACAACAATGTGTGATGAGGGAGTGGATGGTTGACTTCGCACGGGGGAAGGTGAGATGGAGGATGTGGATGAAAGCTCTTCACTGTCAGATCCTTCAGTGTTTTTCTTTGCCTTTTTCCTTTTGGGTAAAGGGAACTCAGTGGGTTCAATACCGAGCTTTCCGCTCTGAAGTCTGGTGAGAGGGTGAGGTAAATTAAACTGCGAAGTCGCACTGCTTTGAGATACCTCAGATTTCTGTGGTGAAATCGAGAAGCTCTGAAGTTTGTGGATAAGAGACTGGACTTCAGGGGATTCAAGACTTAGTTGTTCTGGAGTATGATGGGTTTGAGCAGTGGTAGTTGATTCCTCTTCTTCTTGCTTGGATACTGGAGAACCAACATGCAATTGGGAAGTACGAGGTGATGCGGAGGGAGAATTACTCTTAGAATGGCCTGCAGATTTGGGTTTGCTTGCCATTCACAGTTGAGGCCCTCCTTCTAGCGCCAAAAATGTTGATGCTCCGAAAATCGTTGTATCAACATTGGAGGATAACCACCTGGTCCAGACCTTAATACAACTCCTTTTCCGTTTGGAATGGTGGCTCCGACTGGGGATAATGGGACCAGTTTCCTAGCAATGAATAAATGGAATGAATGAATGATTGATTGACTAATCTAATGATAGGCGAATAACTTAATTTATCAGCGAAATAAAAAAAGAATTACTACTAATCCCGGGAACTATTGTACTTTGAAGTGTAGCGCTTGATGATCTATGTTTATTAACATGCATGTAGATGACTCCATCTAATAAACATGGACATTTACTCATTCAAGGATTACTTTGCTTAAATAGTTAAACAAGGTGATTAACGCAATATTGCTACACTCATCATTTATATCATCAATACATATATGATCAAAAGAAAAACATTACCATAAACATCCATTAGTGGAGGGAATAAAGAAATGCTGTTAAAACACATACATATATTCGATAATAGCAAAGGCGATCAAATAACAATTCATATAAAAAGAATGGATTCAGACATAGATAATAGTACCATATGAGCTGCGAGTCACTCTCCAATATCAATCGCTATTTGAAATTCTTCCTCTAACGCAGAAATACTTTCAAACAAAGACAGTAGTGCACATTTGCATAAAAGCTTCTTTGCCAAAATCAGAATGATTGGTCCAGTTTTATAAAAGAATATGCCTGAAGCATAGTAGTGCAACTTCAGGTTTTAAGTCAAGTACAAAACTTTACGACCCTTTCTAAAAACATGAAAGGGTCTATAAATACTAAATTAAACTAACTATCTATGAAACTGAAATCCTACTTAATTGATATCAAATGATTTTGAATATCTCCTTTTCAGCAACCTGGCAGTCGGCGGCATGAATCATCAAGTAGGTTGTTTGCCTTTAAACTTGAGCTGACTTATCGCAAGCATTGGCTCCACTTCGGGCGGTCTGTTGAGGCGAGAGTTAAGCTGGGCGGCATAGGTGGCATCTTGAATATCGGGGATAATATACCCGATTGCATCTGTAAGGCATTTGAGAGCGGCTCTTTGACTGTGTGGTTTTACCAAGAAGAACCAATAGGTGTCCCATGTTAAACTGTTAATTCCAGCAATTAATCTCCCCTTTTCCTCTAGATCTGGATAACATGACTGCTCCAATGTTTTCACCGCTGTCAATTTACCTGGAGTGCATTGGGAAATCATGTTTGACAAGTAGAGAGTATTATTAACCAATTCAACCAAATTATTTGTGGTTGATTTGCATCTTGAAATTTCCCTCTCTGCTTTCATTAACTGGGACTGCCATTCTGTAAACAATATTTCTTTATATGCCTCTAAAATTCTTTGTAAATTTGCCGCTTGTCCTTGATCGGTATCTTGCCAGTCAAGAAATTCAGTTAATGTTTCTTCAGCTTGAACCAATTATGTTCTAGCCTTTTCTGTTTGTTTACTTATTGATGTCGTCAATTCGCATAATGGTTCCGCCTGGGCGATTTGTTGACATAGAAGCTTGATTTGTGTTATTAATGCATTATTTATCTGTAATGCTTCTAATTTGAATTCAACTATCTGTGGAATGCCCTTTGTCTTCTCAAGCTGTGGTGATAGTTGAGCAATCTGCTCATCTTTTGACTTCAGCATTTGTTCATTCGCTGCCCTCAGTTGTGCCAAAGCTTCAGACAACTCTTTCTGCTTCTGGATTGTGCTGTGATCAATCCTCTGTTTCTCTTCCCGCAATTGTTGAGTTAATTGATTATTTATTTGCTGTTATGTTAACAATTATTGTTCTGCCTGCTCCGCTTTCTGCTGTGCTTCTGTTAGTTGTGCTTGCAACAAAAAGATTTCCTGGTCTTTTGTTTTTAATAAAAGACTCACCTCTGATGCCTTATCTATTGTTGCTGCCGAGTAGGATCCAACATTTGTGATAGCTTTTTTAGGTCATCAGAGGGGTCAAATTCCTCCTTCCAAACCACATTGCCCGTGACCGTCTGCTCTGGGAAAAGGGAAGGTTGATCAGTCCTTCTTCTCTTCCTCTGTCGTTTTACCACAGCTTTGTGCCTTGGGCTATAGAAGACATCCAAGGGAGGAATTTCTTCTATCTGCAAAATGATTTGATCGGAGGGGTCCTTTGGGATTATTTCTACTTCCTTTGAACTGGGTAGGCTGCTGGTTCCACTTGGAACCTGTTGTGAAGTGGTTTCCTGTGTATCTGCCACTTTCGAAGTTTCGGTGTCCTTTGAACATTCAAGACTACTGATAATTGAATCAAATTACTGCCATTCCTGGAGCAATTTGGGATCAATTTGAGTATCCACATTCACCTCTATGTTGCTCTGTTTCTGCTCTTTAGTCTGGGTTTCCTCCCGCACCTTCTCCTGTTCTTTTGTTGTAATCGGCGGTTCCTTTGAATTTTGTTGTTCAGGCTCGCTTGGTCTTGTTGCTGGGGTTGTTGCTTAACAGATCTAGAGGCAGAGTTTGCAACCTCTGTTCTCTAAGTCTGTTGAATTCAACTAACCCTTCATCTTTGTATTCCATTATGGCCAGCGATCTAACTTGATACATTGATTCAGCCAAGGAGAATAGGTCATCAAATTTATCTTCTATATGATCAAACTTTGTCAATTTGGCATGTTCAAGAGCATTATAGGCGACTTTGTTGGGATCAAATCGCCTGTTATGGAGAGTCGCTAGAGTTAATGATTTCATCTTCGTAGCTTCTTTTTCTGCATGTTTGAAATCATGCAACATATAGACACCACATCTCAGAGGAAAGGAGGGCCAAACTTGCTTCTTATTCTTCTTGAGAGTTTGTGTAACTCCCTCAGCAGTAATCTGATAGGCTATCTCCCTTGCCAGCAGTTTATCAGGTATGTACAAAGGAAGGACATGAGGTTCAGCTTGGCTGCCGAAAATTCTTACATAAGTAAATTTATCCTCTCCGAACCATCTTCCTATTGATGTTAAATCAATCCCTGCTTCGTAAGAAATTTTGGGAGCAGGTTTATTAAAAATAGAATAATGAATGGGTAACATGAAGCCGTTGCAGACTTGGTACAAATGGTGCTTATAGGAAGTCTTCCACAATTTCTGATGGTATATGTGAATAGGTGTGGGGTCTTGTCGAGTCCACCTCCAGCCAAGTACAGGAAACTCAGAATTAAAACACAGGGTATTTAGTATATAAGCACTATAGTAGAATGGGGGGATAATCCTTTCTGAGACAGAAGTTTTAGTTCTAAAACTAAGAACTGTGGTCGCTAGCTTGTCTGACAGTATGGTTACCCACTCCATTATCTCACTATTACATGCTGCTTCCATCATGGGAACCATTTCTATAGTGAAATTAGCGGAATCGTGCAACCCCCACAATCTACACATCATTATCCCAGCATAACAATATGGAGAACATAGAGAATCAACATAGTACTTACCGGAAGTTTCATGCTTGTGTTTTGCTGGATTTTTCCTCCATTCCCGAATGGGTTCGGATTCAGTTTCATTCTCATTTCGGAATTTCTCCAGAAATGCCTTGTTGTGCTTCTTCTCTGGCTCAGGCAAATGATACATTTGCCTCAAATCATCAGCCTTGAATGAACCGAAGATTCTCCCATCTCTGGTGCAGAAAGTTCTGTCTGTGATTGGGATTTCCTCAATTGCCCACTTTACTACATCCGTATATGGGAGAATTTTTTCCTGAGCAGCTATCCGATGAAGGAAAGAGTTGGCCAAGTCTTTCAAAGTACCATCAGATTTTCTACTGGAACCCGCTGTAGCTTGTACTGTCGTCACCTTTGGTTCTTCGGCTTCGATCAAATTATAGGTACTTTGCCAAGTGGTCTTGGCAAGTCCTGAACATGTAGTATCAGATATTAATCCTTTCTTTTTATTTGCTGGATCAGCGATGGCTTGTCCTGTGGCTATTGCAGTGGAAGCGACTGTGGTTTTCTTAGACTTCTTCTCCATTCTGCTTGAATCTATTACTTCGGAAGAATTCTGCACAGTATTGGAAATAAGCGTAACACAGAGAATTGGTAGTGAAAACCAAATACGAGTGAGATATATTGATCAATGCATGATGAGGGATTAACTTAAAAGTGGCCGCGAATACAATCTATGAGAAGATTTTTTAAGCTTACTATTTCATTAAATGGCCATTAAAACCTGCCAATCCTTTAAATGCTCATCATATCTCTTATCGGCTGCATGATTTGTTTAAGCGTGCCTTAGACGTTTTGGCGGTTGAGCGCAGGTGAATCACTCTTTGAAAGATAAGGCCTTAAATACGAATTAATCGTAATACTCTGCTTTAACGGCTTTTTGAAGTTTGTGCTTTTGGCTTTATCGCAATCGGGTGTCAGGGAAAACTTAAATCTTCATATTGACACCTTTTGAAATCCCTGATCGCCGATAGCGATATTGCATTGCATCGCATTGGGAGTATGGGCACTTTAAATGCATGCATGGTATATAGCCGATCGTTGATAGCGATATCGCATCGCATCGGGGCGACCGGGAGTTTATCGCATCGCATCGGATCGAAAGGCACTTTAATTATGGGAACTTATGATTGCTGATGTCCGATGGGCTATTGCATGTTATCGCGTCGGAGCAAACCAATGGGTTTTTAAGTTATGCCTCCTTTGTCATTGCGATATGTGATCTTGCGATCGCTTTATCGCAATGATAAAAGATTGATTATTTATATTATAAAACCAAAATTGGTTTGTCAAAAAAGTTTTTTGTAATGTTTTCATTTTGTTTTCTAACCTTTTTGAATAATACAAAGTTGATGCCAATCAAAACTAAAAGGGACCCATTTCATAGGATAGTTTTGTGAATAAAAATGATATGAAATGGGGGGTTGTTGTAGAGCACAACAGACCCTTGTGCGATAAATATTTATATACATAAAATGACTAAAATCTACGGTTTTCCTATAGTGGTAATGGCCCAAGCACACGACCTGTCATCGAAGCCACATAACGACTAGCTAATGAGAGACACGCTCTCGATTATTGAATTAAGGAATGCATGCCAAGAATGCACACGAAAAAGACCACGCATCAAGACGAAGGTCTCCCACACAATAGTCAGATCCATTGCCATTACTCCATTGCAATAATTAAACTAAATAATAAATAATTTATTAGTGGCTTTAATGTGGGATCAATAAAATTCATTAGTGAAGAATGCAAAATCTAACATGGAGTGTTCTTTCTATCCATGAGCCAATCAAAATATCGCAAAGTGGCACGCATAACACGCGTTACTCAAAATAATTATTGCTGATGATTTTGGATATAAAATGTTTTCTCATGTCATTTTCTTTTGTTGTTGGCAGGAATATCTGCATGTCTAAAGGAAGGATTGTGGCGAGGTAATGGCAAGAGTTTTGATAAAAACGACGAAGATATCAATGACTATCCAAATTATTCCGGATTTGGTGTTTAAATGAAAATCAGTTTGATCATCATAATCAATTGTAAAACCATCTGGGCGAGAGTAAGATAATCACCACACACCACAACTGATAAAGTATTCAAGCTCAATCTTGATACATCCCAACAAATTTGATGCAGACATTCTATAATGCCCACGTTGCTCCAAAAGCAAGAACGACCCTTCCTGTACAATAAACATGGAGTAACAAATTTGGTTGGCAATCACATTGAAATGGGCACTAACATAAACATACCTTCCACGCGTTGGGTGCCAATTCAATCGAGATAAATTGTTTTCCATCAAGAGATTCAAAAACAATACTGATAGGCATGGATTCTCTGTCTCCATATCGCCCTGGAACCTCATAAAATCTTGCAATGGTTGCATATTTTCCCTACAAATTGCAATCCAAAGCACCAACTTCATCTACAGGATGCCAAGTAGATTTGAAGTGTTTATTATAAAGTTTATTTTGGATTATTGATGATTGCAGATAGCATAGTTTTATTTTCCATTGCAATGGTTGCATATTTTACTTACAAATTGCAACCCAAAGCACCAACTTCATCTACAGGACGCCAAGAGGATTTGAAGTGTTTATTATAAACTTTATTTTGGATTATTGATGATTGCAGATAATATAGTTTTATTTCTCATTGCAGGGTTTTCGAGCCAGAAAAAATGGGATTTTGTTTCTCGATATGACTGGACATTACTACTAAAGTACTGAATAGGAGGCATACATCTTAAATATAATTCTATGATTTAATCTTAACAAAGTGGATCCTGAATTGCCCATTTAGATAATTGAATGACGATAATGGAACAATCTTCTGTATGGGTGTAAACATCCCATTGCATCAATGAGGTCCTCATTCACTTCAAAAAAGCGAGTTTGTTGCCACAATGTAGGGATGAGTTTTCAAACAAAATCGGAGGGCATAGTAAAAGGGAATAATAGTGTTCTCTGCCAGTAACGATATGAATATCTTTTTTAATAATTTTGTTAGAAAAAAACGTGGAAGTGAAGGAACCGATATGACAAAAGCGTTATCACGAGTTTAAAGGGAGCGCTCGGTGATCTATTTAGAGGGAGATCAGTCTCGTAATTGAAGGGGATTTGAACCAGGAAGAGAGGACAGAGTAGAGAAATTCTGTTTTCATGCACAATTGTAGGGAGGGCAGTCTTATTTTGTAGAGAGTTTAAATCTTCAGTTTTGTATAGACATTTTTGGCACTATTTCCAAAATACTTCTGAAGGAGTTAGAGATCTGAACATTGAATTTACATAGAAATTGGATTTTACTATGAGCATCATCTTTTTTTCAGTTTTGTAATAATTTTTGAGTTTGTACATTTTTAATTCCGTAAACCATTTTTTGGTTAAAATTTGTACCAATCAGTTTGTTAATAATCATTTGAAGCAATATTGTTTGATTTATTGTTTTATGCTTATTGTTGTTCTGTTGAAGTTATCTTTTGCTGGGATAGTAGGGTTTATACTAAGGCTGAAACTAGTTCATGGAGACTAATTTGTGGAGATAAATAATAATTATCTATTTGTTGCTTGCAGATTTGTTTTTCTAAATCTTAAGTTTTCTAGGGAGAACTATTTGCTTTACATCACATAAAACCTCAAAATGAACTCATACTTCATTTGGATAAAAACATATGTGGAAAAAAGTTTTAGTAACTAATTATTCAAACTATGTTTCTGCATATTTGATTAAATAACTTATGTGTCATTGAGCTATTTTAATGACATATAGGTTCATCTTGGTTTTAGATCCAATTTCAGTTCCTCCTCTTCTCTTTTAGATAATTTTCCCTTGGGTAGGAGTAAAGTTATCTTTCTTCTCTTCAAGATAAGTTTTGATTTATTTCTTTCATCTTAAGAATAGTTTTTCATCTGCATCTCTAGATTTGTAAAAATCCCTCTCTTGAAGAGGCAAACACCTAGTAATGTTTGATTAAGCCCTCAAGTGAATCAACCTTTATGTTGACCCAGATCTTTAATCTATACCATTAAAGGATTTGTTATCACTCAGAACTTTCCTTAGAAGTTATCAGAAGAAGGAAGAAACGGAGAGGTAACCGCAAACCAATCTTTTAAGTATAGGCTCTAGCCAACCTATGACTTAGAGAGGGCTCTCTCTATATAATTTAGCTTTGTTTCCTATGGGATTTTAGGCTAGTTCTTAGTGTTCCTTGGGGTTTTGGTTTTGATTTGAAGGTTGGGTGGTGGAATTCTTAGAGCAAATGGATAGAGCCAGGTCTTCAAGCCATTGGGCTATGGAGTCAACAAATGGATAGCACAATAGGACCAATTCATTAAAGGGAATGAATGTTCACAGGGTAGGCTAGCAGAATGCAAATCTTTAGGAGTAATGGGTGAAGTAATTCCAACGATGGTGAAAGGGAACTTAAGAATCCTTAGACCAGGACCAGAATGGAGAACAGATGGTAATCATGAATAAAGGGAAATTAAGAATCATTTGCTATAGATCACAAGAAGTCACCTAAACTAAGGAGAAATCAATAATTGCTTAACTTAGATTCGTGAAGAAAACATATAATAATGCATAATAGTCAAGACAAAGTGCATTTAAGCAATTTATGAAATATCATTCCATGTTATAACATTTAGATTTTAAAGGTACATAAAGATTATGGAAAAAAACTTGAAGGAAAACAACATTGAACATGAGAGAATACCTATTTTTGATCTTCATTCATTGATCCAGTGAGCCAATCCAGTCTTTGATACAATATAATTTTTTATTTGAAAGAAAAAGTATATAGAAATTTTTTGGAATCCACCCTACATAATTCGAATTGTGAAATATTTATACAAAAACTTATTATAAAATATCTCAAAACAAATTGAGATTTATTCTAAGAAATACAAATATCTTCTAGCAAGAAGATAGAGACAGCTAATGAATTGTTTCTTGTTGTCCCTTTAATTATGGTTGTGTTGGCCTTTATGGTTGAGGTGTAGTCCTTTATGCTGGCTAATAGTTGTGGCATTTTTATGTTGGATTGTTCTGTACATTGGAGTCTTATTTACTTTGATCTTTCATCTAATACTCTTTGACCTTGTCATGTTGTTTTTACCTGTTTCACTCTACTGGCTTCATTTTTACTGCACAATAACTTTCATCTGTTTATTTATCACAGTAAATATGTCATTGTCTCCCACCATTCTACATCTGGTAATTTCACATTTACCATTTTACTATAGATTTCCTCAGCCTCAGAATATTTTGAAAATTTTGGCTTGATGAGAAAAAGATGTTTGATTTCATGTTCTAGGAAGAACAAGCTTTCAAAAGTGTTATACAAGACTTTCCCTGTTGGTAATGCCCTTATGGATGCAGAGATGGCTTGTTCCTTAACCAACTGTCTGAGTCTGTTGCCATAGTCCAATTGTGTCATGTGTTTATCATTGATGACCATAGGACTGGGTAGACCTTTCTTCCTTAAAATATGAAATTTAGCCATGAACCTATCAATGGCTACCTGCATATTGTGGCACTTTTCTTCCAAATTAAGCATAAGGTTCCTTTTGGAAAGGACCTTCCTTATTTCCAAAATGGCAGCAGTCTTGTCTTCTATATTTAGCTCTTGGAGCTCATATTTATTCTTGCTGTTGAGGAAGTGGATGAGTCTATTTGCATCCTCTGGCTTATTTCCCAACTCCTCCTTTACTTTCTGGATAGCTTCTATAGCTATCTTTACCAGCTCTGTTTGCTCAAAAATAACTTGGATTGATGGCCAAATATCATTGACAAAGTCAATGATATTGGCCCATAGTATTTCCTTGGTCTGTCCAAGTGGCTTTTCAAGTGTTAAATCCTTTTCTAGGATTTTGATTCTCTCACCCATTCTCTGGGCCCTCTGTGTTTCTTCTTTCTTCTTGAGTTGGGAAAATTTGCAGTTAGTTTCCAAACTTGCCACCTTTTCCTTCAACCTTTTCATCTCTGTAGCCTAGATAGACATATCTACCATGGCTTTCACAAGTTCTAATGCTTTGTCCCCTAGTGCACCTACTACTATAGTAGATTTTGCTGTTACTAGCAATGCTATTGTAGGTGGAGCTATGCGTGCCAATGATGCTCCTAGTGTAGAAGGAACTGTTGTGGATACCATGGGGATGAAAGTTCTCTAAACTATGGCCAAGTCACTTTGCTTCGATTGAATTAAAATTCCCAACTCCTTCTCTGTCTCCTTGAGTTGATGATTCAGCTTTAGGACCAAGTCCATGATCTATTTATGTCCTTGCTGATCTTCTAGGACCTCTGATGTTTGTGGATGATGCAACTGGGGTATCTTTAGCTACTTGTTGAGTGTAGCGATATCATCGCTTTTCTTCATAATTAGCTGCTCTCCTTGAGTTGATCATTCAGCTTTAGGACCAAGTCCATGAGCTCTTCATGTCCTTGGTGAACTTCTAGGACCTCTAATGTTTATGGATGATACAACTAGGGTATCTTTAGCTACTTGTTGAGTGTAGCATATCATCGTTTTTCTTCATAATTAGCTTCTCTGTGACTTTTATATCCTTGGGATCGTGTCCCAATTTAATTACTAAGTCCTCCAAGGACTTGATTCTTGTGTCTTTGGCCTATGATGAGGCCTTTTCCAACTAGAATTGTGCAGATATGTTGTTTAATGAATTTTGTAGTTGGTGTGAAGCTATGGCCTTTCCAGTCAAGGTGGAGTATATCATATCCTCTGTTTGCTTGTGTAGCTCAATCTGGTCTATGGGATGGATATCCATTGCCAGCACTTCAAAATCTAATTTCTTGAAATCTGAGGTTGTTTTTGGCTATTGAGTTGTAGACTTGATAAAATTCATTTGCATTTGCCCCTCTTTGATATCAAAGGCCGACATTAGCCTGGTTTGATTAGTAGGGGTCATCTTCAGGTACTGGGCATAAGTTTGGACCTTAAGCTTCTAATTCCTTACTTTTATTTCCCTGTACCTTTCCTTGATGTCTTGGTCTTTGTGAGTAGACATTCTAAAGGAAGATACCTCAAGACTGGGCTGCCTTTCCAGCCCCTGAGTTTGTGATGTGGAGTGTGTGCCTTCTGATGGGGTGATGGGCCTGCTCCTATTTCCTTTTGTGTTGGTGACTTCTACTATTTCCTCTGTGTATTCATGTTCAGAGATAGGATTCACTCTCTATCTCTTTGCTTGGCTTGTATCTACATAAGTATGTGAAGTGGTCCTTGCTGATGTGGTGGCCTCCTCCCTACTACTTTTTAGGCTCTTCTCCTCAGTTAGAGGAGTCTACACAACTAAGGCGGTACTCATGGTTGTCTCTAGTCTGCTTGATTGCTCTGGCCTGTCTAACTGTTCTGGCCTACTTGATTGTTCTGGCACCTGCAGGAAAGAACCCTTATCAAGTTTTTTTTTCTAGATCAATTAGAGAATTCTCTATGTCTATTCTGGTGTTGTCTTGATCAACGAGGGTTCCTTCCATCCATTTTGATTGGTTGGCATAGGCTTCAATCTCAGGTATGGGATGGTGAATAAAAGGTCCTAGCTTGACCTTTTGCCTCCTCTTGGTGATGAATTTCAAAGGGTCGTATCTCTAAACAAAACTTCTCTGGAACTTCATCTTCTGTAGTATCAAATCTGCCTCTTTCCTAGCCTCCCTAAAGTTACATATGAAGGTTCCTAGTTGGTCTTTTATTTTGAAATTGGCCTTCTTCTTGGAATTTACAAAGTTTATCTCATGTGCATTGATAATTTTCCTGTAGCATTCTAATGCAAATAACCTCATAGGGAGGTATCTTGGCAATTTGTATGGTGCAAGCATGCAACCATATATCTTGATTTCTGTGTGGTTGTGGTAAAGGTACCAGTCACCCACTTTGGTCTACTTTAACAGTTGAAGGACTCTCTTTATTTCTAGACTGATTCTTGGAGGAGGGTTTCCAGTCAACATTGTCATAACTGGATGTAAAAATAAGTCAATTAAGTGTGAATAAGAGTATGAAGACTGATACTCGTGGAGTAATGGTGTCCTAAAAATGACTGACCTAGGTTGACCCTTGGTGTCAAGCTTCTGAAGGGCGAATGAAAACTTATCGAATAGATAAAATAAGAACATATGGTATAAAACTGAAGAGTATTTGAAGACCCTTTCATTCCCCATTCTTGTGAACTTCTCATGCATCGTGTCAAATATGAATGTGGTAAAGTCATAAATGGTTGCAGGAGGTTGTCCTGGGGTATAGATGGACATGAAAGCCAGGATAATTTCCTCAATATACTCACTTGTGGAGTAACCCAAAACACAAAATATCATGGCTACAATAATTCAGCCCCAAGGGGAAAATATAGTTGCTACATATGGAGGGGGGCCTTTAGGGAGGTGCTTCTCATCTCTGGTGAAGGTTTGGAGCAATTAGGCCAATTTTGTAGAGTTGAGTTTGGGATATAAATCCAACAAATTTCCAATTGAGAGGGGAGATAGGTTTGGCCCTGGTTGGAGTTGTAGCATTTCATTTACAGACTCAATAGTGATGGTGAAAATAACCTTCTAGTCATGAGACATGATGGCTCGGTGACTTGGGACGTAACAAGCATGGCACGTGTGCACAATTTCGGGAAAAATGTGGACTTAGGGGAACTGGTACTTGGGAAAATTTGGCTCCCAAAGGCCAATTTCATCAGCCTCGTTCAGGAACTTGTCCCTAATTTGGCAATATATTTTGAGCAGGAGCTTTATGACAGTGGTATCTTTTATCTAGAAATCTTTATCAGCTATGGGAATGTGGTCTAGGTTTAAATGGGGTGTAGAGATGGGTCTCACATCCATAGCATTTGGGACAACCATACTCAGTTCCTATGGATTTGAGTATGTGGGGTAATTTCAAGTTTTTTAGGGCAATGGTGTTCTATCAGGAGTAGGCTGGAGCTATTGAGTATTTTTAATTAATTTTAACTTAATTAAAAACACTTAGCAACTGGTTACTTTGAAATTGATAGGGTATTTGCTGAATTCTGGTTTAAATACCTGAAACTAGGGTGAATTGGCTCTAAGCAGGGTGGATGGCGACCGTAAGTGGTCGAATGGGCTTTGTATAGGCTGCAATACCAACTGGGTTGTCTGTAGAGCTTTTAGAGCGAAATTGTACATGGGTTGATGACTTCAACGTTTGTAGATGTCGTCCATCCATACAAAAGATTGTAGAAGATAATTCAGTGAAAACAAACAATTTTGGGGCTTTTGGATTTTATACCCAAAAAGTTTATTTTTTTGGCGGGTATGGGGTGAATACTAGTTAATCTGTCGCGTAGGGGGAGGGCAGTAAGTGGTTCATTTGGCACCGCTTTTGGGTGTTCGGTGGTATTTGGGAAGGGTCGTCTGATTCCATTCATCGAATGACATGTAGGATTGGGAGCCAAGGGGAAAACCACTTTATCGGGTGGGTAAAGGAGGGATGTCAGGTTGGCCCAATATGGATGAGGGTCGACGAATGAGGAGGGGCACAATCACACAGTGATCGGGTGGAGAAGTTGCACGGACGCTAGTCGGGGGCCCGACAGGCACTTTATTATGGCAGTATCAGGCTTAAAGTGAGATTAGGCCATCAGGGTAATTAACGAAGGATTAAAGGGGGATTTATTAACTTGATCACAGGTCGACTAGTTAAAGGCTTTGGTCGAGTTTTAAGGTGAAAATCATAGTTTATAATTAAACTGGGGTGTAAGGTTAATTTCTACATAGGAGTTAAATATATACGGGAAATTGGATTTTTATCGGGATTTAATATAATAAAGTTAGTAATTAATATGAAAAATGAGCAGAAAAGAGAAAAACACTAAGCAAAATGCTTTTTTGTGAATTACATGTTTTTCACATATTTACGTTAATACTTTGGGTAAAGCAATTTTTTGGGTTTTTGGTATGAAAAGTGTTTTATATGGGGAAGAATTGCTTTTCCTAGGCAAAAAATGTTTTAAACTTAGGAAGAGGAGCATTATTAGGAAAATGAATGAACTGAGGGGGGGGTGAACTTTTATGAGGGGAATCTAGTACTTGATATTCATAAGTCTTTGAGCTAAGGGTTTGGTCCCTCCAAAAGTCAGAGAAATTCTCTAAGCCTCCTTGACTTAAAGGTTTTAAATACTTTGAACTTTATTATGGGAAATTAGTTAAGCAAAGAGGTGAAATGAATGGGGGAAGTTAGTTAATTGAATTTGAAACACATTTGCATGCTTGATTTTCCATTCATATTTGGAACATATGATGAAAAATGATAAATAGGTTTTTTTTCTAATCAATCATCATACTTCTACAAGCTTTGTTCTGCTTACCCATCTACTTATCCTACCATTTTTTCTTCACTTTATTAGGGTGCATTTAAGCTAGCAAACCCTAATCAATATTTTCTTTTCTTTACATAGCAAACTATCTAAATCAAACCTTATGTCATCAAGGGCTCAGATTAACCAGTTAAGCTCCTTTTATTTACTCTACCTATCTAATTATTTGCCAATATTACATTGTTTGGTCAGATTTTATTCTCTATCTATAAACATGAAATACCCAAGTTTAAACATTTTGACTATTCATGGATTGTGGCATAAATAACAAGTTGCACACAATCATTTATTAAGCATAAAAAAGTAAATAGTAGTGGCATTTTGACTTGTACACTTTCCATGGTCTCTTTTGTCTTTTGGGGTTCATATATCTCATTTTTTTTGTGACCTATTTTCATTATTTTTTTTCCTTTGATTATTCTTTTAGGACATACCCTCTTTACATTTTTTAATTTCTTTAATATGAAAAACATTTGCACGAAGCAAAGGTATGTACAATATTACAAGATTTATTCTCAGTCATTCAAAATTATGACTCCTATTCATATAGGAACCTAAGAGGATCAATACAAATGAACTATAAATTTATTGTATTTTTCCTTTTTATTTAAGCTTATTTAACCTAAATCTATTGTATTATAATTTCTTTTATTTAATTTTAGAACTAGCTTTAATATTTCAATTGACAAGTTAGTTAGAATTAATAATTTCATTTATTTTAATTAACAACATTATATATCTAACTTAACAAAATTAGGAATTATTTTATACTAATCTTAGAAGCTACATTTAACTTAATTAGATAAGTGAAAGTAGATAATATAATATATATATATTTAATTAGATTTAGCCTTATTTACTAACATTACCTTAGGACCTAACCATTTTGACATTATAATAACAACATAGTTAGGTTACGTAATAAAGTAAATGACATATTTTAATAATAAATAACATTGTAGTATTATGTAATATTTATAGCTAGATATATACATGTTAGTTATCAGTGATATAAAAGATTTATATTAACTTAGATTAATGATTAACATAACCTTAGTATTAGGAAAACATTAAGACATATTCGATATAATAACATTAAGACTAATAATTAGTGTTAAGTTGATATATTAACACATAGATTAATATAATACATCTAGGCTAGACTAACACTTAGATTGACATAGGTTAACCCTAGGTGTGGTTTTCCTGAGCCATTATTTCAGCTTAAGGATTTACTTCTTTGCAAGAGCTTTGTAAGAAGGTAGATCTGATATTTCTCTTCCTGTTGGTAAGAAATAGAAACACAACAAATTACTAGGAAGGTAAAGAGGGTAATTGGACCCAATAGAACCAGTCAGAACCACCATTCCAAATGGAAAAATAGTTGATTTAAGGTCTTGATTGGGTGATCTCCCTTACATGTTGATGAGGTCATTTTTTCCCATCATCATTTTTGGCACTAGAAGAAGGGCCTCCTTAATGTTTATTTTTTTAGTCTTGAATCATAAATTCAAATTTTTCTAGATGGCTCATACTGAGCATTTTTTTTTTTGGATTTGTATCCCTCAAACCTTGAATTGTAACACTCCGATCAAAATCACAAAATACTTGACAAAGGTGAAATTCAACAGTGAAGGTAATACCTCTCCATTTGAACATATTCTTCAATTTTGTTTAAATTTTGGTCATTCTCGTATTGACCTTGAAGAACTTGTCCTATGTAAAATTTTTACCATGACTCTTAAAAGTGTTGCTAAACATTGGTGTGAATTGCTTCTAGTTGCCTCGATCCACAGTTGGGATGAGTGTGCATCGATATTCCTTCATATATTTGTGAATTGTAATAATGATAAGGTATTAGAAGAAATTAAGAATTTGATAAGGTTAGAAAATGAAGACTTAGTTGATTTCATTCTTAGATTTAAATTGGTATGCTTAAAATTTGATTCTAAAGACCAACCTACAAATGAGGAATTTATGGATTGGTTACAATAGGCACTTTCTCTTCCTTCTCATTATGAGGAAAATACATTAGTTGTTGAAGATCAATCCATTTTAAATATCATGTATGAATCAAATAAAATTAACAACACACAATCTATAAATGCTAATGTTAATCAACACAAACACAAATTCTAATCTTGATAATATTGTTGCCAATTCAAATGAATCCATTATTACTACTAATCAAGAAAATCAACAAGTGGAAATTATTAATGAAAATGATGTGCATTGTATAAATGATACTTTTTATTTATGTCATGATATTGACCAAAGTAAATTAGAAACTCATTCTCAGGAAAATAAAAACATTTCACAAGAGCTTGAATCTTGAAGATATTTAAATGAAAATGAAACATGTTTAGATAAAGAACCTTTCATGTTCATCTCTACAAATAGTCGTTACTGCATTTACCTAGATTTGTTCAATAAATAAATTTCTTTTAATAATTATTTACTGATTCCTTTTAACACATACAATTTTAAAGAATACAAAGGAATTAATTTAGACCTTATTAATTATTAATTGTCATTCAAATTTAATCAGGGTAATGAATTATCAATAGATAATAATTCTCATGATTCTGAGAATTCTCCTGAATTTGAATTTGATCATTTTGATGGATATAACCTTTTGTTAAAGGAGGAGAATTTTAGTCAAATTATTTACGATAGTTATGCAGAGAATAATATAACCAAATCTCATATTTTTCATAACTCGTGTGTGTTTCAAGATGAAAATTTTCCTTTTACTAATGTTATTAATGAAGAATTTCATTTTGAAACTACATGAAATTGTAATGACCTTTCCTTTCCCATTTTCAATTCTCAACTTCCTATCTTTGATCTTGATCTTGAAACTTTACCATTTCCACAAGTATAAGCTTACATTGATATCGATTATATTATTTAAATAAATGCTTGTGGGAAGGTTTTTTTCGTAAATCAATCTCAATTTTCCACTAACCATAGGGTAGATACTAATGGTTGGCATTTCAAAGAAGTTGACATTAAATAATTATCAAGTGTATCATTAAAAGTACATAGATTTCAAATTATAATTCATCAACACTTGATTTTTCAAACACTTGACAATATAAATCCATCTTTTTGTTAATCACCTTACTCATCCAATGATCACCCTAAGTATCATTTGAAGGTCGTTTGGATGACTCAGTTTATAATATAATCACTAAAAATTTTTCTCATGTACATAACATTAACATTTGTTCATCCATTCTTCCATTTCATCTGCTCTAATCTCTAATGAATATTCATTCATACTTTTATGATCCATTAGAGATTTGGTTAGAAGACATTTTTGAGGAAAGGGTGATTCAAAATAAAATTATTTTTGTGAATAAATTAGCAAAAAATCCATATAGGTATTCTTTGATATTTCGATATTTGCTAAAATTTTGTTACTAATATTTATTGTATATATTTGTGCAGGAAACAATGTGGTTGCTTAGTTGCATTATAGATATGAATATACCTAGTCATTTTCTTTTAAAGGAGTTAGAGTAGAAATAAATTTAGCTTTGTTTAGTTTTTTTCTAAAATAAATAAATTATGGTATTTTAATTAATAGGAATGAGCTTTTACCATTCGCTCAGTTATCATATTACTTATAATGGGTTATCATTTTCCAGGATTTATTTAATCATTATCATTAATTTACAGTGGTAAACCCCATATTCTAAGATATTAACTCAAATATAGTGCTCATTTCTACTTTTTACACACATAATTGCAATAGGATTATAATTTTTATTTTAATAAAAGTCTAATTAACAGAAGGAACTCATGAGACAAAACTTCAAATTTTGGCATACAATATCTTATCATTCATTTATTCACATGCCAAGATTTGTTATGTGTGTTGATAGTTCTTGTGGTGTATTTATTAACATTTAGAAACGATAATTTGATGATCTTCAACAATATGCAAACTTAGAGATAAATGTAACTTGTGTTGCCTATTTTTATATACTCTTCATACAAGGATGTCAAGATTCACAAGGTAATTGGGTATGAATTTCCCTCAGGTATGTGTACATTTTGATCTTCATTTCTCCTTAGTTTCTTTCTGTTTTTTATCTTTTAGTTATATTTTCTTATCCTTGTCTTCTCTCTTTTGCGGGTTTTCATTGGTTTGAGGATTTGGTTTTGCTAGAAAAAGCAGTTGTGAAGAACAATCATCCTAAGGCATTCATGGAATTTCATTTTCTCTTCCAAATTTTGTTTATTTATCACACTCTTTTAAAACTTATTGTTAGTCTTATTGCTTAAAATTGATATTTAAAGACTTCTAAATTAGTTTTAAGTGTGATTTGCAAAAGAAAGAAATTCCTACTAAAACATAGAAATACAATCCTTAAGTGAACAACTATGCTTTAAAATAAGGAGCTTTATTAACAAATCACTTTATAAGATAAAATCTTCAATTTTAACATAATCATCATTATATATTTATATGTTCTCTTGTAAGATTTATCTGAGGCCTCGTTCTTTCAATTGATTTCCTTCTAATTTGCTAGCATTTGTTTCAATTTGGTTTGACTTTGTTTTCATTTCACTTTCCAATCAAATGGGGGAATATTTTACTTTCAACTTGGCATAATCATTGGGCAAGTGATTTTTTTTCTCTGTTATATTAATGAAACCTTATCCTTAAGGAGTAATTCAACGAAGATTATTTCGTTATGCCTATTTTCAGCTTTACTAACTAGTAAAGTCCCTGGTTTTAGTTCTTTGTATTTAAGTATTTCCATCACTTTCTGATGAACTAACTTTTAACCTCATTTTCATGAAAGAAAAATATATCTATCAACAATTACTTAAGGTCATTAGCTCTTGGGCAGTAGTAAATATTAGTTAACATAAAAAAGTTTATGCCATCTATTGGTCTTAAGGAGAAATTTTCCACCCCATCTATTAAGTAACCTCTATGATATTACACTAGTACAAAATGGCTAATTAGTTACTAAAACAACGACTAAATTTTTTATATAAATCACCATTTTTTAGTTGGTGACCCGTAGTAGCTACTTTACAATATCTTATAACATGACCAAGTTTTAGATGATTTTAGCTTAGTCATTAATTGGTTGTCTCATGTTTATCGTCTACTGGTATATTTAGTCATACATTTGGTCATTGATTTAGTAATTAATTGTCACAATTAATGACCAAATATACAACAAAATATATTACTATATGATCATCCGATAAAAACAATTAATCACCAAATAAATATGACCAAAATGTTGGTTGTGTTATAAGATATTGTAAATTAGCTACTAATAGTCATATATATGCAAAGTTTATTCATCGTTTGAAACCAATTAATGAGAAAAGAAATATGACTCAATTTTAGTGATGTTATAAGATACTGTAAATTAGCTACTAATACTCATATATATGCAAAATTTAGTTGTCATTTGTCACAAATTTATCATTTGCAGTAGTCATTTATCTTTATTTGGTAGTTTCATATTCATTGTATAAATGACTAATTTAGTAGTTTAAATTCATTTCACTTATTTTCATTAATAATCATTATAAACATCTAATTTGTTGTATATTCGTTTTTTTGTGTTCATCATTAATCAATATAAACTACTAATTTAGTAGTTTTAGATTGATTTTATGTAATCATTATTAATGAACATAAATTAATTAGTATAATTCTGCAACTAAACTAAAAAACGCCATACAATGTGCATTGGTTCATCTAATATGAAAATTAAAAGTTAAATATGTTAATTACAATACTAAACAATATCAAGTGGAACTGTAAATAATTTCAACCACATAAATTATATTGTATGAAATGTCAACTATTACAAGATGAGTTTCCAACTTAATATTGGTTGGACTACAATTTACAGATGAAATGTTGTTTCATCACTACAAAACATTATCATTGCGTTGTCAAGGCATTGCAGGTGAATTCAACAACTCTAAAGACTTGACCATCAATCTATATGTGTGTGTCTTATGTAGGATATTGGCTTTAAGGGTATCACTAGACAGGTTCTCTTCTCTCTCTTTTTTCATTTGTCGCTCTAATGTTATTTTTCTCCTCTTTCTTCAAATCCCACTGCTTACCATCAATACTGAGTTCCTTTTCTAAAAACAAAATAAGGTACAGTGCAAAGTGTAAGACATGAAAGATGATGAACACCATAATATAAATTAACTTATACTATAAAGGATTTCTATGACATATGCCTCTACATCAACAATGTTAAAGCCATTTTCCCCACACTAGTAGAAAATGAGAAATTAGTGACTAGGTGACTAAAAGAGTTAGTCACTACAACTTTTCCAAGTGAAATACTACCAAAAATGAGCAATCTTAAGTGACTGAACTAAAAACGACTAACATAAATCATTAATTTAGTTGTGGGTTAAAATATTTGACTAGCTAATAAGTAATACAACTAAAAATGACTAACATGAATGACTGATTTAGTCTAAGAACAAAAATACAACTACCTAACAAGTACTCCAATAATATGAATCACTGTTTCATGTTAGTCTTCTTAATTGTGTCAAGCAATCTAGCCTTACAACTGATAGGGGATTGAAAGGTTATTAAAGATTGGTTGAAAGGTTATCCTTAAACACTTCTTCATCCTCACATGGTGTATAGGTGAGCCAATTTTGCATTATTTATCTCTTATAATTTGTAATTTTAAAAATATATTTTTTAATAAAAATAATTATTTTATGTATTTAAAAAAAATCTATTCATTGAATCTAATTGGATCTAGTTCCAATTTGAAATTAATTTGAAGAGAAATTTAAATTTCTAAGACTAATATAAAATAAAAACTACTTTAATTTTATATTAACCAACCTAGAACTATCTTAACCTCAGATCTATCAAGCGCTGAGAGGGATCTAATATGTCAAGGTGCAAGTTTTTTTTTCTAGTGCAAAAAATGAGGAAAGGTTTGCATCTCGAGAGATTGGATACCTCTCAGCACTTGATATTTGTAGGGTTAATATGGATCTAGGTTGGTTATATAATACTATATATATATATATATATATATATATATATATATATATATATATATATATATATATATATATATATATATATATATATATATATATATATATATATTTGTGTCTGTGTCTCTTTGTTATTCCCTCTCTCTATCTCACCACCCAAACATACACACACTCTCTCTCCCTCTCTTCTCCTTCTCTTTCTATCTCTCTCTTCCCCTTCTCTCCCTCTCTATATATATCCTTCTCTCTAGTCCCTCCCGCTCTCCTCTCTCTCTCACTTTATCTCCATGACTCCCTATTCACCCCCTCTCTCTCTCCACCTTTCTCCCACTATGTTTTTCTTGTTCCCTTCCTCTCCTGCCCCCTCCAATTCCATATCTCTCTCCTCATCTCTATCTTCCTTCCTCTATATCCCTTATCTCCCACCTCCCTCTATCTCTCCCCCAAATCACCTCTCTCTCTCTCTCTCTCTCTCTCTCTCTCTCTCTCTCTCTTCTATCCAACTCTATCACTATCTCCCTCCCCTCCCCCCATCCTCTCCATATCTATGTATCCATCTCTCTCCCTTCCCCTTCTCTCATTATCTCTATCCTCTCCTCTTCTTTATCTTCCCTCCTCTCCTCTCTCGCTCACTCTCTCTCCATCTATCCCTTCTCACTCCTCTCTCTCTCCACCTATATCTCTTTATGTCTTTGTTCTTTCCTCCCTCTCTCTCCCACTCCAATTCCATATCTCTCACTTTTCTACCTCTTCCTTCCTCTCACTCCCTCTCCCACCTCACTCTCTCTACCCCCCATCACTCTCTCTTTCTCTCTCTCTCTGCACTCCAAATTTTTCACTATTTTCCTCCCTCTCTCCATGACCTCCCCAACTCTCTGTCAAATTTGATCACATTGTATTGCGTTTAAGAAAATATCTAAATTAAAAAAACTTAATTGGTTGTAAAATATTAAACCTATATTTTGGATCATTCATGTCAATAAAAATAAAATAATGAAAAAATTTACAAAATCATGCACTATATTTAATCTATTATAATTATTCAATTTGCTTTATCTCATCCCTTGAATCCTTATCTAAGATGGATATATGCCGGTTCTATATATATATACAAAGAACCAAAATAGATCCATTCTCAGCTTAATTTTATTAAAAAATTAATTTAATTTCTATGGGAATATTTTTAGTAGTGGTTAGGATAGAGGATTTAGGTATATCTCAAATTGTAACATGTTCCCTTTTAGATTCAATCAAAAAAATGTTGTAAAATTAAATTAGAATAAAATGTTTTTACTATGAAATAAGTTATGGTTTTTTGGCAAGTAGTATTGATAAGTCATGGTATTGGCACATGGTATTGTAACAAAGTCAATTTACAAGTTAATATCCATGGTTATAAAATATTTTGATTGTGAAATAGTTTATTTTTTTTGGGCATGTGGTATTGGTAATCCATGGTATTGCAACAAAGGCTATTTTTTACAAGTTAATAATATCTATCGTAATGTGGGGGTGAATATCCATGGTTAAGAATCTTGCCATATTGTTATAAACTATTTTGGTTGTGAAATAAGTTATGATTTTTAGACTTGCAGTATTGATAAGCCACGGTATTGTAAAAAAGTCTATTCACAAGTTAATAACAAAATAAAATTATAATAAATTAAATTTTATTATTTTTATTAATTTAACTTTTTATTATTAATTGAGGTCATATCTAAGTGTTTACACTCATCTATGATTTTTAACTTCTTCTTCTTCTTCTTCATTTAGCGTCTTAAGATAAAATAATAAATTCTTATTAAAAATAAATCATTTAAGCGAATTGAAATTTATATATTTTATTTTATATTAAAAATATTTCTTTTATTTTTTCCATTATAAATATTTCTTTTCTTTTTCATTTCTAGTTTAGCGCCAGGTTGAACTAAAATCTTCACAGATTACAACATCACATTGTAGCACTGCTTTTTCTCTGCCTTGTTGATATCTGCATGGAAATTCCAGAAGAAGGAAGACCATAAACGTGATCTATGGATTTCATGGGATTGGAACTCCATATGGAGTTTTCATGGGAAGCAGCTTAGGATAGCATCAACGGTTAGATGGAGGAAGGAAAAGGTCAGTGGGTGTAGAGATTTTGGCCATTTATACATTTGTATGAATTTGGACTCTGGAGAGTTCTTCCTTTTTACTAAAGATGATTTTTGTTCTTATGGGTAAACAATTTCAATGGTTTGTATGATCAAAGCATAAATTTCATCTAGAATTGAGGGTTTCATGATTATGGTAATGCAGATCTTGATTGTAGCCAAGAATTCATCAAAAGGAAATGCACAAGTAAGAATTTTACATGTCCTTATTGTACAAATGGTTTAATGATTATGATAATGCAGATCTTCATTTTGATTTTGGCCAAAAATTCATCAAAATACAATGGAGAAGTAATCATGATTGCAACCAACAATTCATCAAAAGGAAATGGATAAGTAAGCATCTTGAATGTCCTTATTGTACAGATCAATTCCCTTCTCCCTAACTTTTCTAGGGTTAGAATGCATGACATTTTATTTTTTCTTTTCAGCTCTTTTTTAAGTGTTTGATTTTTTGTGTAATGGAATCTAGCATGGCAAAATTCAAAGGGCTTGATACAAGAAATTTTCTAGTAGGATGAAAATACTAGACATTCCTCAAACTTTGTTACATGAAATTAAAATTTCTTGTAATCATGAACATAAAACATTTTACGTTTCATCCTTAGGTTCTGATCTCAATGCCTACAATTTTAAACCATGTTACTATATTTTATGTAGAATATACATAGATCCATTAAATATTACAACTCTCCAAAGCTTAGATTAATTTCAGCTAAAAAGAAGGAACCTGAATGGCTTTTTCAATTTATACTCAATACTTACACACAATGATTAAAAATCAAAGAATGAGAATGGTCTGATAACTTTTACCCACCCATCAATTTCCAACACCTTTTCTATTATTCTGAACCTAAATAGAGAGAGTTGAAGAAGAAGAGGAGCCTGGATGAGGTGGACCTTGACCTGCTTAATACTTTTCAAAAGTTGGGCATGCCCTTGACTAGAAGAAGAGATTCACCTACAAGATTTTAGATGTTGTTTCTGACAGTGTTTTCATTGCTACCATGCATAGGTAGTTATATTTTGTTCATTATAAGAGGTAATTCGAGAGTATCTTGATCTAGTTAGGAAGTAGCTTGGTAGGTTTGTTCCTCTTGCTCATAACAATTATGCTGCATTGTATTTTTTTAGTGATAGCTCTTTTAATTAAATCCTAAAGCACACTTTTTAACCCATGGAAATATCCACTTATTTGAGGATGAATGAGATGGAGACTAGGTAATTTGAGAGGACTCTTATTGTTGTAGATGAGAGGAGTTCTATGAGGTGAGAGGAGTTCTCTGACATATATTGAAGGATGCAATGAACCATTTTATGACACCAATCATCTCCATGCCACAGTAGTGGAATTATATTGCACCGGGGGAGCAATGACAAAGTATTCTACTTTAAAGAATTGGAATATCAGGGATAAGGAATTAAAACATCGGATTTATAATTTTATTACAATGAGAGGTTTGCGTGATGGAGACAAATCAAGGATTTCGTGGACCTGAGCAGAGACTAGCTCGACAATCAGCTGGAAATACTCAAGCATTGTTTTGAAATACGATGATGCAATTGGAGAGTTCTATTCTGTTACCTTGAAAAATAACTATCAATAGGGGTGGACAAAGATGATCCCTATAGGGAAGAATTGCAAGAGTAGGATTGTTTCTAAAATTATGTCTATAGGCAAGTCAAACGACTACTACACAGGATTAGTGTAGGTCCAACCAAATTCCCATAATGCAAGGAATTTTTCATAGTGTGATTTGATGCTTATTGGTGAACAAGAAGCTGCAAATACTTATCATTACATTCAGGTACAATTTGAGTTGCATTTTAAAGTTTCTAATTTCATTTATTGATATTCATTCTTGTGTCCTTGTCTCTCTTAATTTCATTATGGTAGGATTGGAATGGGTTAAAAAATTCAGTGTATTGTTGGGTAAAATAGAAAACCACATGTCACTGCATGTCATTGTGCATACTCTCTGTTTTTGATACAATTAGAAGTGAGAAATGTGATGTGCACACAGCTAAAAATCCTAGCAGTCATGATTAATCTAGTCTTAGCATGGAAATAGAAACCAAGAATCATAAAATATCAATAAATTTGTGACATGAAGTAAAAAACCCAATAAAAGATTCTATGCCAACATTGTCTGTTTAGTGCAAGATACTACTAACATTTCATAATTTTCAGAGATGGTGGATGTCATGAAGATGCACTCAAGAAAACTTATTAACTTGAAGATAAGATGGCTAGTGCAACTATTTACTTTAAATAGTATAAATTTAGGTAATTAAAACAAGTTTGAAAATCACTAGAAACACCACCCTCACATCATTTTATTTGCAATTGTATAAGATAATATTGAATAAAATTATGAGAACTTCCATTCAAATTGACCACACGTAAAATAACAAAAAAGGTTCATGCTTTTAAAAGCTATATCCATCATTAAATATAATATATGACAACGATGGCTCATAATTTTAATGGCTATATCCATCACCAACAATAATATAAGAGTTAATGAGATGAGGAAATGTTTGTCTTGATATAACATGTAAATGTCATATTACTTATATCTCATGCATATTGTATCTTATTGTGCATATGTTAATTGTATAACTTCAATCTGGGTAACTTTTTATATTTAAATAGTCAAATATGTAGAAGTTACATTACACTAGCTTAAATCTGCACATAAATAAAATATCAAAAATATGGTAGGGGAATGACTAAGCATATTCACACTGGTTTAAAATTTCCCCTTGGTTGGTGAAGAACCAATTCAATGTTATTTCTGGTGGAGTATTAAGTTAGTAATCGAAGATAAAAAAATGTTAGTCTCTTAAATGACTAGAAAATGATATTTAGAATGTTATATAGAAGTTACATTTCACGTAATTATAATATTCGAACTCCATATTTTATATAGAAGTTACATTTCATGTAGCTATAGAAGTTACATTTACGTGTTTTATATAGAAGTTACATTTTACATAGCTATATCTACCCTGACATAACTATAAGATTCTAACTCCATTTGTTTCACACTTTTCAACATTTTAGAGATTTTTCTCTTTTAGTGTGATTACGAAATTAAATAGTTGATATTGTTTAAGACATCTCTATTTGCAAATTTTGAATTATTAAGCAGGATCTTGGGTAGGTTTTTGTTACTACCATATATCATGTTCTAAGTACATGATGTTTTATAATTCAACCAAGAGACTTTAGGAGAAACCTTGAATTGCATGCATGTTTCCATTATACATCTAGTATTTGCAAACTTTTCCTTGTGAAGAAATCAATAGCCCAGGTTGAAGATGAAGCAAGTATCTCAAAAATTGGTGAATATCAGTTATTCTATTTCTAGAAGGGGATAAATCCAAAGAAGGCAATGTCAACTATCATAAATGGCTTTTGTTGAGTTGTATTTAATGAAATCTCACTACAATTTTCTATTAAAGTAAATCAATTGATGATTTTGAAGCTTGAAGGTAGCGTTGAATAGGTGTTGCAAGGTATACCTATAAAAATATCTATATATATGATCCTAATGCCATGACATGGTGTCTCAATAACACTATTGTCTATTGATGGGTGCTAGATGTAGATAGATTTCTCATATCCTACAAGTAAATCATATCATTACATTTCTATGAAATATTGAAATGTGTTCCAAGTTTGTCTCAAATAAGGAAATATGATTCTACTCTTGAATTTATCTATGTTTTAATAAGATCAAGAATAAAGTTGTCATTGCAAATAATTGGGATCTACCATTTAAGTTTCCTTTACTACATGATGTTCTTGATTTGTTAGATCCCAACTGGTTAGGGCTGAATTTATTTGTGCTGTAATGAGATTAAGAATAAAGTTTTCATTTTAATAACTGAAATCTACCATGTAAGATTTATTCACTACATGAAATTGTTTATTTGTTAGATCCCAACTTATTAGGATTATGAAGAGTCCTTGTTCATGACAATATTTATGAATTCTCTATTCTTACTCAAAGAATTAAATATTACAGAAAGGTGGAAAATAAATGAGATGCAGCTGAATGGTTTCTGTTTTAAAATATGTGGAGGGAGTATAAAATCATTTTCAATTGCATTCAAATATTTTGGAGCACCCACTAAAGTGCTTCATTTTCCTCCTAGTTAATTCCATTTCTACTATCCCAATGCTTCTAGAAGTCCTTCTCCAAAGTGTTCTCTTAACTATGTTGGAGCGAAATTGATTACTTGATTGCAACCCATAGATTACAATTTCATTAGGAGAAAGGGATGAGAAAGCTTCATATTCTTCAATATATTCCAGAAGTTAAAAGCATATTGAATGATTTCCTTTCTGTTTAATTGATAGGACAATCACTTGAGCATTTGTTAGGATTTTGAGACCTTTTTCAATGAATTCATTTATTTATTTTATTTTTAATTTTTTAATTTTTAATTTTGTTTTTCTTCTGAAAGCTATGTTCTAAATTAAAGAAATTAAAGAAAAGGTCAAAATGATGCTATCAAAGGATTTTTTGTTTTAATGCCTAAGAATGCCTTGCTAATGTGAAGGGATTTGTATTTTCTTGATTCAAGATCAACCGCATTTGACTTCCTAGCATTTCTTTTAATTTCATTTTTGTTGTGTTTATATTTCTATCCTTGAAGTTGGTGATCTACTGTGTGTGTAATAGGATGTATTAACTACTAAGCACTCTCAAAGGTGATATTAATGGATGACTAACTTTACATGTCCCTACTTGAAACTTTAGTATTACATGATCATGCAAAGAAATTATTAATCAATATTAAAAGGAAGATGATTAATGTGGAATGTTTCATGGCTTGTCATATAATTACTGCATTTTGGCCCCCAATAATATATTTGAGGGTACTTTTTGGTTATTACTTGTGGAGCTTCCCTTTGGCACAGAAAAACATCAAGGATAAATGTCCATTGCATTGCCATTGGACATGATCAAAGAGGAATTCACCAAAAGCAGTAGAGGGCATTGGAGAAATTGGTACAATGAGCAGATAATCACTAGAGAAACACCGAGGAACAACAATTTCCTTGTGTATTTAGATGAATTCGAAATTAACTAGTCACAAAAGGTACCTTCCTTTTTTACAAATATTTTCATGTATATAGAAATACTTAAAACACAATTTCAAACTAATTATTCAAACTAATAACTAAATGATAGTACTAATTTATAATTAAATATTATGATATGATTAATATTATAGGACACAACTATAAGGTTGGACTATGAGGGGCACTATGAAAATATATGTACACTTGTCATTGTATTAGACAATCATTTCACAGAGTGTGATATCCATCTAACGAAATGTACTCCCATAGGATATTGTGGGATTGAATTTTTTTCTTTCAGTGGACAAGTGATGATATATTTTCTTAGGCCTTAGTGTTATTCTTCCCTAAGGTTTTGAAACTACTCACAGTTAGCACCTGCATTCAACTAAGTGAGGTACTCATCTTGGAAGGTTGAATGTTTTGTCGCCACAATCCAATATGATGTTGGATCAATCTCATGATCCTAAAAACATAGTTTATAATAGCGAGGAACTTTTAGAGTGGGCAAAAGAATATCCAAATTTAAGTAACATAAGTCTTTTAGAACAAGCAATAAGGATATTTTCTACACTAATATTTCTTTTCCATTTTTTTCACAAGTTATCTATTGCCTGGTATTTTTAACATGTAACTTAGTTGGTATGAGTGTGCCCAAGGTTTTGTTGAAGGTTGAATACTAAGTTTCTAAGGTGTTATTTTCTATGGTGACATTTTATTTGCTTTGTTTATATAGGTCATCTAGCCGCATAGTGTCCACTATCAAATGTTGAGGTATATGTCATATAAAAATTTTATAATCTACTTTATTTTATATTCAAGTATTCATCATATTTCATGTCTTATGCTCTACATTGCATCTTCTTTCATTTTTAGGAGAGGAACTCAATATTAATGGTAAGAAGAAGTAATTGAAGAAAGAGGAGAACAATAACACTGGAGTGACAAATGAAAAATGAGAGAGAGAAGAGAATCTGTCTAGTGATGCCCTTAGAGCCAATATCTTCCATTAGACACACTCATAGAGACTGATGTTCAAGCCTTCAGATTTTCTAAATTGACTTGCAATGCTTTGGCAACACAATGATAATGTTTTGAAATGATGAAAAAACATTTCATGTAAATTGTCCAATCGATATTAAGTTGGAAACTCATATTGCAATCCTTGATATTTTATATAATAAAATTTATATGGTTGAAATTATTTTTAATTTCACTTGATATTATTTAGTCTTGTAATTAACATATGTAAATTTGCGTTATCATATTAGATAAATATGCCCAATGTATGACATTTTTTTTTAAATTTAGATGCAAAATCATACTAATTAATTTATGTTGATTAATAATTAACACATAAAATCAATCTAAAACTACTAAATTAATATTTTATATTAATTAATGATCACAAAAGAAATGGATATATGACTAAATTAATCATTTATAATGATTATGAATGAAATGATTAATTTATGTTGATTAATAATTAACACATAAAATCAATCTAAAACTACTAAATTAATATTTTATATTAATTAATGATCACAAAAGAAATGGATATATGACTAAATTAATCATTTATAATGATTATGAATGAAATTAAATGAAATGAATAGAAACTACTAAATCAGTTGTTTATATAACGAATATGAAAATACCAAAAGCAGATAAATGACTACTGCAAATGATAATTATTTTATTAAGATGATGACTGAATTTTGCATTTATATAACTATTAGTAGCTAATTTACAGTATCTTATAACACAACTAAAATTTATTCATATTTATTTGGTCATCAATTGGTTCCAAATGATGACTAAAATTAGCATATATATGACTATTTGTAGCTAATTTACAGTATCTTATAGCACGAACAACATTTTGGTCATATTTCTTTGGTCATTAATTGGTTTTCTCAAGGATTCATATAGTAATATGTTTTGTTGTAGATTTGGTCATTAATTGCCACAATTAATGACTAAAGAAATGAAAAATTAATGACCAAATTTATGACTAAATATACTACTAGATGATAAAATTGAGGAAACCAATTAATAACTAAGCTAAAAGCAGCTAAAAGTTGGTCCCTTTATAAGATATTGTAAATTAGCTATTTTTGGTCACCGACTGAAAAATGGTCATTTATATGCAAATTTTAGTTATTTTTTAGTAACTAATTAGTCATTTTGTACTAGTGGCATAAAATCAAGAAACTAGAACAAGTTTTCTTCAGTTGAGCGATAGTGGCCACTATGTGACCAGATGACCTGTATAAACAAAGCAAATAAAACGTCGCCATAGAAAAGAACACCTTAGTAAGTTAGTATTCAACGTTCAAGAAAAGCATAGGCACAATCTTGCCAACTAAGTGACATGCTAAAAAGAACAAGGTGTAAATAAATTATGAAAACAAATAATCTGAGGTGTGTTGTCTAATCCTTGTCATTTTATTTGCAACAACATTTGATTCTCTACCGCATGCGCTTGCTCAAGTATATAATCAACATGAGCTCAAATAACAACACAAAAGTAAACTTTTCTAATAGTCATGAAAATATTTCTACACAAAACAATTAAAAGGATTTCATCAATATCATGCAATACTACATACATCTTCAAGATTTGATTGTTGCTTAAATGGACATGATGCCAAGTATTTTCAATTTCATAGTTAAAATACAACGAAAAATCGAAAGAAACATTCAAAATACAATCAAACAATAAAGATAGGATATCAAGGAATGGACATTGCAATTATAATTTTTTTTTTTTTAACTTGACCATCGATGTCTTGTCAAACATTCCTAAAACATTTTCTTGCCCAAAATAACCATGAGGTGAAAGAATCACAACCTTAAAAACACCGATGGACAACCTATGCTCAAATCATTTTTTATTTTGTCACTTAAAAATTAGTTGAAACAAGATATAGCACTCATCTCAAACAACTTACAAAAAAAATACTTAGTGGCACAAACTCTCCCAGTATTTGTATCAAAGATTAGAATAAGTTTGTATACTTCCTTCAAGACTATCTTCTATATGCCACCTGTCTTTGGTAAACTTCAACATCATATTGCAATTTAAATGGAAAATCAGATATAGTGTCAATAAACAGACTGAAAAATTAAGAGTGAAATGAATATCAACATTAATACCATTGAACATACAATATGTTACCAATAAGAAGATTGTTTTTCATAACTTAAAGGAATATAAAATAATAACCTAAGTATGATTTAAGAGCCTTTTGAAGATTTCCATTCTTCTTTTCTCATAGTCTCTTTCAACATGAATTCGAAATATCGAGTAATAAAGTTACCTGTAGCTCCAACCATTGAATTAAAATAAGAAAATGTTATTTTCAGCCTCTTCCTCTTGGGAGTGTTTTTTTAACATTGCCCCTATTTCTAAGTGTATCATCCCATCATCCAACCTACACAAGGGAAACATATATATATATATATATATATATATATATATATATATATATTCAATTGTTGACTATAGCGGAAATTAAATGTAAAATCCACTCAACTCAATCTGTACATGAAATATGCATAATGAACGAGTATAATAGAAGCATGCTAACTCAGAAACATGAGATGATAAAAAAGAATAATGGAACATTTTTTCCTGCCACATAATTTTCTCTGGCCACAATAGTAAGAAGAATGCCATGTATCAACATATGATCCTCATTGGTACATGCATTTCCTTATTCCATGAAATCCTGCCTATCTTCTCCCCTCTTACTAGACATGACCCTCAATATTAGAGCTCAAGTGCAGTGAGAATCGAGCTTCTGCAGGAATGCATGTAGGTTCATATTGATGGCCAAACTAGTGAGAGTGGCAATGACATTTGGATTTATGGTTCTTGGCTAACATTGTTTGCCTAAAGATTTGAGAAATTGATTTTCTTCAGGGCTCTTTGGAAATGACATTGGGATTTCTCATTCTTGACTAACATTATTTTCCTCGAAAAATGTTCTTGGTACTCGGGATTTCTTGTTCTTATTATTAATACATGTTTCCTACATTGGTCATCATAGACAACTTGATGTCGTAAAGTCAAATAGTGATCAAAATTTAACCATAACTCCTATAGTCAAATATTAAGGTCCATATTACATAACGCATTCTAAGGAATTTCTGATCCCACAATTAAATAAATATACTACCATGCCTCAATGGTAAATTTTCACTTTAAGATCTTAATATCATCAACTATAATCGATGTCACTAGCCTCACATCTTCCATGAAAAAAATAATTATCCTTATATAATGACCCAATTTTAAAATTAAAATCATAACCTTCAAAGTTGGAAATTACAACCATCACTCATTAGCCTCAAAAGAGGGCATGTATATTATGGCTTTAAATGGAAAGTATAATCTAATTCAAATATACAATTTATGAAGCATGCCTAAAAAAATGAAGATGTAATCAATTTGAAGTATGTAATTTATAAAAAATAGTTTAAAATTTAAAGATAAGAAATAAGTAAATATGCAATTTATACTACATCTTTTAAAATTTAAAAATTTAAATATAAAAAACAAGTAAAAATAATACAAATTTAAATTTAAATTTTTTACATAAATACATTATTTTTTTACCCAAAACCTTATACATTTATAAAATCTCAAACATGAATCAATTACTTTAATATTTCAAACTTCATATAAAAATAATTCCTCACTAAGTCACTCACAATTACTTCCTATAAACCAACATACTAACCATAATGTAAACATTTGTACAATATCCTCTTCCATGAAAGGACCTTTACACATTAGATAGTTTACAATTCCAAAGCTTGGCTAGATCTATTCACTTGTTGTTTTATGTAAAGAAATGAATTACTTTGTAATAGTGTGGGAAGGATAATTCCAAAGCTTGCATGCCCCCCTCTCTTGTCTAATCAAGCAATCAAGACCATGTTGGTTGGAAGTATAATTAGGAAAAGCACCTTAAATTCGATTTGAGAGCTATCAAAGGTGTGGTTGGCATGGTTCAAGTATGAATTCCTAAAAGGGTATCTTCCATACATTTGTCATTAGGCAAGTGGTTGATTGAGAGCATCTCATTTCATTCTTCTCTATTTTCATATTTGTCCCTCCATCCATTCATTTTTCCATCCCATATGCCATCCATCCAAACAAGACTTTATCTTTGATGTCCCAACAAGAATTGATCTCCCCAAGGCCATAAAAATCTGATTGTGAAACAAAATATCTCTGAAAGGGAAAGCCCCAACCCCACCAACTCTCTGGGCTACTAGAACATTTGTCCCTCCACCCCTCTATCCATCCACGTGTCATGAGTTCTAGTTGTTTCTAATCAAATTTATTTAGGGTAAACATGATCCCGATAAAGAAAGTGAAATCCTATAATTAGTACAAGAAAACCACCATGAATAAGAAAATCATTAATGGAAAACACATAGTATCCTATTTTATTTTCTACGAAATTTAATTTTATCCATGGAATAAGAAACATTGTTTTTGAAACAAATAATAAAGCAGTGGATGATGAGTAAGTAAAGTAAACTAGTGAACAAAGAAAAACAAAGATATGTGCAAACTGACATGCAGAGGAGAAGTGTCAGAATCTGACTTTAAAAAGAAGAGCTAGTGGGTGGGGAAGAAGAAAGATCCACATTACCCATAATGTGTATTTTATGTTCTGATTGCATCCTTTTTGTAATGGGACACAAAAAATAGGCCATGTAACAGATGAATTGTTTCCACTTCGACATGGAAAAGTTCATATTTGTGTAACGAGGAACCACAATGATACATCTAGGGTGGGATGAATCATTCCCACACGCAAATATGAAATATATAGTATCTTCAACTGTGAAAGGAATCATAAGAAGAATGGTGAGATGAATAAGAAAATAATATAGTCAAGAATAAGAAAATTTCTAGTTCAATTGTCATTATAAGCACTGATATAATATGAAGTCACTCAAGTGGTTGAGATGCCGCACTTTTAGGGGTACCAAACATGACAATCCACCGAAAATCCAACCCTACCATAGAGATCTGGATCAATGCTACCATCGCAGAAATAGTGATAAGTTGTAAAACAATGCTAATTATCAAGGAAGGATCTACAATCTATAACCCCTAGGGTTTACCACCAAAGCACCCAAAACCCCAAATTTACTACCTCTACAGTTTAATCATTTTTTTCCTTGTTAATCAATCCAATTCCAATCCACATAGTTATACCATGGCGGCAAAAACTTCTCAATGAGAGATGAAATTTTGATGAGAAAATAAAAGTAGAGGAAAAACTAAAAAATTAAGCAAGAAAATGAAAAAGAGAAAAACAAGGAGAGTGAAAAAAACCTTCGAATCCCAACAATTTGAAGTGCAGAACAAAATATTTGCATAGGTATGGGAAGATGGCCAAAGGATGGCTGGAAAAATTATGTAAATGGGAGACGCTTATTGATATCACATGCATGAGTTGCAATCAAACCAACCCGAAGACTTTGTTTGTTTCGTATGAACCCCCTGTTCATTGCTTTCCATAATTGAAATGTGAATTTTTAAACGTAGCATCCAACCTATTATGAAAATTTAGTGAAATATTTTAAAATAAATTCAAATCATATTTAGAAACTACATAGTCGACTAATACAAATTAGGAAGGTACTTTTTGAAATTAAAATCCTTGCATCCAAATAAAGTTGAGAAGAGTAACTTACAGATAGTTTAACAAAACCATTTGGCCAATTACATGAACAAAATAATAAAGAACATTTGTATTTGTTGAAAACAATATGCTTCTTAGAGTTGTAACTCAAAAGTTATTTCTTCAAAGTTCATTTAGTAGGCAGTTCAATCTGCATCAGTAACTCAAGGCATGGTGTCCAAAATACCAAATAATGCAGACCTAACGTAAATATGAAGACTGGTAAGAAGTTGTTGGAGGCACACCACTGCCAATATTATAACTTCCATAAATAGTTGATCCATGATAGGAGCCAACCCCATATAAAGATGATTGTAGACTTTCTTATGAATATAAATGAGATTTAGAAAAAGAGGATGGGTTGTTTCCAACATCATAGGTCGATCAATATATTTCTTGGCTTCCCCTATGTTATACACCTTGACAAGGTAAATTATAAGATGAGATATTGGATATGTCTTAGCTTCCCCTGTCATATACAACCTATCTAGGTAAATTCTAAGATGGGATACTAGCCATTGGAGCAGGACGTTGTAAGTGATAAAAATTGGAAGGGGAAGGCACTGTGATGGATAGGTTTAGTAGGGAGTAGTGAAGAAGAATTGGAAAGAGCAGGGATACCAGGAGGGATAATTTTGCGGAGCAACAAAGAATAATTTGGAAGGGAAAAGGCACTTGGAGGGGAATATTTAGGGAACAACGAATCAACAACAACACTAGCACCACCAACACCACCATCACCATTATCACTATTAAGATGAGTTCTAGTCTTAGTCATAATTGAAATGTAATATTTAAGTATCCTAAGTCTCTTCAGTTCCTTCATAATGTTATAAAAATTTTGTATGTAAATACTATATTATATAGTACACATTTCCTTCCCACGTGGCAAAATTATACTCTGCAGTTCAGTCATTGACCTACACCCTAGACCTCAAGATGTGAATATTAAAGTAACGTTTAAAAAAAACATGAAGATTCAAAGGCATTTTGAATTTCTTCTTTGAAACAATTTCTTTTTTACTTGGTGCTTACTTTGGTACCATAAACATTCCTCACATGGAAATTTTGGGGAAACTCTTTGGAAATATATGGAAAATGTTTCCTAGAAACATTTCAAAAATATTACATGGAGGATCCAAGAATGTTATTTTCTTACTGAAAAAGAAATTTCTTATTCTTTTCTAAATTTGATATGGGTGGACTAAATGATATAGAAACTAAATCAAACATAAATAATTAGTCAAATAATAAGGTTACCTACTCACATCGATATCTAAATATGTCCTTTCCTAGATTCCTGAAACTTTGTAAGCATTGTTTCCAAAATACATTCCATTTTTTAAACTCAAATTCATTTCAGAAGTGCCCTAGAAAGGGATAAAACATATAATATGGCACTTATTTCCCATGTATAGAAGGGTGATCAACATCTTCATGTCTATGCCAAATAATGTATGATTTATCAATGGATCCTTTATTTTTATTATGGACCAATTAAATATAAGATACATCCTTCTTAAAAAGAAAAAATTAGACCTGTTTCCACATAGAATTTCTTTTATTATTTATCATATCCAAAAACTTGAGTATTCACTAATCTCCTCATCATCTCTAATGAGTCAACTAGAATAGGCTAAAAATACAAAGAAAACTAGTCTTTTGATTAGATAATTCTCTAGGCGCAAAACTTGCTAAAACAAGGGATGTTGCCCCACCTTAACTGTGAGTTTCTGTAATGTATAGAGGTGTCCTGTGTTGAATGTTTTGAAAGAAATAAATAAAAAAATTACCAATTTTTTTGTCATGGAAATTGGAGTTCATTTCCATTCGCCAGTAAAAGTTTCAACAATTTACTCATTATTGAAATTCCCATAGGAAAGGACTCGAAAATGACCCAAAAGTTTCCCAAAAATGGAAATGCCTATGAAATTTTCTGGGGAATTTTCCAATCATTTCATGTTGCGTGGTGCACTTACTCTATTTTTTCTTAAATGAAACTCACCAATTAACGATATAAAAAAAATACATCCCAAAGACCCTAAAATTTACTCTATACACAATTAGTAATGTAACAAAAATAATTTTGAGACATTTAGGGTCCTGCTGACCTTCATCCCGATTCACTAGAAAATGCTTATGTCGACATGCTGAGTGGATATAAGTAAGGATTACTCAAGTTTGTTTCATTTCCCCAAAGCTGGATGACATTATTCAAAAAAAAAAAATTGCTTCTAGTTCTTCCCATGGCCTTAGATGAGATATATTGAAAGAATAAGGATTTGTTTCTAGTATAGTATCCAATTTAGATATGTGTTAGCAAGCCCTTCTTCTTCAACCTCTTTTTCCATCATCTGAATGGAGTGGAAAGTCGGCATTTTTTTTTTAATGATAACACGTGTCACATGCATGTATTTTTTTACGTATCAAGTGCATGTTTTGAATTATGATATATACTATTAAAAATTAATGTCTACCATGTAATAATTATTTTTGGTACATGCACTCAACAAATGTTATATCTATTTTTATATGCACTACAAGTTGTCAACATGCATTCAATTACCCATGCAAAAGGACTAATGTATGCAAAAGGTTAAGTGTGGGGTCAAGAACATTGAACATCAAGTTGATTTTAGTGGAGTTAGAGTGTGGACGAGTCTGTGTTTTCCTCAAGCACCATATCTCCCTATTGAGGTTGATGGCTAGGAAACATGCAAACTCTTGGGAAGGAATATCACACTCTCGATCATAGTTTTACTTTCTCAGACATCCAACTCGACCTTAGTATTCATCAATCTACCTATTTCATTATATGAGGAGAATGTCGACCCTCAGATAACTCAAGCAATGGTTTATGTTGAATGGACCAACTTTACAACTCGATCAACTGAAACCAACCCAAATCAAGTTTTGTGAACCAATGAGATTTATTTAGAAAAAAACTCACTAAACTATCTTATATACATAGAAATAATTGGAGGAGGAAAAAATGGATCTTTAGACGGATCTAGTTCTTTGTAGTCATGCTATTAGCTTCATTCAATCCATAGTTGGGGTTTTAAGGAGCATAGCTACACAAAGCAAAGCCTTGGAAATGAGATAGGGAAAGAGAAATAGATTGAATTATTAGTTTGATGCAATTGGAATTTCTAATAAACCATTTTTATAGTTAGCCTTCCCCGTGTTGGAAACATAGAACTAAAATGTTGATGGGTTGAAAACAAGTCTAGTCTTTGAGCTTTGGTAGTTAGCTGGTTTTACAGGAACCACCTATTCCTCTGTAGCTTGATCCCAACCAAAATCTGGTCTACTGCTTCACATATTCATTCATCGACATGCTCCAGGAATAACAATCCATAGGGGATTAAGAGGCATATTTTGATGGTTTGAAAACAAGTCCAATCTTTGATATTTAGTAGCTAACTGGTTTTACAGGAACCTCCTATTCTTCTATAGCTTGATCCCAATGAAAATTTGATCTACTACTTACATATTCATTCATCGATACGCTGCAGGAATAACAATCCATAGGGAATTAAGAGGCATGGACTCTCTTCAATGTCATCTTCCAATAGGAATGATACATGAAATATGATGTTGCATGGACAAGAATTGGAACAGATAAATTGCAGCTAGGGAAAAAATTCTCATTTATTAGAAAGGGGTTTGAATAATTCATGTAGTACAATACAAAAAAGTGAACCACAACATATTCCAACTATTTGGCCATTACTTGAAGAGGTATGTAGATCATACCTTCATAGATCAGACATCAAGAGAATATTTTGACATGAGGATACATCAGACCTTGACAAGAATTGGGGTCTAGCATTTTACTGTTAAGAGCTTTTCAGTAGAAAAAAATTTAGATGATCAATGGTCAAAAAAGAACTGGAAGTTTCAGGATCCATTTCATAGGCTCAAGATCTATCTCCTTCACCCACAAACTCACATATCTGCTTCCATGTCAGATCATGGGTGGAACCTAACAAACAGAAATCATATCCATGGATCCTACACATGGAGATGGAAAATCTAGTAACACAAATTTTCAATGAAACAATTCATAAGCCCATATTTTCAATGAATCAATTCATAAACATAGCCATTAGTCATTTCTGATACAAATCTAGACTGACCCCTAGAACCTCGACCAATTACAATTCAATTCTAGTTTTTAAAACATCTGTAATTTTAAGTTCAACATTCACATCATACCAAATTATAAAAATGAATTTTAGGAGACCAAAATAGTCAATGCAATTTTGGACTTGTGATATTTTAGCTCAATAAAAGACATTTAAGAAAACCCAAAATTCTTGCATAGACATGTCTATTTACAGTAGTCTATTTACAATTGTCAATGTTCGTAATCTGTTTACCCTCCAGATAAAATCCCTTAAGGGTCTGCAGAACGAGTATGGCCCAGTCTGCGACACATCTTAGCTCTTCAAAGTGCTTCTACATGTTCTTCTCCGAGTCATTGAAGTGATCTTCGATCTCCTTCCACTAGACACTGAAGTTTACTAGGGCCGAAGAATGGGATTTCAGTTCTAGGAGTGCCTTGTGGAACCACTTCTTCTTGGATGGCACCTCATCCATGGCTACAAATATCAAACTCGCTAGTGACATGTACAATAGACCTTTAAATTCTCTCTTTCAGATCAAGAAAGGGTTTTTAAGGTGCACACTTACTGGCAAAATTCAGCTTTCAAAGCCTACCCTCCTAATGTACATATGCCTTTTGAATGCTTTTGGCCTCCTTTACCATTCCTTGTTTCCTCTATCACATAGTTCCAAACGAGTTATTGATACCAACCCCTAGATTGATATTTTAGTTAAATATTTATTTATACTCCTCTCACTTGCAAAATATTTTTAGTTGAGCCCATTTGGGCATATCCAGACCCTAAATAGTTTACCTTTGTTACATGGTGGATTATAATAAATGATTTTCATAACATTTTAGACACTAAGTTTTATTTTGCTTAACATTTTTCATATTAAATTTTACTTTACGAACTTTCTTCATATTAAAATTGATTTTGAAATAAAATAAAATAGATGTAGTTTTTAATATTAAAAGTTAGTTTTAATTTGCTCCATTATGTAGATCACTTGATGATAGAATGGCTTGTTAAGGCATTTCTTATGATGTTATTGGTTTAAAATTCAATTAGCTTAGTGTGCCAAATGTGAGGCAATGTGGGTACACTTCGAGGTGAATTTGGTAGTGGATAGAATCAGTCCCCTCTCAGGTAAGTAAAAGCTCGCTATAGTTGTCGATTCTGCCATATACAAAAAATAACAATAATAATAATAATCTTATTTTAGATATCATTTTTTGGGATTAAACCATGTTATGTAAGTCATTCATCTATGACTTACTTAACACAGTTGAATCCCAAATAATGATATCTAACATAATGCACTCCGAAAACCCGTCAACACTTAAATGATCTTATTTTTTAACTTCATTGAATTAAATATTTATGAAAATTAAATATTATAAAAGCACATGATTTTATTGGAGGCAGTTTAGGTGATGGAAATAAGGGAAACTAATTTTCTTGTAAAAATTTTCTAAATTGTGTTGCCACTCAAACATTCTCATAGGAAAAAAATCTTAACCACCGAGAAAGCGTAAAAGGAAACTCTAAAGAAAGCCATCTAGTGTCACCTTAGTGGCCTTCTCTCACTCTTTAGATTACACTGAAGCATATCCTTGTCATGGGGGCAATCTTTGAAGATCAAGCTAAGCTAGGTCATTGTGTAATGAAGGGAAGTTCCTTAACAAAGGCTAGTGATTTGACATTACTCACTCTCAAAGTAAAATGCGAGGGATAAGTGTTTTAATAGTCAAACAAACCATGAATTATGAACAAATTTTGAATGCTTTTAATTATAAAACTATATAAATCATGCAATTTGCCAATTAGAGCATAAAATCCCACAAAACCCTACAATTCATTACTTGTGTGTGCTATGAAAACACAACTCAACAATTTTGAATAAATTTTCCATCCATCTCATTGACCAATCCTATATAGCCATGTGGTAGTATCATTTTGGCTAGTCAAGTCCCACTCACAAAACTCACTTCTTTTCATTTCCATCATATGATCAGTCTAACCAAACTCCCCTCAACAAACCCCACATCCCAATGGTTACACCATTAGTGTCAAGTTCTTCTAATGTTCCAATGGATAAAAGGTCAAAATATCATGATTTCTATGATGAAGATGTTGATGTCTGAGATCCTATCATAAACACTTATGAAATGAGAAAGGTTATCTAACTAGTACATAGTACCTTTGATATAATAAGAGACCACAACAATCTATTTGACTCAAACTCGGTCCTAGCATTGGTCCTACAAGTGCACCATTTCGAAAAAATGGTATCATGGTGTGTTAGAAGATACATGTTGAGTCAAAGAACCATTATTTTTACTCAAGGAGACAAGAAAATCATCAATATCACACTAGAGGCCATTGCATATATGATGTCATTTCCAAACGGGGCAAACATGCAAAGGCTAGATAAAGATATACTAGACCATTAGTGGAAGGGCCTCTCTCTAGAGGTAAAGTAGCAAATAATCAATGCAAATGTCATAGAAGGAATTGTTGACCATTTCAGGCCTTCTCCCTACCCTATCATGGTTTTTGATTCTATGCCCAAAATATCGTTTTCCATGATTTCTTAAGTCCTCGGTATCAATACCGATGTCCATATAATTAAGTTGGTCCAAGGTTCCTTAGTCACTTTATGTCACTCGGTCACCAGAACATGCAACAAATATGATCTTCCCTAGCACTTATTTGATAAAATCCATGCCTAATTTATATATTTTAAGGACGGGAAGTCTTTCGAGTATCAAGCCTATCTAGTCCATTGATTCATTCATCAAAACCATTTGTACCCTGTTTACTTAAATCCTAAGATGGTTGATGAACAAAAAACCATACTACTTGTTTTTGAGTAGTTTCCAATGGAAAGAAAGGCATAAAATGGCCATGTATGTTTCAATTATCTATCCTCATTAATGCCTATTATGTACACCATAGAAAATTTTAGGGGCGAATGTTCGCCCTTTAGCGAAATTAAGGGGTTTTAAATTTTTAGTGGGTGAATATTTTGTATCATAGTACATTTTTACAAACACCTCAAATAGCCCACCTTATTTTAAGGGAGAGGGTAAAAAAGGTAAATTTAGCCCTTGAAATTAGGAGTTACAACCTTCCATTCACCGATTTTCAAGAATAGGTTTTATTTAAGTGAATCCATTCGCCGATTTTCAAGAATAGGTTTTATTTAAGTGAATCCTATGGGCCAAAGGCCCAAATACCATATTTATAAAAGAGGTATGGTAAATTAATAAGAATATATATAAATGAGAGGTATGGTAAATAAATAAAACATTCTTTATATTTACTCCATAAGTCACCTTATATACATGCAAGGGTGTAAACAAATAAAAATATAAGTAAAGTGGAGGTATGGTAAATAAATAAAAATATAAATAAACTAGACACATGGTAAATAAATAAAACCTCTTTTTATATTTAGTCCACAACCCTCATTCTATTTATGAAGGCTCAAGAAAGAGGTTTTATTTAAGTGAATCCTATGGGCCAAATACCATATTTGTAAAAGAGGTATGGTAAATTAATAAAAATATAAATAAACGAGAGGTATGGTAAACCAATAAAACATATTTTTACATTTACTCCATAAGTCACCTTATATTTACGAACACTCAAAAAATGCGTTATATTTTGGTGAAACCTATGGGGAAAATACTATGGGACAAATACCGTGGACTAGATTCTTATTAATACCATGCAAAAAAACATTATTAACCCTAATATTAGTATTAATAAAAATAAAAATGGCACATGGTATTGACCCATGGTATTCACCTGGAATGTAGCCTATTTAAATGGGGAATTAAACCAGCATAGATCCATCTTTACTCTAGATCTACTAACCCCCGATAGGTATCAAATATCATGATATGCAAACTAGCATAGAGTGAAAAAATATTTCATCCGATCAAGAGTAAAAATGGATGTTGTAATTTAATGTATGTTAAACATTTTAGCTTGGTTAAAACAAAAAATAAAATATAAAACAACTATTAATTTTATTAATTTTTATAAATTACTAATAGTAATTTTTAAGCTCCAGGTTTATGATAACTCATGGTAATACCATGGTATTCATGTGAGCATAGACTATTTAAAGGGGAAATTCTATCATCTTAGATCCATCTTAATTCTAGGTCTACCAAGTGCTTAGACGGATAAATAGATTTCATCCCCCTAAGAGTGGTAGATGTGGAGTTAAGATGGATATAGGTTGGTTTTTATGATAATGAAGATATTAAATAGACTTACGAAATTATATTGTAAAAACATCTTAAGGTGAATGGTTAAAGCATAGACATTGGACAAGTATATTGTATACTTCTGTTTTAAACTGAAACAAATCTAGGGCTAAAAGGAATGTATTGATTGCACTAGTCATCCTTCTATAACTTTCCAACATATGCGGGAGTAAATAGATTGCAATTTGGGTAATTTTTCTAATTGCAAACAAGAACATACTTGTGTATTGGCAGGGTGGTTACGAGGTCCCTAGAAGTGATGAATTTGAATTTTTCTTGGTTTTATATATAGTATTAGGTTTTTTCTCATTCTTTCTGTGAATGGCATGGGTGAATTTTATCCTACACCCACTAGGTTATCGATATGTAATTTTGGTAATTTTGATTTCAAAAGATATTTTAAAGAAATGCAATGATTTCATTTGAGTAAAATATTTGCCATGCCTGGTGAGATATTCACCAAAAAATTATATATGCATATCATATTATTGATAAAATCGTCTTCCATTTTTCCTATATACCATGGAGATTCTCCCATTTATTATACATGTAAATTTGGGGGGGTTCTTAAAATTTTCCCTGATGTACACTCTCTTGCATGGTGAGCCTCAATCCCAAGCCCCTATGTTACTTAGGGAAAATTTATAGTTCATTCTTGAGACTAGGGTGGGTTATTGGTACCACGTTCACGAATACATAATCATAAGAGTATACGGGGCCTTTTATGGTCAATGCAAGGAATGTAATTAATCTAGTGGTTAAGATCTTGAAATGTTTTGATTTCCCACAAGAAGTTGCATGGAAATATGATCCTCACAACATCATCTATGAAAGAAAGGATAAGAAAAGAGGTGGTCATAAGCATGATCCCAATCCCATAGTAGAATATTGTGCAAATAAATCTACATGATAGGAGGTGAAACAAATATTACATCCTATAGAGTCAACTACATCTCACCTCTCGAGGAAAAAATAGCCACATCAAAGCCCATGGACATAGAAAAAGGAGATGAGCTTAGATCCAGGAAGGCTAAGGGAGAGGAAGTGGAAGGAGATGATGAATATGAAAAATATGATTAAAGTAGAAAATTTAAAGCATTATTGATGTACAATATCCAGTTAACAATCCAGTCAAAGCCAAATTTTACTATTCACGATGTAGTGAATTTCCTTCTTTGGAGCGTTGATGAGGGTTTATTTTTTAAGTCAGCCATAGGAAATTATTTGTATTTTTTCCTTTCATGATGTTTCAAGCTGAAAATGTATCCTATTTATATTTTTACCATTGAATTTAAGTGTCTTTTATTTCATACAAATGAGTACTTCTTATTCATGCAACAAAATTATACCTGAAAAATCAAAGATAAAACTTACTCAATAAACCATATAACATGAGATTCTAGTGAAGCATATATACAATGGAACAATTAAAGATAGAAAATGAATCATTGATTGTGTCCATATATGTAAGGCATTATATCATTCATTCATTCATCATATTCATGAGCGTTGCAGATTGAGAGTTTGTTATCATCATCAAGAGAGCATTCCACAATTAAGAGATCATAAATCAATAGTATTAACTATGTTTAGGATGACAAATAGTTATGTGTTTGTGATGATAAATAAAGGAAATATCCAAACATATTGTTGTTACTAAGGACAATGAAGACAACCAAGGTGAATGTGGATCACTTACACATTTGTGACATTCAAATTTCATGCATTTATGATTAATTTATCAACATTTATAGTTGGGTAGTTTGTAACCATAGAATTGTGACCCAAATGATATATTTGTAACATTACAAAGTGTGTAATTAAAACTAATGAACCATGAGAAATACCATTAGCATGTAAGCACATTAACCACTATATATGTATTTAGAACAAATTTACATTAATACTAGAGACCAATGTAAGTTTTAAAGCACCCCTAAACAATAATAAATTCCATATGTCAACATCAAATATTTAAGAATTGTGTGCATTTTCTAAATTGTGTGTAGAGTGCAACAATAGTGGAACTATTGGGCTTCAATCACTGTCTCGTTATATGTGTTAGGATGTGGTATTTCAAATTAGAAGTGATCATAAATATACAAAAAGACAAGCAAGTAAATCGTCAAGTCAATCCTAAAATTAATAGTGAATTGATAGCCTTATGAACCAAGTCATTTCACGTTCCTATGCATTGAATTACGTAAGGGTGTGGTTAAAATGTAAAATATGTTCAAAAAATGTAATAAATAAATGTATCAAGAACAAAATTTGACCTTGATGTGAATTTCTACATGCTTTTCACAATTATAATTAAAGAGATTAAATATCAAGGTGTTTCATGCATTCATGTACTCATGTGAAGCTTAAGAGTGTTTACGATGCCATAGATATGTTACCTAGATATTTCAAATCCAACATGAACAAGTAGAAATTTGATATTGTTTCGTTATAAGTAATGCGTTAATAATCTTTAATCTATGTTAATCATTTTTAATTTTTCCACTTATTATCTAGTCATATATTTTAATCTTAAACTAAATTAGTCATTTAAGTTAGTCGATTTTAGTTGAGTCACTTAATATGTAGTCATATATTTTATACCTAGACTAAAATAATCGTCTAAGTTAGTCGTTTTTAGTTTGATCACTTAAAATTGGATAAACTTAGTAGTAATTCACTTGAAATAATTGTGGTGACTAACTTTTAGTCGTGTAGTCACTAATCTTTCGTTTTGTACTAGTGTTAACAATAATCATAATTAAACCTTAAAACAAAAAATGGTCAATTAAAGGATATGAGGTCTCATTATGAGCTGACCTACCATGATCATTGGTTTTAACATTGTGACATTACCATTATTGGTTACCAAGCCAAGGTAATGTCTTTGGACCGGAAGGTTGAAGGACAAGAGGTCTCATCACAAGTCAACATGTTCATTGTGTTAGATCTCGTGAATGGAATTGTCATCAATTGATTACCAAGATAGGACAATGATCTTCAGTTGGCATCTAAATAACATTTGAAAACATCTTATAACTATGCATTTATTTCTAATAGATGGGAGATTGGCACCTAAAAGGGTTAAACAACATCTCTGTCAAGGCTATAGATGCATGTTGGCAGCAGTGGCCATGCTTATGGTATGGAAGTTAATTTGATACTATGACTTACTTGATTACCTTTCTTACTTAGAAATTGATGGCCAACGAAGTTGATTGTTGCATATACAATTTGCTTAATACACTAGATCTATGGGGTGTATTGTTTGTATAAGTTCATGAACAATGATGGATATGATTTTTCTGTTAAAGATGCATGACATGCATGAAACTAATAGGATATCTAAATTTGGAATTTTGAACCATTTAGCTGTAATTCCTTCATTTTTCCAAGTTGTGTATCTTTAAACCAGGATAATTTCTTCTTCCCGGTGAGTCACCATCGTTGTTGGCTACAATCCGCCCATAAGTTTTCGACAAAACCATGGGGACTCTCCATTTTACATGTTGGAAAACTCCTTTCTTTCTTGGCATTTTAATGACTGATGGCTTCTTTGGTTGTTACTACTTTACTTTGGAACTTTGAACTATTTAAGATTTTATCATGTTTTGAGTGTATCCTTCATTATGGTCATTAGAATTGCAATTTTACTCGCTTGATTTTGATTCTCTCTTTGCTACATTTTTCTTTCATGATGACATTCACAATTATTAATCACTAAAAGGCAATGTGGCGCTTCCAATTTCCACGTCATTCCATATTGTCTTAAGACCTCACATGGTTGTTTATTTCTTGGTCCTCCTCTGCCGCTTAACACATACCTACATTAAAAATATTGGTGATTTCCATACTAATTGTAAACAAATATTGGAATAACATTGTAAATTATATATAAACTAAGTTCAATATCTATATTGTAAATAAAAATTATTGTAATATTGTAAAAGAACACACCATGCTAACCCTAAAGGCATTGTAATATATTAAAAGATACATTTTAATGTTTTGTAATGCTATGGTATAAAATTAACACAAAAAATTACAACATAAAATAATAATATTGTAAATATTTCATTATAATATATTGTAAATAAAAATAAACATATAAAATAATATACTCTATAAAAATAATAAATAATCACTAACATCAAAATCAACTATGTACAACCATTGTGCGATAAATATTTATATATATAAAATGGTTAAAATCTAGGGTTTTTCTATCGTGCTAATGGGCCAACCACACCACCTTTCAATGAAGCAATACAACATGTAGCTAATGAGAGAGACACTTTGGATTATTGAATTAAGGAATGCATGCTCACAATCCGCATGAAACAAAACCACGCATCAAGACTAAGGTCTATGACACAATAGCTTGATCCATTTCCATGACTCGACTACAATAATTAAAATAAAAAATAAATAATTTATTACTCGCTTTAATATGGGATCAATAAGATCTATCCCATTTAGTTACCATTATTCATTCGATATCCACTACATATTTAAACCAGTCCATCCATTAGTGTGGAATCATTTTGTTGGTGACGCATGCAACATCTAACATGGAGTGTTCTTGCTATCCACAAGCCAATCAAAATATCCCAAACTGCCACACATAGCATGCCTTACTCAAAATAATTATTACTGATGATTTTGGCTATAAAATGATTTTCTCCCATCATTTTCTTTTGTTATTAGTAGGAATATCTACACGTCATAAGGAAATATTGTGGCAAGGAAATGGCAAGATTTTTGACAAAAGGTACGAAGACATGAATGACTATCCAAATTATTCTAGATTTGGTGTTTAAATGAAAATCAATTTGATTCTCGACCTCTCGTTTCGCAGCACTGTATCGCAAAGGTCAAGAGCTGACCGACCGAATGGGGGCATAGGGGTCCAGTGGGACCCCTAATTTCAAACAGATAATCATGCAGAAGCAAAGACAAAATAAGTATGAAGGGGTCAGGATTTCAGGGCTTGACAATAACAAGCAGAACGACAGAAGAAATAAGGAGAAATGACAAGGTGAAACTGACAAGCCGGACAACACAACGGAAGGCAATGGCACAGTGGGTGAAAACCTGACAGGAACAAAAGAAAAAGTAACCTCAATAATTAAATCATCAGAAAACGAGGAGCGGCAAGATGAAGAAGACAGGGAGAAAATTGACAACAGGCAAGGAAAGCCGGAAAAGGAAGGGGAGACAAGCACAGGACCCAATATACACTCTGCATCAAATGGGATCTGCAAACCCAAAAAGTCTAATAACCTCAGGGTAGTAATAACTGACCCAGAGATTCAGGCTTACAGAGAGCACATGGCAGAGCATGCTGTCATTTGCAAATTTATGGGCATTTGGCCATCTGAAAGGACTCTTTGTCATTGGATCAGACAACAATGGAAGCCGAGAGGGGATGTTAAGCTTCATCTAGGAGCCAAGAGTTTCTTTACAGTTGTATTCTCCAACCTAGAAGACAAGGATAGAATTTTTGAGGGTGGTCCAAACTTTCTGGCTTCAGCTGGCCTGTACATGCGACCATGGAAACCAAACTTCACCCCAGAAAAAGAATCTTTCACCCAAGTCCCAGTTTGGATTCGTTTGTTCTCTCTCCCAATAGATTATTGGGGTCTGAATGCTTTGAAACAAATTGGTGACCAGTTGGGAACATTTATCAAGGCCTCGAAAGCAACATTACAAAAGAGATATAAATCTTATGCCAGAATATGTGTTGAAATGGATGTTTCCGGGGCACTGCATGAGGGGCTCTGGCTGGAATACACGGACGAGGATTACTTTCAGGCCATAGATTATGAACAAATTCCCTTCCGGTGTCGCAAATGTCATGAAAACGGGCATTTGATGAGAGATTGTCCTTTGATTCGAAAGGAAGTAAAAATTGAAACAACACAAGCCCACAAAGACAAAGAAACCTTCATAAAACCCAAGTCTAGACAGAGAGAAAATAGAAGGAAGAACATTAAAGGTAACACAGACAGAAACAACCACAACAACCCTTTTTTGATCTTAGACCTTGAAATAGATTCGGAGGATAAGCACAAAACCCTAGCATTAGATGTAGGGCAGGATGATAAGGAAGAACCACCCAGGGAAGGAACGGATGAAGGGGACCTCAACAATGAAGTTCAAATGCAGGAGAGAATAGAGGAAATAGAAGAAGAAACTGACATGCTCACCAGTGATGGCGGAAGCGAGGATCAAGAATGGGAAGAGGCGCTAGCCAGGGAGGGGATGAACCTACCAGTAATTGCTAAGAACCGGAAGGCCCGAGGAATAGAGAATCCACCTGAAGAATAAATCAGGAAGGTAAACGACCTGTTGATAGCAAGGCAAAAAGCAGAATTAGAAAAGCAGAACAGGAAGCTAGGTATAGTGAAAGGCAACACCTTCCACTCGAAAAGTCTCTTATGGAAATCATCCAGCTCGAAGCAGAAGAAAAGAAGAGGCCGTAGAACTAGTGGTGAAGTTCTACAGGAGCTAGGCATGATAATGATAAATTCAGGGAAGATGAAGGCGCTTAGCACCTTCCAGTCCTTCCAATGAAAATCAGTTAAATATGAAGATCATCTTGTGGAATGCAAGAGGGCTTAACAGCCTAGCAAAACACAACATCTTCAAGAGAAAAATCCAGAAATACAGACCAGAGATCATGTTTTTACAAGAAACTAAATGCAGCAGCTCTAGTATCAACAATCTTTGCAGAAAGCTTGGAAGAAATTTAGAAGTTTTAGAGATTGAGAGCCAGGGACGAGAAGGAGGCTTGTCTACTATTTGGGATACAAGAGAAATCCAGATTTTATCAGCTGAGGCGAACAAACACTTCATAGCGGTGGTTTTTCAACCCACATGTAACTCTGGTTCCTTCCTTTGCATCAACATTTATGGTCCTCAGAAATTAGAAGATAAAATAAATTTTCTGAATTCAATAACCAAAATTATTGAAAGACATCCAAGGTCTAAGTGTATATTGGGGGGTGATTTCAATATGATAACCACCCTTTTGGAAAAAAAAGGGGGTCTGAGGAAACTTAATAGGGATGCGGAAGCGTTTACAAGTTTCATTGAAACTGTCAAAATGGTAGATATATACCCCAAGAGTGGCATGTTTACCTGGAACAACAGAAGGGGGGGAGATAGGCTGATAACTTCTCGCTTAGACAAATTTTTAATCTTAGAAAGCATTATATTGGATGGTATAACAACAGAATCAGATATAATTCCCAGTGGAGGGTCAGATCATTGGCTGATCTCGCTTATTATTGAAGTTCAGGGGACTCTAAGGAACAAACCTTTCAGATTTGAAAAATTCTGGTTAGACCACCCTAACTTCCTCAAGATGGTTGAGAAATGGTGGGCTGAACCTTTGGAGGCAAGAGGATCCAAAATGTTCAATCTCCAAAAGAGGCTGAAAGCAACCAAAGAAAAGATCAAAGAGTGGAACCGAATGGTTTTTGGAAATATAATCCAGGAGAAAGCCATTCTAGAGGACAAACTGGAACAGATTCATAGAGAAGGGGCAGCATGCAACCACAGTGCCGAAGCGATGGAACAGGAAAAAGTTATTTCTCAGCAATGGCACAGAAGATGTATTCAAGAAGAGATACTTTGGAAACAGAAATCCAGAGTCCAGTGGCTCAAAGAGGGGGAGAAAAATACGAAATTTTTTCACAGGTCAGCTCTAGACCATAGAAGTGCTAACAGGATTCTTGAGTTGAAAAACAATGCAGGGGAGATATTAAAAAATCACAATGATATATTTGCTCTGCTCTCGGATCACTTCAGCTCAATTGCACAGGAACCACCCACAAATAGAGAGGAGGCCATTAAGGAAATTACAGCAGCCATTCCTAAATCCATTACCTCAGATCAAAATTGGGCCCTTTGCAAATAAATCTCTCTGGAGGAGGTGGAGGAAGCAATCCAGAGTATGCCTAATGATAAAGCACCAGGTCCAGATGGATTCACCATCAACTTCTACAAGGCTTGCTGGAACACTGTTAAATAGGAGGTAGCTGAGGATTCCAGATGCTCACGTACTATTCTAAAATCCCTCAACTCCACCTTTTTAGCGCTCATTCCTAAGGTTGAAGAAGCAAAGACACCTGATAAATTCAGACCTATTGCCCTTTGTAATGTTATCTATAAAATTATCTCAAAAGTCATAGCTAACAGACTAAAGTCGATTCTTCCTGGTATCATCTCGGAAGAGCAGTCGGGTTACGTTGAGGGTAGACAAATTCTAGATAACATCTTGCTAGCGCAGGAGATGATTCACTCACTTCATTCGAGAAAAGAAGAAGGAATGCTAATGCAATTAGATTTATCAAAAGCATATGACAAAGTTAGCTGGAAGTACCTTGAAGCTGTTTTGGAGGCATTCGGTTTTTGTAGGACCTGGATCAAATGGATACTTGCTCTCATCAAATCTCCAAGATATTCAATCCTTGTCAATGGTGCTCCCTCAGCTCCTTTTACTCCTTCGCGGGGAATAAGACAGGGGGATCCCCTATCCCCTTTCCTATTTGTTATCCTAATGGAGGGCCTAAGCAAAATCCTAGCCAAGAAAAAAGCTAAAGGATCTATAAAAGGTATGCAACCAATTAGATCGTTACCAACCACAACACATCAACAGTTCGTGGACGATACCATGTTACATGGTACCCCCATAGTGAAGGAGGCTATGGCTTATAGGGGTATCCTTGATCTCTTTAGCCGAGCCTCCGGCATGGAGATTAATTTTTCCAAATCCACAATCTTCTTTTTCAACACTCATCCAGCAATTCAAGCTCACTTATCCCAACTTCTCGGATTCAGGATTGGTTCCCTGCCTTCGAAATATCTAGGGGCCCCCCTGACTTTGAAACCTTGGCAGAAAACTCACTGGGAGAAGGTTCTTGCCAACATGGAGAAAAAGTGCAGGCACTGGACGAACAGAGCCCTAAACCTGGCGGGTAGACTCATCTTAACCAAGGTAGTTTTGCAGGCAATCCCACAATATTTACTTTCTATTCTTCCAGCCCCCAAGGGTATCTTGCAACAAATGAGAAACATACAGAGATCCTTCTTATGGAATGGGAATGGGGATAAGAAGAAATGGGCATTGGTGGCTTGGAACAAGCTTTGCCAGACAAAATATAAGGGGGGGCTAAACTTAGTTGATCCGTCTATGGTCAACAAAACCTGTGGAGCTAAGATATGGTGGAAATGGATCAAAGAACCCAATTTACCTTGGGCGAGGCATTGGAAGGAAAAATACATTCCAGACTGTGATACTCAGGATCTCATAAGACTATAGGAAGTCCCGGAAGCATCGTCAATATGGAACCATGCCAGAAATAACAGTAGCTTAGTACAGGAGAACAACTTTTGGGAGATTCGCAATGGAAGGCTTGCCATGTTCTGGGAAGATGCATGGCAGCAATTCCGTAAACTGGATACCCCAGAGCTTTCTCTCCTCAAGAGAGCAAGTCAAAACGAGGGTCGATATAGAGTCAATCAATATTGGACCCAAAACAGCAAGGATCCGATATGGAGGGATTGGATCAATTTAAACCCTGGGAATACATAGGAGAACAATGAGAGCTTTCAGCAATTCAATGAGAGAATCCTCAAAAGAAAGATTCGAAAAACTGAGGAGGATGATAAGCTAAGATGAGGTTTAAAAGGTAATGGTAATTTTTCATTAAAAGAAGCTAGGGATTTAATTGAAAAGGAAGAACAGGTAGAAGCCATTCCATGGCATAGCAAAGTGTGGGATAGCCTATTCTGGCCGAAAGTCAGGACCTTCCTCTGGCTTTTAATGCGAAACAAGACTTTAAATTGGGACAACCTATGCAAGAAAGGCTTCAGGGGACCCTCAAGATGACCTATGTGCCTCGTCGAAGAGGAATCTATAAACCACCTGTTTAATGCTTGTGAATGGGAAAATCAATTATGGAGTTGGATGGAAGAAATTATCAGTAGTTCTGACTGGGATAGAGAATCCATTCACAGAACCATCCTGAACTGGAGAAAAGACTTCTCCAATATTCACAGAGTCAATAGCATATGGAAGTCTATTCCAGGCTTCCTACTATGGTCAATTTGGAAGGAACGTAACCGCAGAATATTTCAAGACGAACACAGGAACATAGAATTCTCTAAAGATAACATAATAACTAACATTCAACAGCTAATTCAAACGAAATGCAAAAAGGACTGCAACGAGAAACCTTCAGCTCAAGACTTACGCATTTTGAAGTGTTTTCGTCTGGAAGCCACCAGCAGCATCGCAGCTTCAAGACACAGAGCACAACCATCCTCACAGATCGACAAATGCCAGAGGCCGCTGGAAGGTGGAATGAAACTAAATTTTGATGGGGCCTCGAGGGGCAATCCTGGCATGGCAAGAATTGGAGGTGCATTACGTAACCAGCATGGAGAAATTCTGCACATATATTACAGAGCGCTTGGGGAGAGCACAAATAATGAGACGGAATTTGCAGCGCTCGAGCATGGTTTGAGAATTTTAAAATCCCTACAAATCTACAATGTAATTGTGGAAGGGGATTCATCTCTGGTTATTTCAACAGCTAAGAGAATTCAGGGAGGAGCCAAGGTGAACAAAGCCACAAAACATTGATGGCTCGCCAAGGTGACGGAGAATATCGCAGAATTAATGGCTGGAATGAGAGGTTTAGTTTTTCATGTGGTAAGGCGTAAGGCGAACGGGTTGGCGGACTACCTTGCGAATTGTGGTGTGGACAATCAGGACAAGGGGTGGGACAGCTGTTGGGAGGAAGTGGACTGCCCTAACCTGAAGACGAGATGCTTACAGCTGGCACAGCAAGATCTACACGACACCGACCGGGCTTGATCGGCGTCGGTGCATGCATCCGGGATCGCTTTCCTGATGTTTCTGGTAAATGATTGGACTCTCATCACGGGAGCTAGACGACTAGACAGATGCGGCGGTGGTCATTATGGAAAGAGAAGGCCAAATATGGAAATCATCAATATGGTTCATGCCATGAGGGACTCTGTAGAATCTTCCTGCAAGGAAAGGACAGCTGGCTCAACCGTAACGGGAAGGCATGCAGCTACATTTATGTTAGGTCAGGAAGGAGATGTGGATCTTGTGCGGATATCTTTCGTATTAATAAGGAAAGTACCTCCACTCTGCTGCGAAAGGAAAAACGCATTATGGGAAACTCCATGAACAACAGCTATTTAACGGAGAGCCACAGCTCTGGTTCATTCACCTCTGTTTATAGCACTGCGAGAGACTACCACTTTCCTACCCGTAGAAGGATTCACAGTGACAAGTTCAGAGTGTATAGTATGGAGGCGGGGAGTTGTAGATGTTCGGCGGCCCAGCATGAACTTCGGATTGCGCAGAACATGTATGAGACCCGAGTAGCTACCAGGAGCAAACGCAAGATCACGAAACTGGAAGCTGCTGCGAAAGAGGAAGAAGATTAGCGAGCAGGGGGGATCATTGCGGAGGAGGTTGATTGGTTAGATGACCTAGGCACTCCTTCCAAAAGAGCCACTCAGTATGTTCGGATGAAAGCGAAGAGTTGGAGAATCAAAACTCTCCTTGCGAAGGCCCTGGATTCAAAGGAGGACGGGAAGCAGCAAGCTGGGAAGGGGAATTCCACCACGGAGGAGCAGTTAGCAAAATTCCATGAAATCCATGATTCGCTGGATCGAAGAATTTCTACAGTGCATGATGCTATGGAAACCGTCAACAAGAAACTGACCCTGCTCATCTGGCTTCTTCGGCAAACTCTGAGCCCAGACCCCCTGATACAGGAGCAAAAGATGAAGGAGGCACAGGAATTCCAATCCATGCAAGACATGCAGGCCAGAGTTGACAAGCATGTTCTGGAGGTCGGCTTAGACATAGTCAGTCGCATTGGCGGTTTTCCTCGCCCTGGCAGTTTCCCTTAGTTTCTTTTATGGATGTCTTAGGTCTTCTGTCATGGCCTCGGCTTTATGCTAGTTAGCTCTGTTTCTCTATTTCTCTGTTTCTGTCATGGCTTTGGGCTTATGCATGTTAGTAATGTCACTCTGTCTCTGTCCAAGTTTTGATAGTGTCGTGGCGTTAAATAACAGTTCTAAGAGAAAGCCGCCCGACGTGGTGTGCAGCTTAGTTTTGAAAGCTCAGGGCTGGTTAACAGCATGTTTTCAATGGTAAATCTAAGAGTTTTTCTGCTACGACAGACTTTTTTGTAACATATTTTGTTTCTATAATATACATATCTGACTTACAAAAGAAAAAAAAAATCAATTTGATTCTCACAATCAATTGTAAAATCATGTGGGTGAGAGTAAGATAATCACCACGCACCACAACTGATAAAGTATTCAATCTCAATCTTGATACATCCTAGCAAATTTGATGCGGGCAATCTATAATGACCACGCTGCTCCAAAAGTAAGAATGGTGCTTCTTGTACAATAAATATGGAGTAATAAATTCGGTTGGAAATTACACTAAAATGGATGCTAACATAAACATACCTTCCACATGCTAGTTCCCAAATTCGTTGATATAAATTGTTTGTTGTCGAGCATTTAAAAAAAAACACTGATAGGCATGAATTATCTGCCTCCATATGTGCCCATGTAGTCCCCATATTATTGTTATTATGCCCCATAGAAGCCACTATAGTTATTTTTGTGCCCTTACATTATTATTATTATGTCGGCACTGATTATATTATGACCCCTTAGACTCCTATATATAGAAACGAGGCCTTGTCATTTGTATCATCCAAGAATTGTTCATTTATGTAATGTAAAGGAGGTTCCCCCTAGGAGAGGCGATTCTTAAGTCATTGATCTATCTTTTCTATCTTTTTGTGAGCTGGTTTCATAACATTTGGTATTAGAGTTTGGATTGTAGGGTTTTGTTGCTCCAAAGAGGCCATCGTGGTATTTTCGATATAATTTTTTTCTACAAAGTTTCAGAAGCTAAAACCAAAACCCACTTGATTTGAAATCGTTTTGAACATCTGGTCAGAGTTTCAGATCTTGTTTCGCTATATTTGCAGAGATATGACTTGAGGAAGTTAGGGTTTTTCGAAGCTCCAAAATTCGATCTCAAGCAGGTCATCTTGGAATTTTCGCTATAATTTGTTTTGTATGAAATTTTAGATTCTGAAATTAAAACCCATTGGAGCCGAATCTTGGTGAAGCTCAGACTCAAATTTTAGATTTTTATTTTCTATATTTTCAGATATATGCTCCTGTTGTGGTCACCAACAACCCCCCTTCTTCACTTGACATTAGCAATAACGTCAAGCAAAGAGGGGACCCTGAACAAAAATCCCAAAAAAAATATTTTTCTAAAGTTTTTGTATTTCTCTCCCTAAGGCTTAAATCGCATCGCAAAGAAAGGCCGAAGCATTGCTCGAGCGCGAAAAGCAAGACTGCGAGGGAGCGATGCGAAGTTCATCGCGTCGCATACATCACACGCACCCCTTTAAAAGAAGACCTTCGAGAAATGCCGATCGCCGATATGCGATATCGCAAATCGCAAGCATCACGCTATACGGCATAAACCATTAAACAAAATTTGCGATATCTGCGATTTGCGATCTGCGATGGCAACGATTTGTGATCTGCGATGGCAGCGATTTGCGATCTACGATCTGAAAAGACTTATCACACGATAAACCCAGGATTAAGTGCACGCCTTCAAGGAATTTAATGACCGCATGCTTGAGTATCTAGGAATGATTGCATTACATTTATCGAAGAGTCAAGTCATGATGAATGTCAGGGTTATGCATTCATTAGAGATTAATACTTTCACGTCAAATATTTTCATTTCCCTTCTTCTTTGCGTAGACTGCAAGACACGCAACTAATATAAGTTTATATGCAGGAAACATTTGAGGGAAAGAGGAAAGCGCCAATCAGATAGTAAAGAGAGAATGCCTCCGCAAACGGATGCCGCATGTAGCAGAACTGCGGATTCCAGACTATCAGCCAACCGACACTGATGAAATTAGACTATTCAGGACTCAGAGTCAAAGGCGCACAAAAGCAGCGTGTCCAGAAAAGATCCTGAAACTCAGACTTGGTAAAGCAGAGAAAGAAGCGCATGAGAAGGAAGACGCTTCAGGAAAACCTGGAACAAAGAACGGAAACAATTCTTAAAACAAGGGGATGTCCATACAGCACGACTCCTAACCCACTCAGTCATTCGCACGACCGGAAACCGAAAACAGCAATAGCAAAATGAGTTCGAGAAGAACCTGGGTTATGCTAAGTATACACGTGGCGAATACACCCAGCTAGAGAAAGGTTTTCGAAAAATATCTTCTGGTCTGCCGGAAGGAAGTGCCAACTCCTGTTATTTCCACTTTCATCTCCAGAGCGAAAGAAGAAAGCGGCCAGCCGACTCTTCCCAGGAAAACGTTGCACTGTTGACAGCACTAAAGAGAATATACAGAAACGGTCAGAAATTAGATTTTAAGTTTAGAAATAAAGTTTCTTTTAGTAAAAGGGCGGTCATTTGAAGCCGATTCCCTAATTTCATGTAATTAAGATTGATTAGTTAGTAGTATTTAACCCTTCTCATGGTTTTTGGAGAAGGGTCCGGAAATCTGTCAAAAAACTTATCCTCAGAACATGCACTTCTGCACCCTCAGAGGAGGTTTCTGATGAATAGATGGATCAAGATTTATTTATGTTTTCATTTTAATATCTGTTACTGATGTTGCACTTCTGTACTCTTAGCAGATGTTAGAACAAGTAGAAATAAATCATTATTACTTGAAGTTTATTGGTGAAGTTAGTCATAAATGGTACTTTTATCTCTTGACTAGATTCTGCTAGTATCCCTAAAGTGATATGTAGCTGAGTTCTTTATATGTTATTGTATGAATGTCTGTATTACCATTTGGCACTTCTGTACGGTGGGATCATTTAGTCATGCTTAACATATAGAAGACTGATTATGCGATATGTTGTTCACAACTATTCTGCCTAACTTCTTATGCAGAATGGTTTATCTTTATTGGTTTATATTCTGATATCAGTTGAATGATCTTTATTACCAGCTGCTGTTAGAAATCTTTCTAGATCGCATAAAAAAAAGAAAAACACCCCGGGTTAGCATAGATAAGATGTATTTCTCTTCATTAGATTACATTAGCATAGAGTTAGTTTAGCAGTTAGAATCGAGACTAGTTTAGAAAAACCTCTAGATTAATATCATCAGACTCTACGCACACACACACACCCATCACATTGGGAAACTGGTCCCATTACCCCCAGTCGGACCCGCTACTCCAAACGGGCAAGGAGCCGCCAACCAAGTTCCGGACCGGGTGGGTATCCCCCTTGTTGTTGACCCGACTTCGGGCCCCTCAACATTTCTGGCGCTAGAAGGAGGGCCAAGCTATGAATGGCGCATAATTCAAAATTCAAATACCATTCTAAGAGCAAATCACCCTCACCAACTTCCCCGACTTCCCCGGTACGACTAAACTCAGAACTGGAAGTCGCTCGGACATCCACCGCTGCTATACATCCCGATATATCAGAACAACTTATTGTTGATCCCCCTGAAGTTCAAACCTTGATCCGTAAACTCCAGGGATTCTCTATTTTTAACCAAAAATCTGATAAATCTAAAGGCAGCTTGACTTCGCAATACAACCCTGCTCATCCCCTGACCCGATTGAAGAGTGAAAAGTTCGGCATTCAGCCAACTGAAATCCCTCTCCCCACTAGGAAAAGAGCAAGGAAAACACTTCAAGAGTCTGACAGAGAGACTCTTTCGTCCACCTCGTCCATTTCAACTCCCTCTCCGCGAAGTCAACCACCCACATCTCCACCTCAAATCACTCATCCATCTTCCGCAACCCTTCCTCCACAATCGTCAAAGATTGTAACATCTTTATCTTCTCAACCTCCAAGATCATCTTCTGCACTTTTATTAACCAGCAACTCAGCGATGGCACAATCTCCATGGAACAACCCTGGGGCGGTTTTAATGCCTCCACCCCTGAGTCCAATACCTGCCCATCCTGAGAAGTTGTTACCAAAGTTCAATCCAGAAACTGGAATGATAGCTGAAGAACATATCAATAATTTCATGCTTTCTGTTAATCTCAACGGGGTCACCAACGAAGATGCCGTGGTCCGACTCTTCCCCTATACGATGCAAGGGATAGCTGGGTCATGGTACTTTTCGCTACCCTCCGGATCTATCACCAGCTGGGATATTTTTCAAAATCAATTTCTCACCAAATTCGGCGATGATAGATCGACAGCGACACTGATCAATGATCTGTCCAATCTTAAAGCTGAGGCTAGGGAACCCATTAAAGATTTTAACTTACGGTTCAACAAGATCCTCAATAAAATCCCCGCTGCTTCCTAGCCCAGCGAGGAAGTAAGATGTGAATGGTACATCACAGCCTTACCTTCAAACTTGGCCATCTTCGTAGATAGGGCAAGCAAGACAACCTTAGTCGAAAACATGGCTGAGGCATTGGCAGTCGAAAGACGCGTAGTAGCCCTAGAAAAGAGATCTACAATCGAAGAACGTAAATCTAAGAAAATCTCTTTCAAAGAAGAAACCAAGAAGAAGCAAACGAAGGATCCTTTCGACATGGAAGGATTACAAAAAGTCTTGAAAGCCATGTCTAATGAGATGATTGACATAAGAAAGCAAGTAGCAGAATTGTCCCCAAGAAAGCCTTTTAGGAATTTCAAAAGAAATCCCCCTATGGAGACGAAGCCACCCAACGTGGTCTCAAATGTGGAATCTGAAGAAGAAGAAGAAGAGAGCACCATCGAAACGCAGACCGACGACGAAGAAGTGGTGGAGCTGCAAGGAATGTGGGATTTCATCCTCCCACAAGAGGAAGATCAAGAAGCACTTCCGGTTAGCACACGAAGCAGAAATCAACTTGATCCTCCCCAGACTACCCCAAAACAGAAGGGCGCAAGCCCTCCAGCGAAAGAAAAGGTCGCAACAAATAAGACAACCCCTAAAGCGACCTCATTTAGTCCAGTCCAATCAGAGCAATCGCCTCCATCAAAGACACTAATAGTGTCGGATGAAATGGAGTATAACATCATCGACGACATGAAGAAGACTAGGGCTAATATCACCCTGTACGAGTTGAGCAAATTGAAACACCAACAGAAGATCATGATGAAAGAGTTACACGTCGTACCTACTGCACCTCTACCTACAGCGATAACTTCCCATAATATAGGAAGACCCCCAATCAACGCGATCAATAAAATCGATCCAAATGACATCGCTTTGATTGGAGGGAGGTCTAGATCTCACACTCCTCCTTTCCTCCTCACTTATGAGATCTTTAACAGAAACGTGCATAACTGCTTGGTTGATTCTGGTGCTTCAACCAATATTCTACCCAAGTCAATATGTGCCAAACTTAATGTTCAACCGCAAAAATCCGCAGTGCGCATAGTTCAACTTGATCGATCACAAGTCGAAGTGATAGGCGAACTTAATCAAGTGAACATAAGACTGTCGTCCAACCCCAAGGTATGCCAGGTCATCGATATTCTAGTTGCTGACATCCCTGAATTTTATGGTCTAATTCTTAGCAGGGATTGGTCCGAGAAGCTCCACAGATACTTTTCGACTGACTGGTCACACATGTGGTTACCCTTCAACGGGAAGCCAAATCAAATAAAGGTTGAACGAGAACTGCACCAAAAGTACATAGTGACGGATTTGGAAGGAGAGAACGAAGCCATAGCATACAACAGCAGCATCATAGGCAACTACTCGGTAGACTCTTCCCTTGGAAATTTCAATGCTCACATATCACCATATTTAGAAAATTCAGTCGTGTCCCAAGTAGAAAACGTTTCCCAGACTGATGATTCAAAATGTGTTAGTTTCTTAGATAACCCTGTAAATACTTCTTTATTTTGGAAATTATATTTTGATGGCTCTAAGTCCAATGAGGGAGCGGGAGCAGGATGTGTCTTGATTAGCCCGGACGGAAATAAGACCATGCTCACATGCAGGCTGGAATTCGATTGCACAAACAACACAGCGGAATACGAAGCCTTGGTGCAAGGCCTATACAAAGCAATCGGCTGCAACGTCAAATATCTTCAAGTCTTTGGAGATTCCGAGATCGTCGTTAAACAGGTACGTAACACCATACACTGCCTGTCTAGTCATTTAAAGCACTATCAATCTTTAGTGCAAGATCTCACTGCGCATTTTACAGCATTCAATATTTCATCAATCCCAAGACTTCACAATGCAAGCGCAGACCTGCTAGCAAACGTAGCCTCCAGACTCATCCCCTCCAAAGACTTTAGTCCAGATAGGTTTTCCATAGAATTAAGCTTTAAACCGTCTATCCCTGACAACATCACCAACTGGAGAGTATTCAACGACGACCCAGAAATCGTAAGTTTCCTTACCTCTGAAGGATCCTACTCAAACCAGATAATCGACGAGGACTGTCATGACCACCAAATACAACAAAATGGCACTGATAATGCTATACCCAAATCAGTGGTCAAATTAGAAGATTTGTATGACTTAAAAAGTCGGTTCAAAAGGTCAGCTAACGCCAAACTTTACAGTTCAACTCTCAACTACGAATCAGTGAACTTAGGAACCGAAGAGAAACCCCAAAACGTCAATCTAGGCCAAGGCCTGGCTCCTGAAGAAAAGTCGGCATACATCCGTCTTCTACGACAGTACAAAAACGTCTTTGCCTGGAACTACGATGAGCTGAAAACTTATAACACTTCTATCATTCAGCACACTATCCCTATGATTGACAACGAGAAACCCGTCCAACAGAAGCTCAGGAAAATCCACCCCAACCTGGAAAATCAGATAAAAACTGAGCTGAATAAGTTGTTGAGAGCCAGAATAATTTTCCCGGTCAGACATTCCAAATGGGTATCCAATATGGTACATGTTAGGAAGAAAAACGGAGATATTAGAATCTGCATCGACTTCCGGAATCTCAACAAAGCCTGTCAGAAAGACAATTTTCCCCTCCCACCTATGGAGCAAATATTACAGGCTGTAGCAGGCTCAGAATTGATGTCTTTCCTAGATGGATTTTCAGGATATAATCAAGTGCTGGTACACCCAGACGATCATCTAAAAACCACCTTCCGAACTAAATGGGGTACCTACGCGTATCGGAAGATGCCGTTCGGTCTGATCAACGCCGGCGCTACTTTTCAAAGAGCTATGGACATTGCGTTCAAAGGGTTAGTCAATAAATCAGTAGTGATTTACCTGGATGATATAACTGTGTACTCCAAGAACCGAAACGACCACCTCAAAGATTTGAAGCAAATATTTCAAAGATGTTTAAGGTATGGGATCTCGCTTAACCCGAAGAAATCTCTTTTCGCGTTGAGTGAAGGAAAATTGCTAGGGTTCATAGTGTCCAAATCGGGCATTCACATTGAACCTGACAGAATCAAAGAAATTTCCGAGATATCCATGCCCCATAACAAAAAGACCATGCAATCTTTCCTAGGACAGATCAATTTTGTGAAAAGATTTGTCCCAGATTTTTCACGTATTATCTCTCCTTTACGAAAAATGATAAAAAAGAATTCAAACTTTAAATGGGGTCTAGACGAGCACGAAGCGTTTAACTTAATCAAACAAGCCATCATCAACGCTCCATCCCTAGCAACCCCAAATTTTTCAGAACCATTCATCTTATACACGTTTGCCTCAGAAAATTCTTATGCTGCGATCTTGACCCAGGCAAACCAAGAAAAGGCAGAAGCCCCAATCGCATTCTTTAGCTCAAACTTACAAGGTGCTGAGCTGAAATATTCGGACGTAGAGAAACAAGCGTATGCCGTTTTCAAAGCGGTCAAATATTTCAGACCCTTCTTGCTAAAGGCCCATACCAATGTCATAGTACCATTCCCAGCGGTAAGAAACCTCCTGATTCAGAAAGACGTGGGTGAAAAGAGAGCGAATTGGATCACCGCCTTGCAAGAATACGACCTGGAAATCAAGCCGGCACACATCGTAAGAGGCCAAGGCTTCTGCAAGATGTTAGCCGGAGCATCGTAAATCCCCGAAGAATCGCCTGAAGAGGTACACACGTATGAGTTAAGCCTAAACGACGTAGAATCATTTTATGCTGACATCATTTATTTCCTGAAAAACGGATATGCTCCATTTCACCTGGATCACATCAAAAAGAGAGCCCTGAGGTTGAAAGCTAAACAATATCAGCTCGTAGATGATGTCTTGTTTAAAAGAAACTATGATTCTGTGCTTCTTAGATGTCTTAAGAAAACTGAAGCCGAAAAGGTTTTGCAGGAACTCCACGATGGACCAGCAGGTGGACACTATGCTGGAGAAGCCACCGCACACAAAATCTTACGTGCAGGATACTACTGGCCCACGCTGTTCAAAGACTCGTACAATCACGTAAGAAAATGCCAAGTCTGCCAAACGGCTACAGGGAAACAAAAGAAGTCATCCATGCCACTGCAGCCGGTTAACATCGAACAGCCGTTCAGCCAATGGGGCCTGGACATAATAGGTGAGATCGTTCCTCACTCCTCTAAACAGCATAGGTATATCCTCACTGCAACTGACTATTTTACTAAATGGGTAGAGGCAGTTCCTCTCAAGACAGCTAATTCTGAAAACATTGTTGAATTCATAGATCAGTTCATCATTACTAGGTTTGGATTGCCAATGGCCTTAATATTTGATAACGCTTCATATTTTTCTGGAAATACCATGACTGAGTTCGCACTCAAAAGAGGGTTCAAACTAAAGTATTCCGCCAACTACTATCCGCAAGGTAATGGGTTGGCTGAATCAACGAACAAGAACCTAATCAGGATCATCAAAAAGACAGTCGACCAAAACCAAAAGAATTGGCACAAAGCGCTGGTAAACGCCTTATGGGCAGACAGAATTACCAAGAAAGCCTCTATCAGGACTTCTCCCTTTAATTTGGTTTACGGGAGAGAAGCAATTCTTCCTACTCACTTACTCATTCCCTCCTTGTCCTTAGTGCAATACATTGATGAAGTACCTACTTCTCCCTTACAACTAAGGCAAATGGAAATAATCAAGTTAGAAGAACGACGAGAGCAGGCCAAGAAAACCCATGCTCACCACCAAGCGCTGATAAAATCCTCTTTTGATTCGAACATAATGACCAGAAAAAACTTTCAGATGGGTGATTTAGTTTTGAAGTGGGATAAGGCTCACGAAGAAAAGGGCAAACATACGAAATTCCAGAAGCTATGGCTTGGTCCTTTTCAAATCGTAGAAGTCATAGGCCCATCGACTTTTGTGTTGCAGGACTTGATAGGCAGGAGAGATTCTCTGCCTGTAAACGGACAAATCCTCAAAATGTATTTCCCATAGAAGGTCATCCTTCTGTTTTTGTAGGATAATTTTAATTTTTTTAATTTTTTTTTTACGTTAGTTTTCCATTTTTTTTTTTCATAAATAGGGTTGGTTGTGAATGATCATAAATTGTATTTATGAAGAATATACCATTTCTCTATCAGATTTTGATTTCACTTGTATAAATAGCAAAACTTTTCGAAAAATCTGACTTTTATTATTGACAGGTAGAGTTAACTTTAGCCTGAATGTGATGTTAGTTTCAACTTTACAAAGAAATCTGGGATGAAAGTAACTTTTGGAAAAAAATTGTTTTATGCCAATGCAATGAAAAGTATCATCGATAGCAAAATAAGTATTCTCTGCAAAACTGCTGTTCTTAAACTCTATTATTGTCGTCCAGAGCTTTCTTAAGGAAAAAAAATGACTTCCTCCCTGCTAAGGAGAATCGCAGCATCCAGAGAAACAATCCAAGAAAACACTATATCTCAAAGAATAAGAGGTCTCATCGCGAGCCGGCTTATCATGATCACAGATATTATAACTTGCTGATTTTGCCACTACTGTCTATCAAAACAGGGCAACGACTCAAGATTGTTGCAATCGAAAGATAAGGGGTCTCATCACGAGCCAGCTTGTTCAGCAAAAGTGTAAACCAAGTGGATGACTGTGTCATAATTTGGCCACCAAACCAAGAAATTGTTCTTTAGAGAATAAAAAATTAAAAAAGAAAGAAAAAGTGTCGAAAGGGTTTTTCTTTGGAATGTTGTAAATAACCTCAAGCAGGAAAAAGGATCATTGCTGGATAATATGGTAACCCTGTCGAGGCTATGGACGCTTGCGGGCAGCAGAGGCTCTACCTACGACAAAGGAGCATACTTTACAAAGCAAGTACGCAGAGAAGACCTTATTTTGTCTTTGAAAAGACTGAGTAATGACTAGGTATGAATACACGAAATAACCCAGAGGAAACAAACAATTAGAATGAAATAAGAAGTTGTGACGAAGCATCATTGACAGGATAAAAGGTAATACTCTATCTGTCCATAACAAAATTTAGGCATAAGAAAACTTTTCTGTTTTGGAAGTGAAAATGCAATAGAACAAGCAGAGATAACTGGTTCTTAACATTGAATCGCCATTGTTGTGGTCACTAACAACCCCCCTTCTTCACTTGACATTAGCAATAACGTCAAGCAAAGATGGGACCCTGAACAAAAATCCCAAAAAAAATATTTTTCTAAAGTTTTTGTATTTCTCTCCCTAAGGCTTAAATCGCCTCGCAAAGAAAGGCCGAAGCATTGCTCGAGCGCAAAAAGCAAGACTGCGAGGGAGCGATGCGAAGTTCATCGCGTCGCATACATCACACGCACCCCTTTAAAAGAAGACCTTCGAGAAATGCCGATCGCCGATATGCGATATCGCAAATCGCAAGCATCGCGCTATACGACATAAACCATTAAACAAAATTTGCGATATCTGCGATTTGCGATCTGCGATGGCAACGATTTGCGATCTGCGATGGCAGCGATTTGCGATCTGCGATCTGAAAAGACTTATCACACGATAAACCCAGGATTAAGTGCGCGCCTTGAAGGAATTTAATGACCGCATGCTTGAGTATCTAGGAATGATTGCATTACATTTATCGAAGAGTCAAGTCATGATGAATGTCAGGGTTATGCATTCATTAGAGATTAATACTTTCACGTCAAATCTTTTCATTTCCCTTCTTCTTTGCGTAGACTACAAGACACGCAACTAATATAAGTTTATATGTAGGAAACATTTGAGGGAAAGAGGAAAGCGCCAATCAGATAGTAAAGAGAGAATGCCTCCGCAAACGTATGCCGCATGCAGCAGAACCGCGGATTCCAGACTATCAGCCAACCGGCACTGATGAAATTAGACTATTCAGGACTGAGAGTCAAAGGCGCACAAAAGCAGCGTGTCCAGAAAAGATCCTGAAGCTCAGACTTGGTAAAGCAGAGAAAGAAGCGCATGAGAAGGAAGACGCTTCAGGAAAACCTGGAACAAAGAACGGAAACAATTCTTAAAATAGGTGGATGTCCATACAGCACGACTCCTAACCCACTCAGTCATTCGCACGACCGGAAACCGAAAACAGCAACAGCAAAATCAGTTCGAGAAGAACCTGGGTTATGCTAAGTATACATGTGGCGAATACACCCAGCTAGAGAAAGGTTTTCGAAAAATATCTTCTGGTCTGCCGGAAGGAAGTGCCAGCTCCTGTTATTTCCACTTTCATCTCCAGAGCGAAAGAAGAAAGCGGCCAGCCGACTCTTCCCAGGAAAACGTTGCACTGTTGACAGCACTAAAGAGAATATACAAAAACGATCAGAAATTAGATTTTAAGTTTAGAAATAATGTTGCTTTTAGTAAAAGGGCGGTCATTTGAAGCCGATTCCCTAATTTCATGTAATTAAGATTGATTAGTTAGTAGTATTTAACCCTTCTCATGGTTTTTGGAGAAGGGTCCGGAAATCTGTCAAAAAACTTATCCTCAGAACATGCACTCCTGCACCCTCAGAGGAGGTTTTTGATGAATAGATGGATCAAGATTTATTTATGTTTGCATTTTAATATATGTTACTGATGTTGCACTTCTGTACTCTTAGCAGATGTTAGAACAAGTAGAAATAAATCATTATTACTTGAAGTTTATTGGTGAAGTTAGTCATAAATGGTACTTTTATCTCTTGACTAGATTCTGCTAGTATCCCTAAAGTGATATGTAGCTGAGTTCTTTATATGTTATTGTATGAATGTCTGTATTACCATTTGGCACTTCTGTACGGTGGGATCATTTAGTCATGCTTAACATATAGAAGACTGATTATGTGATATGTTGTTCACAACTATTCTGCCTAACTTCTTATGCAGAATGGTTTATCTTTATTGGTTTATATTCTGATATCAGTTGACTGATCTTTATTACCAGCTGCTGTTAGAAATCTTTCTAGATCGCATAAACAAAAGAAAAACACCCTGGGTTAGCATAGATCAGATGTATTTCTCTTCATTAGATTACATTAGCATAGAGTTAGTTTAGCAGTTAGAATCGAGACTAGTTTAGAAAAACCTCTAGATTAATATCATCAGACTCTACGCACACACACACACCCATCACATTGGGAAACTGGTCCCATTACCCCCAGTCGGACCCGCTACTCCAAACGGGCAAGGAGCCGCCAACCAGGTTCCGGACCGGGTGGGTATCCCCCTTGTTGTTGACCCGACTTCGGGGCCCTCAACAGCTCCAAGACATTTATGGTTTCTATAGGCTCCCAAATTACATCCCAAATGGGTGACATTGGGAAAATCATCATAACTCTCTCTCGGAGAATCTGATTCAAATTTTGTAAGAAGTGAGAGAAAGAAGACAAAATTTAGTTTGTTTGGTATCAGCTTCAGAACCTAAGTTTGAAATAGTGACATATGACACGTCATACAATTTCTCTCTACTGAACCATTCTATAATTAGGTCATTGCGGGCGATTGGGCATAACACTTTCTTCGAGAATCCAACTGTGATCAGACTTATGGGGTTAGAAAGAGGACTCAGAGGGCTATCACAAGCCAATATTTCAAAACTTAAAAATCTAAAATTATAGAGTTATAGTCATTTCAAGGTCGAGCTCCTAAAATCAAGAAAAAGTTACACGAGGAAGTTTGATGGCAAAGATCAGCTAAATTGGATACTACAGATGGAGCAATATTTTGATCTAGATGAGTTGAAACTATTACAAAAGGTACGTATTACATCTTTACATTTAGAACCGAATCAATTTTTATGGTATAAAGGGATTCTCTCTCGTAAACCACTTCTCATGTGGTCAATTTTCACAGAGGAAATGATAACACATTATGGGGATACAAAGAGAAACACCTTCTTTAGCCAATTGACAAATATCGAAGAAAATGGTTCAATGACATAGCACATTGAGGACTTTCAAAACTTGAATATAAGAGTAAATTATATTCTAGAGAGGCAAAGGATTGATGTCTACATAGGGAATTTCAAGCATAACATCCAACATGAGGTTTGCCATTGGGAACCCGATTCGTTTGAGAAGGCATACAGGTTGGAAAGAAAAGCGGAAAGCAAAATTATGGCAACAATGAAGTCTACCCCTCACAACTACAAATATGGAATTGTTTTTTCTCCTAGCCTTCCACAACCTATAAGGTTGAAACCACAAAAATTGGAAGAAAAAAGTGCAAAAGGGCTTTGTTAAAATTGTGATAGCAAATACATTAAAGGTCATAAGTGTGTTGAGAAGAAATTATATTGAAAAGATTATGAAGAGGAGGAAGAAAAAGATCAAGAAATGTCAAAAGAAGAGTATATACACAGGGAAGCAACCCTAGAGAAAGAACAAATGAATCTAACCATATCTTGTACTACATTGGCATGAATTACCAATCCTCAAACTCTCAAGATAGGAGGACATATCAAGAAGAAGAGGGTTCAAGAAATGAAACATGAAGAAGAAAAAGGTAATAGTGTTGATTGATTTGGGTAGTAGCCATAATTTTATTCATTGTAAGATAGCCAAGGAATTGAATTGCTTCATGTATCTAGCACCAGAGTGTCAAGTGATGGTTTCAAGTGGAGGAACCATAAATTGCTCTAGAAAGTGCCATAATATCAAGCTATCCATGGGAGAATATCTATTGAATAGCCTAATACTTTCCATTCCAATGGGTGGTGCTGATGTTGTACTACGAGTCCATGGATACAATCCTTGGGTACAATATCTTTTAATTTTCAAGAACTTTTCAAGAAATTTTCTTCGAAAGGAAAGGAAGCTGAACTAAGGCATATCACAGGGAAACTGGGAAAGATAATCAGCTCTAATGGAATGACAAAGATTCTAAGGAAAGAAAAATGAAGTGTAATTGCATAATTATGTTTGCTAGAGGTTCCCACATTGAAATCATCTATTCCTCTAGATCTCCAGAATGTCCTGGACAATCATTCCAAGGCATGTGAGACTCCCAAAAGCCTCCTACCTATTCATGATCATGATCATGTTATTCATTTGATTCCAGGAAGTGTTCCTCCAAACATTAGGCCTTATAGATATCCATATGCCTAAAAGAGTGAAATTGAATATATGGTTGTTGAAATGCTAGAGGTTTGTATAATTATCCAACCAAAATTGACAAACAAAGCAATGGATGAATGGAAGAATGACAAAGCAGGGTGGGAACACATTCAAAAGTTATAGAAGATCCCATTTCAAACAATATTTCCAGAACTTGACAAGGAAAAATCATATTGGAATTTGAAGTAGTCACAAAATTGAGAAACTGACACCTACAAAATCAATCAATTTTAGAGTATCTCACCAAGTGGAAGAACTTACCCACTAAAGGTTCCACGTGGAAGGATGATAATTTTATACAGAAGCATCTAGAACTACTCAATTTTTGAGGACAAAACCTTTTTAAGGAGAGGGGCATGTTAGGTCCTATATTACTAGTGTAACCCCTTATTGTTATTAGTGCAACCCCCTTATTTTAGTGGTGTGCCCCTGTAGTCTCCATATTGTTATTATTATGCCCCATAGAAGCTCATTATTATTATTGTTGTGCCTTTACATTATTATTGTTATGTCATCTTTAATTATATTATGACCCCTTATACTCCTATATATAGAAAGGAGGCCTTGTCATTTATATCATCTAGGAATTGTTCATTTTTTTAATGTAAAGGAGGTTGCCCCCTCAAAGAGGCTGATTTTTAAGTTGTTGATCTATCTTGTCTATCTTTTTGTGAGATGGTTTCATAACAACATGACACCAAATATATTTGAAGTGTTTACTATAAAGTTTATTTTGGCTTATTGATGATTGCGTATAACATAGTTTTGTTTATCATTGCAGAGTTTTCAAGCCAAAAAAAAAATGGAGATTTTGTTTCTCGATATGATTAGACAATATTACTGAAGTAATGAATGAAGTGGATCCTAAATTGGCTATTTGGATAACTGAATGACGATAATGGAAAAATCTACTTTATGGTTGTAAACTCCACAGTGCATCGATAAGGTCTTCATTCACTTCAAAAAAGCGAGTTTGTTGCCACAGTGTAGGGATGTGTTTTCCACCAAACTTGGAGGGCATAGTAATGATACGAATATTGTTTTTAGTCAATTTTTTGGAAAAAAACATGGAAGCGAAGGAATCGATATGAGAGCACTATCACTAGTTTAAAAGGAGCACTCGATGATCTATTTAAGGGTAGATCAATGACTTAATTGAAGGGGATTTGAATCCAGGAAGAGAAGAGATACTGGATAAATTCTGAAAGAAGAAAATGTTGCAAAGTAAATTATGTCTTCATGCACCACTATAGATAGGGAAGTCTTATTTTGTAGAGAGTTTATATCTTCAATTTTGTATAGATATTTTTGGCACTATTGCAAAAATACTTCTAAAGGAGTTCGAGATCTGAACATTAAATGTACATGGAAATTGGATTCTATTATGAACCTCATCCTTCTTATAATTTTGTAAGAATTTATGCGTTTGTACATTTTTAATGCCAGAAACCAATTTTTTGTTAAATTCTATACTAGTTAGTTTGTTAATAATCAATTGAAGCACCATTGTTCGATTGACTGTTTTATGCTTATTTTTGTTCTACTGAGGTTATCTTCATTGGCATTATGACACAGATTTGGCACTATGACACAGGTGTTTTCCTTCATGGCAACTCACTCAGATGATAGATCACAGTTCAACAGGTTAGCAGCACAAAGCTACAGATCAGACTTCACAGAATGAAGAAAGATAGGTATATGTGGGTTCATCTTGGCAAAGTAGCGTATACACGTGGGTGAATAGACCAAAAGGAGTGGATACGTATACACGCACTTTCACAGAGTGAAAGGCACGTATATCTTGGAAAACTAAGTTTTGGTCCATGGTATTTTGATCCATGGTATTGGTCCAAGATATATGGTCCAAGGTATTGGTCCTAATTGGTTTTGGTCGATGGTATTGAGTAAGACCTAAGACTATAAAAGGAGGAGAAGATCATTAGGAAAAAGCACTCAAGTATTGAATATCTGATGAAGAGCAAGATCTAGTATACAGGTTATTGGATTATGATGCATAGCTGGATCTGAACCAAGGATGAACCTTAGCGCTTGATGAAGGATAAGATATAATGATGGGTCAAGATCTTAAGGCTTGAAGTGAACTACCTTTATGTGGTTTGATCATTTATCTGAATAACTAGCGCATGTTGTAGTCTGTAAATATGATGATCTGGGTATAACTGAAGTCTGGAATTGTTGTAATGTTTAAATCATCATTTACAGATCTATATGTAGGTTCACTTTAGAAAAGGTGAGTATACATGTTGGTTCTGCATATCAGAACAACGTATACATTTAAATTTGATTTGCATATCTGTATGTAGGTTCACGTTGAGAAAAGAGCGTATGCATGCAGGTTAGACACATGAAAGTAGTGTATACCTCATAAAATATGTTATAGCTGCTTCTATTTTTTATTGCAGTGTTCTAGGTTCTGGCCTGGGTTCTAGTTTTAGTATTCTTATTACAGCATTATGAAAGATTAGATTGAAGGGTTGTCAAAGTGATTGATTGATTCAATTGTAATTGGTGCAAAGGAGGTTGGTTGATGTAGATATATTTGATGATTGAATGATGTTATTTATGAATCCAGTCTGAAAATTTATGAAACGTGGTCCGTGGAAGAAAAGAGAAGGTTGTAGACTTATGTAGGCTGGCACCTATGTACTAGTAAACATATCAGCTAGTACAAGAGGTAGGGGGTAGTAGCTCACTTCCAGGAGAAGCTGGAGAATAAGAGAAGGTTGTAGCCTTCTGCAGGCAGAAGCCTGTGTACTGGTATAAGTCTGCACTTGTACAAAAATTGTAAAAATAAGTTTCTTATTAAAAAGAAGATAGAGACGATTGTAGCAGGTAGTTTGGTTTTCACCCACATTGGGTTTCCACCTTATATCTTGTGTTCATGTGTGTGATTGTCTATTCTATTTTACTACACCTGGTTACTATTTATATGATTCTAATTCATTGATTAAAGAACAACATATGGTGAATTAACTAAATCATAATTTTGTAGGACATGTGCTAGTTTTCTTAAACACAGTTGCGTATACATGTGAGTCCCATTAACTGAAGTAGCACATATGAATCTGATTATGGAAATGAAAAATCATTGACTTGCTAATACTGATTCACCCCCCCTCTTAGTATTATTTCCAAAAATTGGAATTAGAGCAGGTCCTTCAAAAGAACCTTGATTGCTTGAAGGAATATCCATCATCATGAGTAATCAAGAAATAGAGGGATCCATCAGACCACTAGTCTTTGATGGAAGCAACTTTGTTTAGTGGAAGGTAATAACCACAACCTATCTTCAATCTCTTGGAACATATGTCTGGGAAATCGTGGAAGGAGGATATACATTTCCATAAGGAATTCCTACAGATGTGGCAGGTAGAAAGCAATATGAAACCAATTCCAAGGCTGTCAATACATTATGGGGAAGTTGGTCACAATTAGAATTTACCAAAGTTATGCAGCTCAAATCTGCCAAAGAAATGTGGGACAAAATCGTTCTAAGCTATGAAGGGGACTCTCAAGTAAAACGTGAAAAACTACAAACTCTCAGAATTCAATATGGAACTCTCAAAATGCACAATCATGAAAGTATAGCTAGTTAATTCTTACATATAGATGACATTGTTAATTGCATGAAGAATTTGGGTGAAGAGATAAAAGAAGTTACTTTAGTTGAAAAGGTTTTAAGATCCTCGTCTACTATGTTTGAATCAAAAGTATCTGCCATAGAAGAAAAGTAGGATCTTCAGACTATTACTATGACACAACTGCATGGAATCTTAACTTCTTTCGAGATGAGAAAAGGAGGTCCATCAGATATGAGAGAAGCCACATTTAAAGCTTTAGGAAAAGAAGAACTCAGTGAATCGGGACATATTTCAGAAGGAGAGGAAGAAGAAAACTTTGTCAAGAACCTTCAACGGGGTTCCGGAAGATTCAGAGGTAAACTACCTTTCAAATGTTTTGCTTGTGGAAGAGTCGGTCATTATTCTGCCAAATGTCCTCATAAAGATAAGTTGGATAAAGGCGAGGAATTAGAAAAATGGAATAGAAAATAAAGCATCAATAAGAAGAGCTACTATATACATGAAGATAGCGATGGTTTATCAATTAGTGATGAAGATGAAAATAGCAATGACTATAGACTTCTGATGGATTTTGAAGATGATGATTTCTTGGATGCTTTAGATGAAGATGACCTTTATGAAGAAATATCTAAACACAAAATCTGTTTAGAAGAAAAGAATATGATTATAGATACTTTGACATTCCAACTTGTTGAAAGAGAAAAACACAATGAAAAACTAGAATGTGAAATTGTGAGTCTAAGAAAGGATATTGAGGAAACAAAAGCTTTCAATCCTAGATTTGCTAAAGGATAAAAAACCTTAAATGAAATTATCAAAGTGCATCATTCTCCTCTGACAAAGATAGGTCTTGGATATACTGAAGAAGCATCTCAAGCAGAGAAGTCGTCAACCTCCACTAAATGCTATCTTGATGTAGCAAAGAGTAGTGAATAGTTTGACAATCGTCAGCAATGGAATAAAGCAGATCACCAAGTAAATCAGGCTCAATTTACTTCAAGGATGAAAAAAAGCTACAACCAATGTCAAGTAAATCATACTCAATCTGCCTCAAGAATGAATATCAATAGAAACTACAATCACCAGGTCATTAGATTCGATAATCAAGGGAACTTCTTTAATGGCCAATGTTTCTATGTCATAATTTTGGACACAAAGCTGCTCAATGTGTTTCTTACAAGATCATCATGACTAGAGAAGAACGAAATCAAAGGAATGTGACAGGGATCATGAAAAGGACCTACAATAACTTTTCTCTTCTTGAAAATGAAATAGAATGCTCTATCTGCAACAACTTCGGTCATGAAGAATCTGAATACATGAGTAAATTTTGGAAAACATCTCAGATGGAGAAAACTCCAATAAGTCTCAAAATATGGAGAAAGAAAGAACCACAAACAGAAAGATGTTGTAAAGCCTTGTATGTAGAAGGACAATAAAATCAATGGTAGATTGACAGTGGGTGCTCAAAACACTTGCAGGTAACAAAGAAAAACTTCATATATATAGTGCCATAGAAAAGGAAAAGAAGGTCTCATTTGGAAATGACACTCCTGCTCAAGGAAAATTTTAAGGATGGAAAATTTTCTTGAAGTTTAAAACATTGGCGAATCTCACTAATCCCTAATATGCAAATTATAAATCTTTATTGATATATTTGTAAAATTATTCAAATTTATAATTATTTTATATATAGTCTCTATATAATGTTGGTGATTTTTAAGGTAAAATAATTTTATATTCTAAAATTTGGGCGAATCGTCTTTTATAAAATTGGAAATTGGCGAATCTTTTTTGTGGAAAAATCATGGAAAATTAGCCCATTCGGCGAACATTAGCCCCTAAAATTTTCCATGCGAGTCCTGCTGTCATAAAAGGTAAAGGCTCTGTTCTCTTAAAATAAAATGTTAAAGCTGGGAATGTTATTTATTTTGATGGTCTAAAGCATAACCTGTTCAGTGTTAGTCAAATTTGTGATCAACGAAATGAAGTAGTACTTCGATCAAATCGATGTGTTGTTCGTGAGCTTGATACAGGAGAAACTGTGATGAAAGATATAAGAGATCCAAACAACTTATACATACTCAAGGGGGGACAACACAATACTATCTAAGAAAAAATGATGAACATTGGCTATGGCAAAGAAGATTGGGGCATCTAAGCTTCTCTCAAATAAGAAAAGCATGCAGATTCCAGGTTGTTTGTGATCTTCCTAATATCAGAATTCCAGAATATACAATATGCAAATCATGTCAATTTGGTAAGCGAACAACATCGCACTTCCCTGAAAAGGAATGATTAGTTAGTAAGCCTCTTGAACTTGTTCATACTGCTTTATGTGGACCATCAAGGAAAAAGTCACCTCGTGGAGAAGAAAACTTTATATTGTTCATTGATGATTTTTCCAGAATGTGTTGGATAGGACTTCAAAAGCATAAAGATGAAGCATTTAAAAATATAAAAGCCTTCAAAGCTTTGGTTGAAAATGAATCAGATCGAAAAATCAAATGCCTCATATATAATCGAGGAGAGGAATTTACCTCGGATGAATTCTTTGACTTTTGTGAATAACATGGAATAAAAAGGCAATTCTCCACTGCAAGGACTCCTAAGAAAAATGGAGTGGTAGAAAGGATGAACACAACTGTTCAACAAATGGCTCGTGTTATGCTAGATGAGTCTAGAACTACTGCAACCTTCTAGGGTGAAGCTGAATTCGCTGCTGTCACTATTCTTAGCCAATAAAATGTTCGGGTAAACAACACTCAAACTCCACATTAACTTTGCTATGGTAATACTCCTACTATAAAATACTTCAAAGTTTTTAGAAGCAAATGTTACATCAGAAGGACTGATGAAAAACTTGGTAAGTTTGAACTGAGAGCAGATGAAGGTATTATCCTTGGTTACTCTTCCTAAAGTAAAGGATATAAATGTTATAATAAAACACTTGGGAAAATTGTTGAAAGTATTGATGTTGTGATTGATGAAGCATGCAAAAATCCAAAACAAATAAAAACTGAAGATTATGAAGAAGATGAGGATTATCCTCCCACATCAAATTAGACTAATTCTAAAGAAGAAACCAATGAAGTAGTAGAATAAGAGATAACAGTAGAAGAAAAGACTTTGTCCAGGTATGTTCAAACTCAAATTCTGGGATAGGAAGAGGTAGGTGTGCAAACAAGAAGAACTATTACAGAAGATTCAAGCTATCTAGCATTGCTATCATCCACTGAACCTCAAAATGTAAATGAATCATGCAAAGATGAATGTTGGGTCAAGGCCATGAATGAAGAATTTGAGAAAATTGAGAAGAATAATACTTGTGAATTAGTTCCTAGACCTCATGATAAGAATATCATAGGAGCTAAATAGATATTCAAAAACAAGCTAAATGAAAATGGAGAAGTTATTAGAAATGAGGCCAGACTAGTTTGTAAAGGATATGCTCAACAAGAAGGTATAGATTTTGAAGAAACTTTTGCACCTGTTGCTAGACTTAAAGCCATAAGAATGTTCCTTGCTCTTTCTAGTTTTCAGAAATTCAAACTATACCAAATGGATGTAAAATCTGCCTTTCTTAATGGAGACTTAGAAGAAGAAGTCTATATTGAGCAACCAGATGGATTCATTTTTGGAAGTGATGCAAAACTTGTATGCAGACTCAGAAAGTCTCACTATGGTCTAAAACAAGCTCCAAGGACCTGGTATTACCGTCTTGACAAATATCTCCATCAAGAAGGTTTCTCAAAGGGATCAGTTTATAGCAATCTATATACAAAGATTGACAATAATAAATTTCTAATACATGTTGTGTATGTTGATGATATCATTTTTGGTAGCAATGAAGAAGCCATAAATCGGAATTTTTCTTCGGTAATGCAACAAGAATTTGAAATGTCCCTGCTTGGTGAGCTTACATATTTTCTTGGTCTATGAGTTCAACAAAATAAAGATGATATTTTTCTATGACAAACCATATATCTCAAACAAATCTTGAAAAAATACGGCATGGAAGATTCTAAACCAGTATGTACCCCAATGGTAACAGGATGCAGTCTGAGCTCAAATGATGAATCAGTAGCAGTACATCAACCAACTTACAGATCCATGATTGGCATTCTTCTTTATCTAACAGGTACCCGACCAGAAATCATGCATGCAATAGTAATAGTTGGAAGATTCCAAGCAAATCCAATGGAATCACACCTTCAGGCAGTCAAAAGGATTTTCAAATATCTTCAAGGAACACAGGATTTTGGTTTATGGTATCCTAGAGATACAAATCTTACACTTCATGAATATACAGATGCAGATTGGGCAGGAAGTGTTGATGATAGAAAATGCACTAGTGGTGGTGCTTTCTATATGGGTTCTAGATTACGGTATTGGTTCAACAAGAAACAAATTTCAATTGCATTATCTACAGCTGAAGCATAATATGTGGTTGTTGCATCTTGTTGCACACAACTCCTTTGGATGATGCAAACATTGCAAGACATTCAGATTACATGTACTCCACCCATCTCCATTCTATGTGATAATACAAGTGCCATCAGTATTTCAAAGAATCCAGTCATGTATTCCAAGACCAATAAAATACCCATCAAATATCATTTTCTACGTGAACATGTACTTGAACAGAAGGTCAAATTGGAGTATGTTCCCTCCAAAGAACATGTTGCTGATATATTCACCAAACCACTGCCCAGAGAGACATTTGAATATCTCAGATAGAAGCTGGGATTAGTTGATGCAACATCCTACTGTTAAAACCTATCTGTTTCAGAGAAAGGTGGTTATATGCGAGTTTCATGAATTGTACTCATGTACATACACTCGTTTCTGCTGATACAGTCACGTACAGGGAAAATTTTAAGAACCACCCTAAATTTATATGTATAATAAATGGGCAAATTCCCATGATACATAGGAAGAATGGGAGGCGATTTTATCACTAATATAATATGTATATATATATATATATATATATATATATATATATATATATATATATATATATATATATATATATATATATATATATATGTTTGGAAAATCTCTCACCAGATTATATTATCTTGTAAATTCATGGAAAATCTGTCACTGAATTATAAAATCTTGTAAGATCTTGGAGAATCCTTCACTGAATAATAAAACATATTCATTAAACTGTAATATACTAACAGACATGTTTGGAAAAAAGAAACATAATTTTCACTTCCTACAAACAATTTTACAAGTTTTAGTGGCCATGTTTGTCATGGTAGGAGAGACTAATGTTTTCTCTACCACTTTTTTCAAGCTACCACTTTTGCCAAGCTATCAAAATTCTTTCTTATTCCATAGACTCCAACTGCGAGATAAAAAAAAAAACATCAAGTTTGTTTACCACAACATGCCAACATGTAGCAAGCCCCAACTATATAATATAATGAAGTAATAGGTATCCCAAAGGCCTGAAGGGGATCTAATGGAAAGAAGTGACCATTGTCAGAAGCCTTCCAATCAATATATAAATATATAAATGTAGATTTATTATTATTTTAATTGGAAATCTTCAATTAAATAATAAAATTTAATTACGTCTCTCCCAATCTAAATTTATTATTAGCATAATTCACTACCTTCATACCATTTTTAACAGCGTTGTAACATGTGGATTAATTTCCTTTTTGGTGCACAATCTCCACCTTTTAGGACAATATGGTGTAGTGACCCAACCCCTACAGATAATTATGACAAACTAAGAATAGCAGAGAAGATGAAAGGTTGTACAAACCAACATATTTTTCAAACAACTAATCCAAGATCAGTACCTTAACTTTTTCATGAAGATATCATATTGAGAATGTTTGAAAAATGGTGGGAAATCTGGGTAGCGAATATCTCTCTTCTTCAAGGGTGATGCGGAAAGAGTTAAGATTTCACTGTTTTGAATTTTTTTTGTTAAATCAGGAAAATCAATATTGATGGAGATATCAGTATTTTTTTACTAAATTTTGTGAAGTGACTAAATGTAGCTTTAACCATTCACCTTAAGATTTTTTTTACAATATAATTTCCTAAGTCTATTTAATATCTTCATTATCATAAAAACCAACCTATATCCATCTTAACTCCACATCTACCACTCTTAGAGGGATGAAATCTATTTATCCCTCCTAGCACTTGGTAGACCCGGAATTAAGATGGATCTAAGCTGATAGAATTTCCCGTTTAAATAGTTTATGATCACATGAATACCATGGTATTACCATGGGTTATCATAAACCTAGAGCTTAAAAACTACTATTAGTAATTTATAAAAATTAATAAAATTAATAATTGATTTTTATCTTATTTTTTTAATTTAACCAAGTTAAAATGTTTAAGTGACATTAAATTACAAGATCCATTTTTACTCTTGATCTACCAAGCAATGAGAGGGATCAAATATTTTTCCACTCTATGTTAGTTTGCATATCACGATATTTGATACAGAGTAAAGATGGATCTATGCTAGTTTAATTCCCGCCTTTAAATAGGGGACATTCCATGTGAATACCATTGGTCAATACCATGTGCCATATTTATTTTTATTAATACTAATATTAGGGTTGATAATGCTTTTTTGCATCGTATTAATAATAATTTGGCCAATGGTATTTGGCCCATAGGGTTCACCTAAAAATAACACATTTTTTGAGTCTTCGTAAATATAAGGTGGCTTATGGAGTAAATATAAAAAATGTTTTATTTATTTACCATATCTCTCGTTTATTTATATTTTTATTAATTTACCATACCTCTTTTATAAATATGGTATTTGGCCCATAGGATTCAATTAAATAAAACCTCTTTTTTGAGCCTTCTTAAATAGAAAGAGGGTTATGGACTAAATATAGAAATAGTTTTTATTTATTTACCATACCTTTGAAGTATAAAAAGAGGTTTTATTTATTTACCATACCTCCACTTTATTTATATTTTTATTTATTTACACACTTGTGTGTTCATAAATATAAGGTGACATATGGAGTAAATATAAAAAAATGTTTTATTTATTATAATACCTGTCGTTTATTTATATTTTTATTAACTAACCATACCTCTTTTATAAATATGGTATTTTGCCCATAGGATTCACTTAAATGAAACCTCATTTTTGAGCCTTCTTAAATAGAAAGAGGGTTATGGACTAAATATAAAAAGAGGTTTTATTTATTTACCATACCTCTAGTTTATTTGTATTTTTATTTATTTACCATACATTTGGAGCAAGTATAAAAAGAGCTTTTATTTATTTACCATACCTCCATTGTATTTATATTTTTATTTATAACTATCATAAATACATTTTCTTGAAAATGAGGGCTAATGGAAGATTGTAACTCTTAATTTCAAGGGCTAAATTTACTTTTTTTACCCTCTCCCTTAAAATAAGGTGGCCTAACCTCCATTCCTAACTTTTTTATAAAATAAAATTGAGGCGATTTGTAACAATGTACTATGATACAAAATATTTTCCCAATAAAAATATAAAACCCCTTAATTTAGCCCAAGGGCGAAAATTCGCCCCTAAAATTTTCCATGGTCACGTATGTGTTGGTTTGAGGAAAAGCAGTGGGCCAGACTCAGGACGAAAGGGGTCTAATATGGTTAAGTGAATTATCTACTCTTCTTGATGATGGTTACAGTCTGTGGATGACATGTGGCAATATGTTGGCTCTCATAAGTTGTTGATAACTTGATGTATATCTGATTAATGATGACGCCTTGATAACTCTTCTACTATATGAAATAATCAAATCTGACAGTGATCATCTGGCACAAGTTCAGGGGGAGCATATACTTCTAATAATGCATTGTTGGCATTATCTTAGAAGATCATGGTACAAATTCGTGCAATTTTTTTCTTTATTCAGGTGGAACAGGTTCAGGGGGAGAACATGGTTGCTGGTCTGGATGCTGCTTGATAGATGTTGTTGATGACTATCATGGTCTTGTTTTAGATATTTGGTCTCTGTTATATATGTCATGTATACCTTTTAATGTAAAGGTCATGAAATGACCTATTTTGTTAGCCCACTATGCATGGATGGATGATGTAATGTTCTTGTTTTGACATGTATAAACAATTGGTATATCCCCACTTAGTCAGGTGGATGAGTCAAGATTCGTATATCCCCACTTGGTTGGGAGATGGATGTATGTATGAGTCATTGGTGATAGGAAGGTCATTTATGATGTATGTATAGAGTCATGTTCTTCATTTAGAACATATTTTTGCAGACCTTTCTTATATGCATGGACTTGATCATGGAGCTCAATCAACACACTTCAGCATATCATAGAATTTAGCATGTACTCAGGGGGAGCATAACCCTTTCCCTTGATGAAAAAGGGGGAGAGTGACTTGGGGTTGCCTTCAAGTCCAAAGGGGGAGATTGTTGGCATTATGACATAGATTTGACACTATGACATAAGTGTTGTCCTTGATGGAAACTCACTCAGATGACAGATCACAGTTCAGCAGGTTAGCAGCACAGAGTTATAGATTAGACTTCACATAATGAAGAAAGAGAGGTATATGCAGATTCATCTTGACACAGTAGCGTATGCACGCAGGTCAATAGACCAAAAGGAGCATATAAGTACACACACACTTTCACAAAATGAAAGGTGCATATATCTTGGAAAACTATGTTTTGGTTTGATATTTCTCTTTGTTCCTAAGAAATAGAAACACCACAAATTAGCAGGAAGGGAAAGAGGGTAACTAGACCTAATTGAAGTAGGTAGAACCACCATTCAAAATAGAAAAGGAGTTGACTTAAGGTCCTCACTAGGTGGTCTCCCTTACATGTTGATGAGATCATTTTTCCCCATGAACATTTTTGGTGATAGGAGGAGGGCCTCCTTAAAGTGCATTTGTTGAGTCTTGAATCATAAAGTCATTTTTTTCTAGATGGCTCATACTAAACATTTTGTTTGGAGTTGTATCCCTCAACCCTTGAATTCTAACACTCCGATCAGAATCACAAAATGCTTGATAAAGGTAAAATTCTACGGTGAAGGTAATACCTCTCCATTTGAACATATTATTTAGTTTTCTTTAATTTTTTCTCATTCTGGTATTAATCTTGACTATCTTTTCCTATGCAAGATTTTTATCGCGACTCTTATAGGTGTTGCCAAACATTGGTGTGAATTGTTTCTAGTTGCCTCAATCCATAGTTGGGATGAGTGTGCATCAATATTCCTTCATACATTTGTGAATTGTAATCATGATTAGGTATGCAAAGAAATTGAGAAATTGAGAAGGTTAGAAAATAAAGACTTAGCTGATTTAATTCTCATATTTAAATTGGTATTCATAAAATTCGATTGTAAAGACCGACCTACAGATGAGGAATTTGTGGAATGGTTACAAGAATCAATTTCTCTTCCTTCTCCTTGTGAGGAAAATGCATCGATTGTTGAAGATCCATCCATTTTAAATATCATGTTTGAATCAAATCAAATTAACAATGCACAATCTATAAATGATAATGTTCAGCAACACATAAACACTCTAATCTTGATAATATTGTTGTCAATTCAAATGAATCCACTATTACTACTAATCAAGAAAATCAACAAGTGGAAATTTTTAATGTAAATGATGTGAATTATACAAATAATACTTTTCATTTATGTCATGCTATTGACCAAATTAGATTAGAAACTCATTACTAGGAGAATGAAAACATTTCACAAGAGCTTCAATATGGACGGTATTTAAATGAAAATGAAACATGTTTAGATAAAGAGCCTTTCATGTTCATCTCTATAAATAGTCATTAGTCATTTTACCCAAATTTGTTCAACGAAGAGATTTCTTTTACTAAATTTTTACCAATTCCTTTTGACACATACGATGTTAAAGAAGACAAAGGAATTACTTTAGACCTTCTTAGTAATGAATTGTCATGCAAATTTAATGAAGGTAATAAATATCAATAGATTACAATTTTCATGATTCTGAGAATTCTCTTAAATTTGAATTTTAGTCAAATTATTTGCGATAGTTATCCAAAACATAATATAACTAAATCTCATATCTATTATAACTCACGTGTGTTTCGAGATGAATATTTTCCTTTTACTAATGTTACCAATCAATAATTTCATTTTGAAACTACATCAAATTGTAATGACCTTTCCTTTCCCATTTTCATTGCTCAACTTCCTATCTTTGATATTGATCTTGAACCTTTATCATTTCCACAAGTAGAAGCTTACTTTTTATCCCCCTTCTTGGTTAGAATATTGACATTTGCTTTACCCATGACTGACACTTTGTTATCAGTTCCTAATGTGACTTCTAATTTTATACTTTCATCCAAATTATAAAAAATATATATGTTCTCTTTCATGTTATTATTGCAACCTCAGTCTAAAAACTATACATCCTTTTGCTTCTCTTGTGCTACATTGCAAGATAAAAACATATTGACTTGGCTTTCATTTTTCTTTGTAACCTTTTCATTTGTTTTACTAAAGTATCATACTATTTCTTTTTACATTCATTTGAATAATACTTATACTTATTGCAAGAAATACATTGAACATGAAACTTGTCATAGATTTGACCTTGTGCTTGATTTTGGCTTGAATTTTGACTTGGATTTTGAGTTTAGCCTCTTCTAATTAGGATTGAGGATTTTCCTCTTCCACCTTTATATGTACTTCTTCATCTACCTCTTGAAGTTGATCTACCTTTGCCTCTACCTTGACCAACTGAGACTTATGCCTTGAAAACATGTTCAAATGAATAACTTGATGACCTATTCAACTTATGTTCATGAGAATTATTCTCTGATCTAGATCTCTAGCCCTATATGCATAAAAAAAACCATGTATATCCAAAACTTTATCCAATCCTAGTCTTCCTTGGTGGCATATACCATAATCACTAGTGCCACACAAATACCTAAAAACTCACTTCATTGTTGCCCAATGATCCTTCCCTATTTTTGGCAATACATTTCTTAATACTCCCACTCCATGTGAAATTTTTGGTCTGGTGCAAACCTTTGCATATACTAGGCTATCAACTGCATTCACATATGGAACACAAGACATGTCCTCTTTCTCTTCCTGTATCTTGGGAAATTGTTCAACATATAAATTTACACATATAAGAACATTGATTGATTTACTATCTTTCATATTAAAACTCTATAATATTGCCTCGACCTACTTTCTTTGGTTTAACCAGATCTTCCTCTTTTCTCATTCTCATTTAATTTCCATGCCAAAAATATAGTTTGTAGCACCTAGATCCTTCATCTCAAATTTCGAGGATAATTGGGTCTTCAAATCCTGGATAATTTCTTCGTCATTTCAAATCAACAACATATTATCCACATGCAAGACAAAGTAAATAACATGGTCACCAATTAGTTTAAAATACACATAGTGATCCACTTTTCTCTTAGTGCAGCGAAGTCCTCGTATATATGTATCAAATTTTTGATACCATATCATAGGTGACTGCTTTAACCCATACAAAGACTATTTTAACCTGGATACCATTTCTTTCTTACCCTTCACTGCAAAGCCTTCTAGTTTCTTCGTGTAGATTTTTTGTTCAAGATCCTCATAAAGAAATGTTTTCTTCACATCCATTTGTTCTACCTCAAAATCAAAACAAGTAGTAACATATAAAATCAATTCCCGTCATGTGGGAATAAAATTTTTCTACCACTTGAGCTTTTTATTTCTCCACATTTCCTTATGTATTGATATTCTACTTAAATGCCCATTTGTCTCCAATGTGTTTCCTTCTAGATGGAAACTACACCAGATTTCGAGCCTCATGTTTGTCCAAGGCTCCCATTTCTTCAATCATGGCCTCCTTCTAGAGTTTACCATCCTCTGGATCCATTTTCTCCCTCATAATTCTGGGATCATAATCAGTAATAAACAAAGAAAATCTTGAATAGGAAGGAGATGGACTATAGCTCTCTCATTTCCTTCTCTCTTAAACTGATCTCCTCAAAACTAGAGTGTGTCGCTCTTCGCTTATGATTCTCATTCTACTGTAGAGTCTGATTCTTCCTCCTTCAACTCAAACTCTATCTTCTTAGATTCCTTTGGTAGTAATTCATGTTTAATAACATCTTTCACCTCTATAAACACCACATATCAATTGTACACAACCTCCTTTGTTTCTGGGTTCCAAAACTTATAACCTTTTAAACCATCCTTATACCCAATAAATATGAACCTTGCAGATTTCTTATCCAACTTGGTTATGTTCTGCTTTGGAACATGTACATATGTATCACAACCAAATACCCTAATATGTGTGAGAGAGGGTTTCTTACTAGTCCATACCTTATTTGGAGTCTTATCCTCCAACGCTGATGAAGGTGATTTGTTACATACGTAACAGGCATTATCCACTACCTCTGCCCAAAATTCCTATCCTAACCCAACACCACTGAGCATCACTCTTGCCTTTTCCATCAAGTTCATGTGAATTATTTTTGAAACTCCATTTTTTTGAGGTTGTATGGAGTAATTTTCTACCATGCTATACCACACTTCTTACAAAACTCTTCAAATTCCTTCTTCCAGAACTCTCCACCATTATATGTCGTCAACACCTTAATCTTCTTCTCTGTATTATTTTCCACCAGAGCCTTAATTTCTTTAAACATGTCAAAGACTTTAGATTTCTTCCTGATGAAATATATCCATATATTCCTCAAAAAGTCATATTTCAATGAGGCATAGTACACATAATTCCCCAGTGATGAAACTGAGACAGGTGCAAACACATCATTGTGCACAAGCTGTAATATCCCTTTCGCCCTCTTAGCACCAAAGGGAAAACTCAATTGATTTTGATTCCCGTAGACACAATGTTCACAAAAATAAAAATCCAAAGAGTAATTAAACATACGTGATGAAGGTGATTTGTTACATACGTAACAGGCATTATCGACTACCTCTGCCCAAAATTCCTATCCTAACCCAACACCACTGAGCATCACTCTTGCCTTTTCCATCAAGTTCATGTGCATTATTTTTGAAACTCCATTTTTTTGAGGTTGTATGGAGTAATTTTCTACCATGCTATACCACACTTCTTACAAAACTCTTCAAATTCCTTCTTCCAGAACTCTCCACCATTATATGTCGTCAAAACCTTAATCTTCTTCTCTGTCTTATTTTCCACCAGAGCCTTAAATTTCTTTAAACATGTCAAAGACTTTAGATTTCTTCCTGATGAAATATATCCATATATTCCTCAATAAGTCATATTTAAATGAGACATAGTACACATAATTCCCCAGTGATGGAACTGAGACAGGTGCAAACACATCATTGTGCACAAGCTGTAATATCCCTTTCGCCCTCTTAGCACCAAAGGGGAAACTCAATTGATTTTGATTCCTGTAGACACAATGTTCACAAAAACAAAAATCCAAAGAGTAATTAAACATACCTTCTACCATACAATTATCTTGCAATGTTCGAAGACCCTTCTTTATAATATGTCCAAGTCCTTGAGGCCACAACATAGTTTTTTTTCCAAAGACCATTAGATTTTCTGCTCCACTTTTAGGAACCACATAAATGTTGTACCCGTCAATAATAGTGCTACCTGAAAGCTTGTACATAGTTATAACTCGAACTCCCCACATCAATACTAGTGTTCCCTAAACCATTTTGAAGATATCCTTCTTCAACATTATATTTATACCTCCATAATCCATCTTTCTTACAGAAATCATATCTCTAGCCAATACTGGAATATGTAGAACTCCATGAAGTGTTTTAATCCTTCCACCTTAAAAATTCAACTTGACCTTCCACATCCCATGATTTTGGACATCCTTTCATCACCTATAAATACATAACCACCATCATACATCTCATACTCGCAAAACCACTCCCTATGGGGAGTGAAGTGAAAGGATGCACCTGAGTCAATCAACCATGCCTCGTGATCTATATCTGTATTTGAAGAAGAAGCCAAGTACACATCGCCACCTTCATATGAGGTGGTTTTTGCCTCTACAAAACCAGCGTCATCAGATCCCTTGCCTTTCTCAAGAGTTTGAGATATACAGTCCTTTTTGTAGTGCCCTTCCTTTCCACATATTTAGTATACCTTTACAGCTTTTCCTGGAGATTTAGATCTCCCACTTGAGGACATATTTTTTCTTATGTTATGGGATTGTCCTCTTACAAACAAGGCATCTCCATTTTGGCTCTTCATATTTATCTATCTCATCTCCTCTAGCAACAAGGATGAGACTATTTCATCAAACTTCAAGATAGTTGTATTCCAACATATGACAACAATTATACTATTCCACGAATCTAGTAGAAAACAAAAAACATTGATGCACTTATCTTCATTTGAAATTTTAATATCGACATATAACAACCGATTTAACACAATATTAAAGTTGTTCAGATGCTCTGTCACCAAATATCCATCCTTCATATCAGGTAATACAACTTTTTTCCACAAGAACAATTTTTTCACCAAAGACATAGATTGATACAAACTCCATAACTTGTCCCATAAATCCTTTGTCATAGCTTCTCCTAATACATTAAACAATATTGAATCTTAGAGACAAAATTATATTGTACTCTTATCCTTCTAACCTAACTTCACTGATCCTTCTACCAACATTCATGTTGGTGTTGTACCTAGATCTGCAACAATCCACTGATCTCATTCCACCAACAAATCCTCCATCTTGGGCTTCCACAAATCAAAAATCTAACCACTAAATTTCTCAATCTCTATCCTTCCATTATTCGCCATCTTCTTTCACTGCAAGAATCGATCTCACAGATCTCCCACTAAACAGTGTTTACCACAGGCGAGAGAGAAACCCCTCAGTAATAAAGGTGTCCCCTTGAAGACAAACCCACTCTGATACTAGATTTTAACCCTTTATAAAAATTACCTACAAACAAATCCTTATAAAGGAAAATATGTAACTGTGAGAGCATGAAACAAATATACACATATATTTTCCTCTGGATCCCAAAACCGAGAATACCAGATTGATTTTTCATTAAATTATTTTCAATGTTAGAATAAATATATATACATGTCGAAACATTCATAAACCCCAATCCATTAACCTTGGATTACAACATTAACCATAGTTCCCTTGACGGGATCTACAAAATACCATGGGCATAAAACCATCATGCCCAAAATCATGTGTAAACCCTATGCACAAAGCCATGGGTAGGTGTTCCCACCATTTTTATGTTTGCCCCCCATCCCTGGGTCTGCCCAACTATTATTAGGTCCACATAAAAGAAAACCTCAAGGTGTTGCCCAGGACCCTGTGCAAGGGGCTACCGCTGCCTGCAAAACCCCCCGTGACCCCCCCATTGTTCTCTGCACAACATACAATGCATGAAACTAGTTGTGGAAAGAATATAAGACATACCTAACACACTTTCTTTTCCTTCCATGTCTTACCAAGAGATCTGATTTGACTTATCAGTCCAATAATTTATGTAAACAAATGAGTCTATTCTCTTAGACTTGGGTCAAAGCATGGAGTTAGGTTACATGTTTTAGTGAAATGAAGTCATGTTTTGATGAGGCTTATGAATGCCCAATCAAACAAGTTTAGTCACTCAATCAAGAAATTTTTAAACGTTCAACCAAGTTGTTGAGGTGCTTAAAAATAGCTCAATCAGAAATTTGACAAACCGTCGATTGAGTCATTTTTTGACCCTCGTTAATGGCTGGATCAAGCATTATTTCAAATTAAAAAACCCCAATGGTGACCTACCCAAGCCATTTTTCCTAGTCTGCAAGAGGAAAATGATTTCAATGAAAGATTTTTAAGCTTCACCGAGATGGAGGAACTCAATCCAACTACCCATGAACCCCACCAATGACCCAGCAGCTCAAACGGAGGTAGGTTTCCTATCATTTTTATTTCTTTTATTTTATTTTTTCTGCAAAATAAAATAAATTAATTTGAAAAAAAACTTAGCATACAAAACTACGAAAAACAATCACAAAACCCACAAAAATCCACCATGAAAGCCCTTGAAAACTGCAAAAAAATCCAGAATTTCTTAATTATTTTTTAATTAATTTACGTTTTTAAAGTTTTTTTAGGAATTTAGTTAAATGATTTTTCAAAAAGAAATGATTTATTTTTATTCAAAATGAATTTTAAATTTTAAACAAATTTGATAAGGAATATGACTAAAAAAAATTCAAAACAGAATAATTAAACTATAGAATTCCAATAAATAAATAAATTAAGAGCTTTAAATTTACCTAACTCTTCCAATGTGATTTCTACCGAAAATGTTTCAAATATTCAAATTTTATTTCATTATCTATAAAATTTAAACAAATTTATACTTTAAATATTTTTAAAAATAAATATAGTAATTTGTTTTATTAAATTAATTGTATTTAAATAAAATATTAATGAAACTAAAAGTCCAAAACAAATTGTTTTGTATTTAATTAAATTTTAATAACTATATATATATATGAAACAAAACATAAAGTTATACATAACATAATTAACATATATATAACTATAACATGTAACATTTAACATATTTATATATATAAATAATATAACTAAATATATAATTGTAATTGTAATATAAATATATATAACATCTAGTATAGAACACTTAACATAACTATATATAATTATATAACATAGTTATAACTATAACATCTCTCTCTCTCTCTTTCTCTCTCTCTCTCTCTCTCTCTCTCTCACATACACACACATATATAAGTATAATATTTAATATAGTTCTATAATTATTTAACATAACGTGCTCTTCATAATAATGTAAGATGGGTGTTTCTCAACAAAATTTTAAGGCTCGAGTTGAGATCTATAAATTGTGATTTTCCTTCAAATTTCCATTACTCATATTTGTAGAATTATTTAATGTAATGATACATGACAACTATATATCTCTTAGTTCCCACCCTTAGTAAATTTATTAGTTGAGTAATAATTTTGTGACTTACTCTTCCTATATTTTTATTTAACTATATAACACAAGATAGCATAACAATAACACACACACACACATAATTTTAAGTTTCAACAACGCATCATTGATACATACATTAAATCCATGATGAAAAATGTATTTAAAGTGAATATATAAGCAATTTTACTATTTTCTAATTTGTACCATATCGTTTCATTATGAAATGTGTCACACCACAAACACTGTCTTCATGTGCTTGTGCCTTGTACATGTTAGTGTCAAAATCAAACATTATAAGAACTTTCCTTATGGAGTATTTAGTTGGCATGAAGTTTGATTTGTTTTGCAAATAGGTTTATTTCAATTTTTTACACATATTTACATATTTCCTCTCTATGAATAAAATGCATTATTTATAAATGGGAAACAATGTAAGTTATATTTTCAATCCCATTTTTTATTGTTTTTACATGGAACTCAATACTTTGGTTGATAATTTACCAAAACAGACACTCTATTTAGTTTAGGACTTTAGCTTATATTATTCTACTTGAGTTTATAAATGGTTTTATTGTCAACATTCTTTCTATATTAACATTCATTTATTGAATTGCTTATATGTATTATATGTAATATGCAAAGCCATCTCTCATACATCCCCCAACCGCAACCCGTCAGAGTGTTGGGGGATTTGTTATACATGATCAGGCTAGATCATGTAGTCATATTAGAGTATCTGTTCCACTCATAGATCCTCTCTCTAACACTAGTTGGAGTGTCAGAGGTTGCGTTTCTATCTCTATTGATGATCTTTCTACAAATATTGGACCTTCTTCACCTATTGCAGGTATACGTCTTGCATTTTAAATCATATTTAAACTTTGTTTGTTTACATCTCGAAATTGTCTTTAAGTTTTGAATCATATCCAATTGATGTGTTTGAATTTAATGGATATGTTATTATGCTTATAGTTTGCTATATATATTAAACTATGTTTATGATTTGAAAACCCTCAGCAGGGCGAAGATGATGATAAATGTGTAGTGTCAATCCCTTCTTTGAATGATGCTATATCTAGTATCACAGTTAAGGATGTAAGGGCCCAACAAACATGGATCACACAAGAGATGGATAAAATATCTGTTAGTTCACCTACTAGGGGTAATTTGTCTTTGAAGTTGGATATCATGAACAAGTTTATAAAGACATACTAGAGGGTGGCACACAAACCCACCTCCTATATTCCATACATAGGATCAGGGGGCTAGAGGTTATAGGCCCACATACTTGGAAGGCGGTGAAAGACGCCACCAAGAACATTGATATTTGTGAAGAGTTGTTTGACATCCCTCTGGACTATCGTAGCAGACGTGTTGGTATAATTCCAATAAAATATTTTAAGAATGCTGATGTGGCCTCTTTTTTTATGATCGATTCATTGGAGTTTGGGGCCAATTCACCCACAATGGCCAAGTCGCCATTTACTTTGTAAAGTATATAGATGTGGAATTTGTGCTATATATGAGGCCGAATTACACCAACATGAGATCTAAGTTTTATGGACCTCTCTTAGGATGTATTTATGAATGTGTTGGGGTTTGTAAGGACCCTACGCATGTCGCACCACCTCCGATATCCTTACCATGACCATCTCAGAGCGTTGTATTACCGACAGAGCTAGAGAAATTGTGTAAATCCCTATCATAGGGTGTTCTAACAAATCTATTTTCTCTGGAAATTAAATACAATAAGAGGAAATAATTTACTTTCTTTCAAGACATTTAAATAATGATAATTTTATCCTTTCTTATAGGACATCTAAACAACAATGGTTTACCATTTACATTCTAATCCTTACAACTTATAACGAACATTTCATTTAAATAATTTACATCAGTAATCTATGCATAGAGGAATACATGTGCCAGTGGAGATGCCCTTGAGCTGCTGATCCTACTGAAATTCTCCTCTCGACTACTGACTGGATTTACCTCCCAACCAACTAGGAAATAATTCCTAGCCCAGGAAACCTCCGTAGTTTCCCTAGCCATCCGAGCCCAAGTCCAACTAGATGTAGTGTTTCCAAGATGAATAATCAATACCAAGGTAAGCAATACTTCCCTCCTCTCAACTAACTCAAGAAACCTCCATAGGTTTCCTAGGTCTCCAAAATCACAGCCAACCGCAAAATCAAAAGCAAGACCTAATTTCCCCCTTTCTCCCTTCCTCCTTCCCCTTTTATGCCCTTGATCTCTTCTCCACCTCAACCACCTCTAATTAATGTTATTAATTTCTCCTTCATCCTTACAATTAACTTCTCTTCTCGCAAGTAAATCTGAGAGTACATTTGGAAAGGTGATATGAATATAAAATTAGGTAAATAGTTGGAGAGGACCATGTCTTCTCCCAAGTAAATGTGAGAGTACATTGGGGAATGTGAGATGAATATATATATTGACAGTTAGTTGTAGAGGACCATGTCTTCTCCCAAGTAAATGTGAGAGTACATGTCGGAATGTGAGATATGAATATTTAAATTGGAATAATGGTAGGAGACTATATCCTATCCAAGATTAATTTTGGGAATACAAGTTGGAAATTTGATTAATAGCAACAATAAATTTTACCTCTATAAATAAAATTTAGAGTTTTCTCAAATGAAGATATTCACCAATATTTCTCAATATTTTTAGGTAATGTAAACGTTAATAAAATTTGCATGATAAGATTAAGTGGGGCATTACACACACCGCTCCTTCAGAAACCTTCGTCCCGAAGTTAGAGTGAAAAGATACAAGGAGTTCGAAGGCATAACAAAATAGAGAGAGTTGTAGTACTAAAATTGATAAGTCAGACAATGACATTACTTTCCCCCAAGAGGCTCCAACTGATCTATATCCTCCTATCCATCGTGACCTACTTTCGTTCCCACCCTTTTCATCCTTTGCTACTTTATCCAGTGGCATCGACCATACTAACCACTGATAAAAACGACATGGTGGAAGCGTAGACTACATCGACCTAACTTCCCAAGCAGGCAACTGGAAATCATCATCACACGTCTAGGGGATCGTGTCCACTACTACCTCCCACGATTCCAAGTTTCGAAGGATACATGGTGGGAAATTCCTCCACCCCTCCTCATAACTAGATTCAATGCCCTAACATGGACCACACTACAGTGTTGGTTGGACTTGTCATCGAATAATCCAATCAGTTCATCTTACCACCTATCATTTACGTTTTACTCATGTCATAAGAGTGCATATCAGGTAGATACCAAATGTAATAGAAGAATGTACATTATAGCTTTCCCCATGAGATGTCTTGACCTTTCCTCAATGGAAGAGTAGATCTCATCTATCATATATTTCTTTCCAATGTGCAGGTTAGTTCTCATCCATGCATATATATAACAACAAAATAGATATAGATACGTGATGAATAGAGGTCTTGGGGAAATTGGATGTTAATGTTATTGTAAAGACATGTATAGTTAGTGACTCTGTACGCTAGCCTGGTACCAACAACCTCACTCTTGCCTTCAAGTTGAGAGCAAGGCTGATTTCCTTAGAAGAAAAGAAATAAGTAGTAGAAGGAATCTGAACTAGTAACAAGCCCAATATATAATTATAGCACTAATTTTCATTCATGGCCATTCTTTGCATATTTATAACCATGAATTGGAACTTAGAATGACACAATTAGTTGCAAATTTTCTGTGGATGACAACATGTGTGAGTTTCCTCATCTGACCAAAACATGCTTACTTGACAACTGCATTGTCCAAACTAAAGTTGTAAACAAAATAAAATAGTTGCACACACCTACCAGGTGCTCTTCAAACTGTTACATCAACCAAAAATAGGCAACCAAGTCCAAGAATAAACCATACGTACATTTTGTAAACCTTTTAAGTGCTCATCCCATTCATGCTAATACATTTTATGATGCATAGGTTTCAATACACATACTTATATCAGTCTTCTATGCAATGAAAATATTTGACATTTAAAATGATGCATATTAATCTCTAATCAATTCTCATCAAAATTATAAACCATGATATCCATAACAGTAAAGACCAATGCATATTTATCAAACCTATATTTCGTTTACTTATTTATGTTAGTCCTCCAGGTGATGCGAATATCAGATATCCGACTCATGCATTTTCAATCTCTTATAGCTTCTCAATAAGCATAATTAGGTTGTGTTAAAATTCAATGTAATTCAATCCTGATCATGGTCTCCTGTGTTTTTTTTTTTTTTTTTTTTTTTTTTTTTTATGCCCTTGCTTTTTACTTGAAAGAGATCAAAATCTGAGGAGTAGATATTACCAAATTTGAATTCGAGAAGGAGATGAGTGAAATATGGGATTCAAAACCAAGAATGGTTTGTATGAATAGATGGTCACATTGTTTTTGTTAATAAACACCCTCAGTTCATTTATAAGAACAATAAACTAGGTATTTATACTATACATTGAAATACACACACAGACACATACATGTGTGTGTGTGTGTGTGATTTTTTCAACATAATAATTGTTAGGATAAGCATGAATTAATATTTAGAACACTTGTATAAAAGAATTTTATAATCAATCTTGAAAAGAGCGAGTCTTGCAAAAAAATACGAACCTTTAGTACTTTGAGATTCAATTTCTATAGATACCCTAATCATAGATCCAAGAAGATCAAGGCCATATTTGAATGGCCTATTCTAGAAAGTAAAACAGAGTTAAGAAGTTTCATTTTATAAGTAAATATGATCTACGAAATTACTAGTTCATAGATAGAAAAGGGTTTACAAAAAAAAATATAGATTGCTTATATTACTTATCTTCTTCAATGTATAAAAAAATTGATAAATACATACTAGCTAGTATAGAACATGGGTACTCAAAAAAATTCCAGTCTTTACTATAAAGACCTCATATAAACAACATTTCAAAACCACTGACAATATTTTGTTGTAAATGCAACTAAATAATCCTCCCATGCCTATAAATTAAAATATGGTTTACTTATGTTACTGGTCTCCTTCACTCAGAATAAATAGATAAACATATATTCGCTAGCTTTGTATCTTTGTGCTTAAGAAAAGAAACATTAGCAAGACTTCTTCAAAATATATCAGTAGTCATCTCTATCACTTCTTGCACAATAAAACTTGATTACTTCCACAGGTAGTACTGCCCAATTATGTCATCCAAAAAAGTGTTTAAGCTCACTAATGGATATTTTATATTACACTAACACATTCTGGAAAGAAAGTACAATTCCAAAACAGTTTACCAAAGAGGGCTTTCGTTGAAAACATTCATTGCATTGGTCATTTTGAAAGGAGGATAATCTATAAAAGTTCTAGGGAAGGTTCAATAAATCCCTTTGAACATTTGTAATGGCTGCAAGGTTAGCCAAAGGTTCATCGAGTCAAAATAACCATGGAAACAAATAACAACAATCCACATTTTCTTCCTATTACTTATATCCAAAATTTGACATTATCTAGTTTACTCTGATGATGAATGATGATCATCAATAGCAAAACTAAATAGTCTATACATCTATTTATCCTTTTTGAACATTCCAGAGCTTATAACAATATGTTTTTCTATTGTGATAATAAAAAAAAAATAAAAAAAAAAACAATTATGTGATGCTTCTCATGTAGCAGTGTGATTAGTATTGAGTCAAACTCGGACATGTAGGCTTGTAACACATTTTAAAAAAAATGATGCCAAAAGAAAATATAACACTTTTGGAAAATAAATACATGGTGTCATTTAAAAACCTTATATTGGAAGCATTATTTTCTACATAAATAATTTTTTTTGCCTAGATCATCAAGCACTACGAGAAAAATTATAACATGGACATGGCAATTGGTTCCCATTATTCCAGATTGTCACTTTTGTTATTCAACAAATAATAAAAAATGCAATGTCATTGTGGAAACTTTAGGTAGGGCTGCCATTTAATTATAACTTTTGGAGAATATTTGTTGGTGGATGGATTTTGCCTTATGCTGGACAATTAGCTTAATAGTTTGGGGGGTCAAAGAGCAAGTTGTAAACAGGTTTGGGCTTGTTATAGCCGTAGCTGGGAGGCTGGGGAAAATGAGGAACTTGTGTTGGTGCTGACAATGCTTGCCAAGATATTTGATTTGATCTCAAGTTATCTAGCTGTGTGATAGAAAGGTCACCGGTTTGTCTGAAACAAATAAAGGGCCAATTCTATTACAACGTGTACGTGATTCCACAGTCATCTATTACAATGTGGAGTCTTCACTAACCTATTCAGAGCAACGAGTTACAAGAGGGAAATGACCAGATCAGAAAGCTTCTTTTCATCAGCCTCAATGGTATGGATCAGCTCAGAGTCTTGTAGTGGTTATAAAAAAAATCATCGGGCAACGAGTATTTTCTTTCAGAATTGTTAGGGTGGCTCAGATATGTGCTGCTGGCTCCATGTCCCCAACGTGAAATTGTCATCCTCGTCAACATTGATTTCTTATTGATTTATCTGTCATTCTTGGTGAACAAATTCCTGTGTTCACAAAAGATATCATCAGGGGAAAAATCACTCCCTAATAACACCAATCTCCAGGGCCAGCGCCAGAGCGTCAAAGTTAGTCTCAAATTCAGAGCAACTTTAGTTGTCACAGGAATTGTAAGTTTACTACATGTTGGTCTCTGCATTTGGAGATTTGGAAGACTAGGCCTTGGAACGAAATGGGCTATCCATGAGGTAATATACACACTAGTCCAAGCACTTTCATGGATTGTATTTGGGGCAATAGTTGGACATGAAAAGAAATTTAAAGCTACAACACATCCAAAGTCTCTACGTCTCTGGCAACCTACAAATTTCATTCTAAATACACTATTCTTGATATCTGCAATCACCAGGTTCACGTCCACAACTCCTAATCCATATCGTATTCTCCCTCTTGATGATATTTTTGCATTGATAATGTTCCCTGCCAGTGGATTTTTGCTGGCATTAGCCCTCAAGGGACTACAGGCAAAACCATTGTTGAAAAAACATAAGTAAATTACGCAAACCTCTTCTAGATGCTAGCACTTTGAATCCTAACACTAAGAAACAATTAATAACCCCCTATGCTACAGAAGGTATTCTGTCAAGGGTTCCATGGTCATGGTTGAATCCTATATTGAACAAAGGCTACAAAATTTTTTTTCAATTGACAGATGTTCATGCACTGGCACCCAGTGATAGTGCTAAAAATATCTTTGAGATTTTAAATCAAACTAGCCTAATGGCATGGTGGAACACCAACACCCTGTATGCCTTACATTGCTTCAATGAATATGGCCAAATCTTGCACTTGCTACATCACTGGCCATTGCAAAACCGTGTGTGATGTATATTGGCCCAGTTTTGATACAAAATTTTATTTATTTTACATCTGGAGATCAGAGCTTTCCTTATGAAGTCTATGTACTTGTATTGATACTTCTTTCAGCAAAATCCATTAAGGTTCTTTGTTCCCATCAGTATGATTTTCAATGTCAGAAGTTGGGGATGCTGATAAGGTCTAGTCTAATCACGACTTTATACAGAAAGGGTTTAAGATTGTCTAGCTCTGCTAGGAAAGCTCATGGTGTTGGATAGATTTTAAATTACATGGCTATGGATGCTCAACAACTTTCAGATATGATATTGCAACTTCATTGCATCAGGATGATGCCTCTACAAGTTGGGGTTACTTTATCAATACTCTTGGGGATTAACCAATCTATTTGAAATGGAAGTTTCTATTTTGTTTTCCTATTGTTGTCCTTCATTTGATATCTCTATTGTTCCCCTAGTGCACCATTTTCAATGTTCCTAAACACCACTAGTTGGGAAGAGGAGAATTTTGCTATATGTGGATCTACGAAGACCAAGTTTGTGGATTTTTTTTCTATTTGACAAATGTTGATGCAGACAGAGAAAAAAAACTCTTCCTCCAAATGCAGCTTCACATGGACCAATATATCTCTTAATTATCTTCTGTAAACTATATTTTAATATCTCCCTAGAAAAAAAATCCTATGGCGCCTGATAAGCTACTCCAAGAGTCATTCAAAAACCCTCGAATGTAGTCAATGAAACTTAAAGTTAGCCTTAACAAAAAAAATGTTAACGAGCTTCTTTGTCAATCCAATCAATGTGTAAATTTGATATTTGTTTTACATGTTGTAACTGTCATTGGAAAGTGGCACTAAGTTTATATTCCATGCTTTTCTTTTCCTTTATTTTTAAGAAATGCCTATTATTGCAACTGATTCCATAACAGTGCATCTCTATTCAATAATTTTTTTTCTTTCTTTTTTTTGGATGTCCTAGAAATCTGACACTGCAAAGTGATGTTTGTGAATTTGGAGTAGTTCTTATCGAGCTACTAATCGGTCATAGACCTCTAGACTTAAATCAATCCCTGGCTAATCAAAACCTTGTATCACAGGTACATTGTTACAATTCTCTGTTTATGGGAAGTTTGTTTCCTTTCCCTGATTGAACTGATGGAAGACATTGCCCATAGTGTCGAGAAACCCTAGATTATATGTATGCCCATGGTGTCAGGAAAACCTAGATGGCATCAAAGATCTTTGTATTCTGATATTCCTATATCAACACGTGTTCTCTTATAACAGCTAGTGCATACTTCCCAACCATTGGTAGGAATGTGGGTATCTAATAAGCAGAGTTACCTTTAAGCGTTGAGCATTGCCAACCCAAAATTAACATATTAGAATCAGTAGATGGATGGTGAATCTAATGCAGAGCATAGATAGATTTTTAATGTATTGGAAGAAATTTGTCCTTGGTAATTATTGTGTAGTACTTCTTTGATTTAGGAATCTAGGATCTTTGTCATTAATAATAGTATAATGTTTCTCAATTATTTTGTTTTTTATTCATTTAATCTAGGATATCTGCACGTTCCTTAGTTTCCTACTCTTTGTATCCTAGTTTCCTGTGAGTTTAGCATTGTGATTAGCTAGCATAGCAAAATATCTATCTATCCATTCATTTTAGATTATATGATTTTCATTGGATGGCAGTTTCTTAGGTTAGGAACAAATTGAAGGAAAAGAGAAAGCTAAAAAAAGTTATAGATTTAGGGGTGAATAAAGATTCATATAGCATGGAATCTGTGCCATAGATCCAGAGGTGAATAAAGATTCATATAGTATGGAATCTGTGTCAATGCTAGCGAATATTTCTGTGTTCGGAAGGAGACAAACAAGAGGCTTACCATGTTTGAGTGTGTGAAGGAGCTTCATTACACCATGTTATCAGTTTTTGTCAATAAAAAGGAAAAACACTTTTGTTGAATGCTCTCAAAAATGCCTATGAAGAGGCCATGGTGTTTCCTTTGCAACATCTGGTGCAATTGCGAGTTATATCGTTGTTTGATCTATATAGTAGAGGGTGTTTTCTATGCACTAGATCGAAGGTTTTCATTAGTTAAGAGAGATTCCAATTTGATCTTGTCATCTTCAACTATGTTTTAGAAATTATGGATTACAAGGAATCATAAGAGATCCAAAGCACTCTTTGAAGGATTAAGATTCTATCCAATGAAATAGAATCTCTCTTTCATATGTGATCTCCAAGGTTCATGAATACAAATACCAATGCACTGAAAAAAAATGCGACAAATATAAATGTTTTGGTCCAACAAAAGCAAATGTTTCCTTAATATGTTAAGGAACATGGTCATCAACCTCAATGAATATTTTTATTCTAAAACTTCAAATTATAAAATGTTAATCAACTGAGTGCAAACAAATCTTAAATAGGAAACAGTGAATCAAATGAAAGATGACATAGACATTTGGAAATTACACTCTCTTCCTCCTAATCTAAATTATTACGAGAAGGCTAGTAGACACCATGTATTTCAATAATGTTTACACACACACACACACACACACATATTTTAATATAACTAGTGTGACCATATAAAATGATGAAATTAGATGGCTAGTAAATGTTGATATTAAATGGCTACTAAATGTTGATAGACATTTGAATCAAAACTCACACTTTATGATAAATCTTTACCATATAATATAATTTAAAGAATGAGGTATGCCAGTTATCATGGACACGTAGAGTTTGACATGGTAGCATGGGATGCTGATGGAGGGGTGAAACATGGAGCGTTTGAGGTTTGGCCTCGGAAGCTACACTTATATGTTCACAGTCAACTAAAACAAGTGTAGAGGGCATACCTAAGATGTCAGAATCACCTCTAAGCATATTCAGAACCATGGACATGGATGGCCTCTGACTTGACAATCCCTGAACGCAAAGAAAAGTAATGAGTACCACTCTTAGTACCTACCCTTGTTCATTTTCTGACATCCCCTGCACTTCCATTTTTGGATCAACAATGCTATTGCTTTCGTTCCTTTCGTATAAATTCCATACCCACTGCAAAAGAATCGGCGATGGAAGTCTTGGATCCATGCACTTACGACCACTTAGAATCTCTAAAACAAGCACCCCGTAACTATAAACATCAGCTGTTTGGGTTAAGTGCCCATGAACAACATATTCTGGAGCCATATACCCTCTCTGTTCGGACTTGTAAGCTGAGTATTTTCTAGCTATTCTCAGCTCCATACTTTCTGAGCTTATATAGTTTCCCTTGAAGTGATTCCGCCATTTTAAGAGATATTTTTTTCTAGGTATGTATTTTTGTCTTTGACTGTTGGAAGAGTACCTGACCTTTTTCCATGTGCGAAAGTTTTTCTTGCCCATAAACGATGTTGTATGTAATCCCTTTTTTTGGGGGGGGGTATAAAAAATGGATGATATTTCTCATTGAACCAAAAAAATATATGTTCATTAATGAGCTCTTCCCTTTTCTACCAAGATTATCTATACTCCTAAAACAAAGGGAGAGGAAGGGGACGAAGCACACATACATCTAGAGAGCATCACATTCTTCGCGGGGTATTGGTTGAGTAAGCACATTTGTGAATCTTCCCATCTTATTGCCTTCGAAGGCAAGAAATAAGAATACATTTTTCAGCACAGGTGATTGATTAAAACAGAGAGATGATGAAATGGCCAAGACCAGAATGTCTTTAATTGGACAAGAATGACAACCTATTTTGAATGTAGAAATTGTACTGCTCTGGCTCCGTTGGCTGGGTTGGAATATATATATCTATATATATATATATATATAGTCCTTATGAGGGTTACAAGCTCTTATAGCGGAATTTGGGTTTAGTGGGTTTTGGGTCCAGATTTTGAACCAATGCTCTCATACCATGTGTAAAGCCCTATCCGAGGGCCTTCTAACATATCTATTTTCTCTGGAAATTAAATACAATAAGAGGAAATAATTTACTTTCTTACAAGACATTTAAACAATGATAATTTTATCCTTTCTTACAAGAAATCTAAACAATGATGATTTACCCTTTACATTCTAATCTGTGCAAATTATAGTGAACATTTTATTTCAATCATTTTCATGATTAATCTATGCATAGAGGAATACCTGTGCCAGTGGAGAAGCCCTTGAGCTGCTGCTCCTGCTGAAATGCTCCTCGTGACTACCGACTAGATTTACCTCCCAGCTAACTAGGTAATAATTCCTAGCCCAGGAAACCTCCATAGGTTCCCTGGCCCTCCAAGCCCAAGTCCAACAAGATGTAGTGTGTCCAAGAGGAATAATCTAGACCAAGGTAAACAATACTTCCCTCCTCTCAACTAACCCAAGAAACCTCCATAGGTTTCCTAGGTCTCCAAAATCATAACCAAACTAAAATCACAACCAACCCAAAAATCAAAAGCAAGACCCAACATTCCCCTTTCTCCCTTCCTCCTTCCCCTTTTATGCCCTTCCTCTCTTCTCCACCTCAACCACCTCTCATTAATGTCATTAATTTTTCCTTCATCCTTAGAGTTGACTTCTCTTCTCCCAAGTAAATCTGAGAGTACATTTAGAAATTCGATATGAATATAAAATTCGGTAATCAGTTGGAGAGGACCATGTCTTCTCCCAAGTAAATGCGAGTGTACAATGGGGAATGTGAGATGAATATATATATATATATATATATATATATATATATATATATATATATATATATATATATATATATATATATTGATAATTAGCTGGAGAGGACCATGTCTTCTCCCAAGTAAATGTGAGAGTACATTTGGAAATGTGAGATATGAATATTTAAATTGGAATAATGGTAGAAGACTATATCCTATCCAAGATTAATTTGAGAAGACAAGTTGGAAATTTGATTAATAGCAATAATAAATTTTACCTCTGTAAATAAAATTTACAGTTTTCTCAAATGAAGGTATTCACCAATATTTCTCAATATTTTCAGCTAATGTAAACATTAATAAAATTTGCATGATAAGATTAAGTGGGGCATTACAGATTATCACAACTTAGTGCTAAGATTAGGCATATCATTGTAGATAACATGCAGATGACCTTGACGATTTCACATGTCGCATTTCATGCAGATATAAGTAAACCACCTTCATTGCCTTGTGGACCACCGTTGATTTACATGATGATTCAAATCTCGAGAGTCTAGGGCATGGTCAACTTTTTTCATATAAACGTACATGTCATGATACCATCCATGGCACATGGAGGGTGAATGTACCACGTGACACAAGATATATACATATATACAAAAATTTTGACTCTTCTCATCAAATCATAAGTTATTTATATTATAAGTTTATGTTAGATTGAATTTATATTAGTAATTTCATGATAACATGCATGCACAACCAAACTACATAGATGAGCTTCTGAGGTCACCTAAGGGGGTAGTTGACTAGCCAAAGTAGTCTCCTCTAGTGCACGTTTCCATGGCTCAGTCTCCTCCACCCCCACCTCATAACACTCATGGACTAATATTTGATGTGAATTTGTGTATTCCTAGGATTTCAGCATTTTATTTTTCTAAGTTTGATGTACATGCATGCTAATTAATTCGAAGACTAATTATACTTTATCTTTACCATTGTGTACACATGCCCAGATATAGAGGGGTTTGAATGTTGTGGTTATGTGGACACATGAGTGGGATTCTGGGTATGGAGGCACTAAACCATAGGAAGGGGAGTACCAAACCCAGATTGATCAAACCCCCATCCCACCTAACTTCCATTTGCACTTGACTAAGTCACATGTCGGGGACTATTTAAATGTACAGTACAAAATCATTTATTTCCATATTGTTTATTTTGTACAGAATGTTTTAATTAATCTGAATTTGAATGTGTTATACTGCAGTACTAGATGATGGATGTTCACTCTGCATAGTGAAACACATATAAGAGTTCTAGAAGTGATACTTTCTAGAGTGGATCATAGATAGTTTGTATATTCTCAGGCCCATTTCATATGGCACATTCACATGTGATGTCCTAGACATTATATATTTTCATACATCATGGATAGTTTATGGATGCATGAACGTTATTTCAGTTTATGGATGCTTGTTATTTCAGTTTGTGGATGTTCATTAGTATAATTGAATTTGTATATATTTTCATATAGGATAATTTATTATCATACATAGCTAACAAGATAACAATTTTGACTTCTTAGGAAATAAACTAAGAAAATAAGTACATTCTAAGACTATGATGCAAGTCATTTTGATACTTAAATGAACTCAAATATATGTTGATGGTTCAATTAAGAAACACAAATAAGATTGAAATACATTTTAAATTCAATTTTAAAAGATGTCTCGAACTAGTAATGTTCAGCTAATAACTTGTTTTATTAAATTTTATTCCTTTTGAGGTCATCTATAGTAGCTTAGTCATAAAAAATGATATAAGTCATATGTATTGTAATTTAATATACCAAAAAACAATTAATGATATGTTTTTAGATAATTTTATATAAATTTATGAACTTTCCTAAATTATTTGGGTATCAAATATTTGAATCAATTCTTTAACTTGAAACATTCAATTAAGACCATCCTAGAAGTAACATTTTACAAGATAACAATTTTGAATTTTAGTTTCATAGAATAATGAATTAAGTACAATCTTACTATGATGCAAGTCACTTTGATATTTAAAATGAATTGAAATAAATCATGTACATCAATTTAATATTGAATTTGTATAAAGTCTCTTTTCATGTAGTCAATGTATGTTAATTTAAACAATTAAGTATATGTTTCTATACTTTTATGCACTTCCCTAAATTTACTTGTCTATCCAAGTATTTCAATCAAATTCTTATCTTAAGAGCTTCAATTAAGAACATTCAAGAAGTATAATTTTACAAAATAACAATTTTAGTTGTTGTACGGGCTTATGGAAAGTGCTTTTTAGTGCACAATCAATGTCTATTAAATTACAATGATTTTAATTTAGATGTCAAGAAGTAAACTACAATTAAGTTTGATTTTATTTTATTTCTTCTGAGGTTATCTAAAAGAGCTTAATATTCATAACATGATATATATATATATATATATATATATATATATATATATATATATATATATATATATTATTTGTTGCACTTTTTACAATCTAATATGAAGCATATGTATAACTATTTTCATGTTTTAAATCAAACTGACACATGCCATATTTATTAATAACATACAAATATTTCAATGTTGTCCATAACCTAGATTATTGAATTTCCATTTTAGGTAAAATAGTATATCAACTTATTTGATACATTTTTAAATGGATTCTCTAGAAACTAAATACGTATGATATGTATATAGATCTATAAAATTTCTTGCATACTCAACATGAATAATATACCCATGGCATTTCAAAAATGAAAGATGAAAAAATTTAATTAAATCTAAATATAAATCCCAATTGATTCTAAATTTTAATTAAATTTTATATCTATGGGTTTCACATAAGGATCTTATCCCTAAAAATAAAGCCGCCTTGAAATTTGGTGTACTTTAGAAACTTAAGCACATCAAAGAAACTAAAGCTTATATATCACATATGTACACTATTATGATTTTCTCCTAGATAAGAGGGAAACATTTCTCTATTCAAAATTACAAAATTACAAGAGTATTTATTTGTCACATTTAAAGATTACAAAAATCATACATTTGATATCTCTTATACTATATTAGATTACACTTGACTGCTATAGACTCAGATTCAGGGCTTTCCATTTGCATCATCTACTCCTCTTGCCAATAGCTCATAGGAATGCAAGTATCCATAATCCGTTCATGATCTGATTCTGTCATCTTCCATCTCCTTGGTCCACCTTTCATTGTTTTGATTTCTATGAGATTGATCTAAGATGCTATGACTAGATGATTATATTGACAAGGTATCCGTTCAGGCATGAAATCTCTATAAATGATGTGATCAACTTGTTTTTTAACGTTTTTAAAAAAAATGGCCCACCAATTTGGTATGTGAATTTTCCATCTTCATATGGTCTCACCAATCTACTTTTCACTTGTGTGCATCACATCAAATAGTAGGCCACATTCTCTTTGTTTCCTGCGAGGGTATTGACAACAAAAAAATTGCCTACAACCAAAATACAAAATATGTATTAGTCAAATACGTTAAATATTTCAATTTATAGATGAAATTGTTAATGGTTGATGGACCACGTACCTTCCCTTTGAGATCGGAGACTTGACCATGATCAAGTGAAATGATGGCCACTTCATCATGCATCCCTTGCCACATCTGAATTGGATGAGGTCCCTTTGGATTAAGATAGACATATTTCCATCCTTTAACATACCCATGTTTTTCAAAGTCATCAAGCCTACATCCATAAATATCAATGAAAAACTCACAAAAACATGCGAGTTTTCTTTTCTCGATGGCAAATATTTCCCCTATGTATTTGTTTCGCACTAAGTGTAATTCCCTTGTTCCTTCTACAATATTACAATACCAAGGACTCGACCTATTCACATCACCAAGTTCAATATTCTAGAAGAATATGGGCACAAGCCTTATAGATTCGTGGTCTTCATGTCCTTAATGGGATTTGCACCAGTTGACTCCCTCTAGTGATGATTTGATTGGATCTACATCATGACTCATTTTGTACCTCCAAAGTGCTTGCTTGACACAAGAATTTGCACCATCATGCTCAACCTTTACATATCTTGTTGCAAAGCAGCTCTAAGTATGTTGAATTTCTTTCTTCCTCTGTAGTTGGCTCAACCAATAAAAAATGTATGTTGACTTGAACTTCCTTGCAAAACCATCTAGCCATATTTAATGCTTCCTAAATCATATGCCATTTTTTTTTATGATGCATAAATCAGGTCAAAGTAATGTTGCGCAAACAATGCTTCATGCTCACGATCATCACTGATGTAAAATTGATACTCCTTAACCACATCACGTGACTCATTAGTGCTATCCCTTACTGGCGTAACCCTAGAGACAACCTCTGGCTGAGAAGAGGTCAATCCCTAGGACATCCATACATAAAGATGAAAATTCAGTTGGACATCCTATACATAGATGATTAGAGATGTTTCATGAAGGAGTAATGTAGGCATAGCTCTTGGAGAAAAAGGGCACATTTCCCAATGGCCACATTTCCTATGAAAATGATCTTGGGGTTGCAATAGGGTGATAGAATGAAATAATGAAACATTCAAAATAAAATGCTATAGTAATAGATCCTAATCTATAATAAATCTTATAAGAAAGAATGAAACAATGTAGAAATAAAAATATGAAAACATGGAGTGCATTTTAAGTTTATTTTAATTAAAAATGCACAAGTACTATAAGATTTTTCAAGCAAAGTAAAATTTTTTAATGAAAATAACCAGCAACTTCTTTACACATTTTCAAAGGATGAAAAATAGATAATGACGTATAGTGAAGAAATGAACACATATCATGCTCAAAATACTGTTAGAATCATAAATAAATTTTATTAAATATCCAAGAAAATTCTAATACATTAGATAGGAATTACTTCTGAGGCCAAAATTTGAAACCCTAAAACTAGTCCCTTCATGTCTTTTTAAAGAAAACTTTACATTGAGGACAGTTACAAAAACTCTTAACTGCCAAAAACCGATTTAAAACTATGTCTAACTTGATTAAGTCCTTATGAGGACTCAAAAATGAAACTTAGGAACTAAAACTACATTAACCTTAAAATTACAAAATATAGTATTTCTCTCAACTTAAGATAGATGCATTATCATCATTCGATCACTTGAGGTTCTTGTGTAGGCTCGCTTGAGGAAGATCTAGGTTCCACCCCTTGGACCTTTGTTGGTGATATTAAATATCAACATTTCTTCCGTAGTTCTAATTCAAGAGTTGTACATTTCATTAGTATGTCATATGCCATCTTCAAATTTTTTATCCTGTTGTATGTTGGCTTTTCAATAAAGAGGGTCTTAACTAACCATAGTAGCTAGAAATCCCTCTATAAGTAATTTACAATTGGTGATCCCTATAGAATTGTTGTTCCTTCATGGGAAGCATTAATCTTACTCTTTGTTTATACTAACAAAGTTTCATATGTTTCCTAGGGAAGGAGATTCCCCTGCTAATCCCAATGTGAGGGTAGACATGATCGGACTCTTTTGTCAAAATTAGAGTTTAATGCCAAGACCGACTCTTTGATTTCCCCTTATATGGCCTCTACATTCTTCTTGTATATATTTTTCTACACCATCTTGTTTATTTCTAAACAATGCATGTTCTATATACAATATCCATTGCTCTCAACTCTACAGAAGACTTAGCATTTAGAAAATCAATCATCCTCTTTGCTAATTGTGCACTCTGTTGTGACTTGTCCTTGTTAGTGTAGATAATGACTTCCAGATCTCTCATCATTGTTTTCTCCTTAGCCATGACCTTCATATGATTCCAAATTTCTTTTATGTGTTGAATGATATCATTCCAGATGATTTCTCTTACTTGAATAAGAGACATATTTCCTTTCAATTTCTCATTTAATTCCTTCACATCATCACAGTTGTCTGATATTTTTTGTGATATTGTAATGCATTTTCTTTGGCCATATCCAATTGTCTCTCCTTATGTTAAAGTTGCTCTTTAGCATCATCTATTTTTTTTATGTATCTCTTTCAACTCATCTTCTGAAATATTTAACTCAGTCATGACTCTAGCGAGTTTGTCAGTAATATCTTCATAATCTGGTTGTACCACAATTGTGTGTACATGTCCATCTATCTTTTTCTACAATCCTGCTTTGAGTTCTTTAAGAATTTCCACTTCCTTATTCCCCTCCACCAATTCATGAGTTAGAATCTCTTTCTATTTCTCAATTTGTTCTAATTATGGAGCCATTACATGTTTAGTAGCAAACAATTTCAATTTTATTTTTAATGTTCTGGTATTAGATTCTTCACTTTGTACTAATCTTTGGACAATTTTTTTTTCTTCTAGATTCACCCTAAGATTAATAATTAGCTTCTTGAATTCTTCATTTTGAGTAGAGCTCACGAATTATATTTTTCTAATTTCAGCTAACCAATCACCTTTCCCAACAGGGCATATGTCTTGCTCAATGCTAATGATAATTTAATGAGATCATTATAAATTAATTCTCCCGTTTTCTTATGTAAACTCATCTTGTTAGACAAAGGAATGTCCTTGGTATTTATAGACAAGTTACTTGTCCTGAAATCAACTCTTGAAGCAATTTATTGTGAAACAGGGTCTGTGAATGAGAGTTTCAACTGACATTTTCCAGATGCATGGCTAAAAGGAGTCTAGTTTGGTAAGAAGGAATGGATTGTGCCTCCAACTAAGTAGCAACATTTGCTTTTGTTTTCTTGTTTCTCTCCTCAATTTGTCCATATGAATCTTTCAAAACATTGAAAGAAACATTTTCTTCTTCTCCATGAATAAGGGACAAGGGTGCAATTTTTTCTCCTCCAAACTGCAATTGAAACCCAAACATAGCTACCGATCAAATGAGAACTTTACCAATTAGCCATTTTTTGGGGTAGCAAAAGAATCATCCGATTTAAAATGTTTCATATTTAAGATTTATGGGTTTGTTCATTAGTTGTAATTGACTTTCCAAATCCATCCCATTCAGTTTGATATTTGAATTGACATTTTGAACCTACCACTGAGGTTCATCATAGGGAAATAAAAAAATGTGGAAAACTAATCTACCTTGGTATGATAAATAGAGAAATGTATTTTAGAGTTCTTTTAATTGAATAATGATCGAAAGTGAAATGGATTAAGAAATTTTTATAATGAATATTATGAAAGTTGAACAATATTTTATTGATAAAATTAAAATAATTTGGATAAATGGTTAAAATGTATTTGCACAAGTTAATGAATATGCTTGTATATTAAAATTATCAAAATATATTTAAAATTTTATTAGTTAGAGAAATCATTTTATTCATGAATTGATATTTATTTATAATATATTAACATTAATAAATTAATTAAAATCTTTATGAGGGATTAGAGTCAAATGGTGCAAGGAAGAAATAAGAAAAGAAACAAGGGTAGCTGCGACGCAGCGAGTCCCTGCAGCAAGTTGAAACCTGTGACTGTGCCCGTAAGCTCCTTAAAAGGAAAGTGACTGAACCCTGAATTTGAACCTGTGAATTATGGATTTGTTAAGGTTTGACAAATGACTCTGCTGAATAAGATAGAGCCTTCTGAATTAGATCGCAAAAGTTTCTGACAAAGCCTTCTGAATTTGATTGGATCTGATTGCAATGCAAAGTGTATAGCAGAGTTCATGGTCTTTTTATTTTAATACACATTAGAGTAAATCCATAAAATTATATAAAAACAACTCTTTAGGCATTTAAATCAGCAGATGGAATTCTCCTACGAATTGATCAACAATTACGGAGTCATTGATTTTCAGAGACCATACCTTGGGCTACATGGCACAAAGCAGGCCCATGATACCTCATTGGATAGAGGAGATCGAGGACAATAACATGGCAACATTTATTTCATCAAACCTACACGCCAAACATGCCAAAAATTTAGCATAAAATGGCTATAAAATCTGATCAATGCTTTTATCTGATCAAAATTTGTCTACTTATTAGAATTGCAACAACACAATTTTTTCTGTGCTCATATTTTGGAGTTTGTTGCTAATTTACAGGAATTGAATTTTTCTTAGAGTGATTAGTTCCGCATATTTTTTATCTGAGTGTTGCTTTGAGTTTTAATATATTGTTAATGATAATTTTGTGAATATATTTGCAAAATGCAATGATGTCTAAAGGGCCCAACGCAATGAACATAGAGTCACAGACCAAGCATATCAACTTCCACTGATAGATCTCTGTAGTAGACTAATTCTTTTTCATGGCACTAGATTGCAGCAATTGCTTGTTGGCTGTTGTAAGTTTTCTCCTTTTGAATTGGACAAGGCCATATGAAGGATAGGAGATATAGAGCCATTCAACATAGACTAAGCATATCAACTGCCATTCATGAAAGCCTCATTGCCTGTTAAACATAAGATTCTGGATATGATATATATGTAGAAGCCTGAGTCGACAAAGCTAAGTGATTTATTGTCTATTAGAGTAGAAATTTATCATGCTAATATTGATAAGGTGTAAGGTGATAGCAGGTCTCTGTGAAGACCATTGACCAATTCTAAGACAAAAACTACAGAGCTTTATAATGAGCTTAACTGAACCCTGAATTTGATTGCAATGCAAAGTGTATAGCAGGGAAGCCACAACCAAGAGCACCAGTAGCCCAAAAGGCAGCAGAGACAAAGACTATTATACTCTATTTCAACAGCAGTGGAGGCGAAGACAGACAGTTAAGTCTCATGACAAAGGCTGCAAAAGAACCACTGAGATTTCAAAAGAGCTGGATGGGAAAACACAACAATTGGAGAACCTTAGTCATTCAAGGTCGAAACCTTGAAATTTTGCAGTAGCTTTACAGTAGCTGTTTCACTGGCATGGCATAACTATAAAGGCCTCATACATCTACTTACAGAACTCACAATGCGAGAATCTATTGATAGGAAAGATCCTAGAAAACCCAAAGCTACTTTCCAAACGGGAAAGCAGATACATAGACATCCACAAAGCAAGCCCACAGCCAGCTTCCAAAATGAAAAAGTGAAACAGGAAATTCACACAAAGCCCAAAGCCAGCTTCCAAAACGGAAAAGTGGCACAAAACCAACACGCCAGACAAAGGTACCTGTAAAAAAATTCAGAACTTACAGGCCAAAAAACTGTAAACAAAGCAATGTTCAGTAGTATCCTACAGCACAGGGCTCTGGTAATAAACAGTACCTGGAGCCGAAGCGCGAAATAACAAGCCGTAATGACCAAATCATGTATAACGCTCATTATATAAGAAGAAAATAACGCTACACGTAGCCCCATGCTGCATGTAGAATGTCACCTGGAAGGAATGGAATGTCTACGCGCAACAAATGTTAACCATAACCCCTGAATCACACCAACCCACGTCAAACACCGGACCAACCCATGGCGTTAAAGAACTAAGGCTGAGTGTGAAGAACCGGTGGTAGACTTAACATTAAAGGTTAACAAATTAATGCCAGCATTAATAGTAAACCGCACACAGTCAAGCACAGATGATAGTGGCTAAATATCATTTTACCATATGCTCCGGCCTCTTCCGCCTCGGGAAGAGGCCAAATAAGATGACAAAGGCGAACGGCGGAATCGACTTTGGTTAACTGCAGAGAACAGGTCACAAGACTTTAGGATAAGGGCGGTATAAGGGCGGTATAAGAGCACCGAACTAATGTTAAGTCGACCGGAACGATTACAATAGTCCCTGGCCATTGCCAGATGGCAGGGACTAATAAAAATAAGAAAGAATAAAGATGAAAGGAATTTAAGATAACGTGTTCAAAAAAGATTAGGATTTGGATGTAATTTGAGTAATATGTTATTGGGGACATTAATAAATGATGTGAATAAATTATTTGAGTTTTTGTAAATTAATATTAGTCAAAATTAATAAAAATAAAATTACATGATTAATGAAAGCTTTTTATTTTGGAATAGATAATTAAACTATTTAAAATATATCGAGGTTAAATATATTAACTATTTATATGAGGGATTAAAGTCAAATAGGGTAAGGAAAAAATAAGCAAAGAATTAAAGATGAAAATAAAATAAAGTTATAGTAATTTAAAAGATTTGGATTTGGATTTGGACATTAATGTAGGGATTCGATTGTTGATTTAGAATACACTATTTTTTTAGCATAATCTTAACACCTTAAAGTTTTTTATGTATCAAGTATGAACATTTTTTTAAAAAATTAGTGATTTTCATGTTGATTTTAAAAAGAGTCAATGCAACATCAGCCCCCTTTTTTTAGAGGGCTTACTTCTGACCCTTTAACCACTTTTCAAGTTGTCTTATTCCTCTTCATGTTTTTCCTCCTAAGATGTTTGTTTTCTAAGCATTTTCCAAACATGTTTATTTTGTTTTTCTTCGCAATGCTTTTTATATTGACATTTGTTATTTGTTTTGCAATGTTAAAAAAAATAATAACATTAATATATGAGGTTAGGTCTTTTTTATAAATTTATATATCGTTAATTAATAATTCAATACACAAAAAATAATTGTCACTAAAATATAATAACTTTAAACACTCGACAAAAAATGCATATGTTGTGTTAGATATAATTAAAAATATGCTTTTGAAAATCTTTTCACAAAAAATGACATGTTAAATAAAATATTTTTATGAAAAATTGAATGAAAAATTTGGAAAAATAGCAAATTTTATGATTTTTTTATGAATTTTATATCCAAAGATCATGATATTTGAAATTTTATTTCCAAAATATTGATTCAGATAAAATTTTTAATAAAAAAAAAAAATAGTTATTTAAAAATAAAGATAAAACATAACATTTGAAAAAAACAATAAAAACATAAATAAAATTTACTTAAGGATAAAAATTAAAAACATAGAAAATTAAAAAATTAAAAATACCACTGAATTAAAAAGAAAAAAGGAAAATAATGCGTTAAAAAAAAAAAATAAAAAATAAAAAAAAGAATGAATGAATATATATATATATATATATATATATATATATACACACACTTTTACAAGGAAAAAAAATAAACTACAAAAAAACACATTAAAAATGATTCAAAAATAATAAAGTTAAATAATTAAATAACATTATATATATATATATATATAATAAAAAATTTAAATTTTAAAAATAATTAAAAAAAAAAATTCTTGGGTTTGAAACGTTGACCAAATCTCAATAATGTGATTAATTAGAAAGATGATTTCATTATCATCATGGATCATAAAATTCTTAGATCTAACAAAATAAGGAAAATTGGTTTCCCTCAGCCCTAACCTGCCCGGGGTTGATTCCAAGAATTGACCTTGGTTAGGAGGGGATATGAGGGTCATCGTGTGGCTAGCAAAGACCCGAGGGCCCATCTGATGGCCCTGCGACGACCCTCAAACCCCCGCCTGGCTGGGGTCATTTCCTACAATTGTCCCCGGCGAGTCGGAGGCTTGAGGGCCACCGTAGGGCCGACAAAGGGTGCTTCACTAGGACCATCCACTAGTCCTGTGGTAGCCCTCAGGCCTTTGCCTGGCTAGGATCAATTCCGAGAATCGGCCCCAGCTAGGAGGGGGCCTAAGGATCGGTAAAGATTTAGAAAAAAATAAAAAATTAGTAAGCATGTCATTCAGATTAATCACATCGGTATTATTTGGTCGACGTTTCGAACCATCTAATGTGGTTCATCCTTAGGACAAAGGTGAAAAACCCATATATCTTAATGAATATAAAGAAAGGATGCATGAGAGCCCAGAATTAGCCATTAGGAAATTAGCTTTTTAATTAATGCATTTTTAATTTTAATTTCAATTAAAAACTAGTTGTTATAAAGTAACCGTTCATAGATATTTAATTATTTATTAATAATATTAAAGTGATTATATATACATTAATTATTATAATAGCCAAATAATTGACTATTTATTAACATTACTAAATTATTATATATATAACAAATTTTTACTTCTAGTTAAAAAAAATAAAAACAAACAAACAAAAACATATTAATAGCCATATTTCTATTTCATAAATAAATAAATTAAATAGATTAATAAAAATAGAATTATTTATTAATATTATTATAGTTTATTATAATAACCATATAAGAAATTATTTATTAATAATTATATATGAAATATCGATTTCGATAGCCATTTTTATTTATAAATTGACCAAGTCAAATAAAAAACAACTTAATGATATAGACTAGCTCTATTTCTATTTCATAAATAAACCCAATAATTAAAATACTAAGAATAAAAATATAATATAATATTAACATATATGAAACTACTCATTATCAAAAAAAAAGAAGGAAGAAGGCGAGTAATCAAGATAAAAGACCTGGAATCCAACACTTACTCACTTTCCACCCATCATCCCTACTAAGATTGATATAATGTTTCTCAATCTCAATAGTCTCTCTAAGCTTCCTTTGGTTGAAATGATCAACCCTTGCGATGACCTTCACATCCTCAATGCAAACATGGTGCTTATATTTCTCGGCATCCTCTACAAGAGCTGATGAGTGAGATTGGTTGTGCTTTGTATTTGCATCATGTTCGTAGATTCTCTGTTTAATAGAGCATTTGATGCGTCCTCGCTATATATTCATTAGGGTCTATGGTTTTTTCACCTTTGTTCTGAGAATGAGCCACATTAGCTAGTTCTAAACGTCGACCAAATAATATTGATGTCATCAATCCGAAAGATATGCTTACTATATTATGGATCACAAAAGCCTAAGACCGAACTTTAATTTATTTTTTTATTTTTATTTTTTTTAATTCTAAATTTTTTATAATATTTTATAATTTTTTTAAATGCTCTTTTTTTTTTAATATTTTATTTTAGCGTTTTTTTCATTTCCTTAGTATATTTTTTATATTTTTAAAGAAGATTTTTTTGTTCATTTTTTATTTTAATGTTTGTTTCTTATTTTTATTTTTTATTTTATTTTTATCTTTAACATTTTTATTAATTTTATATTCTTTATTTTTAGTGATAAATTGTAAAATAAAAAATAAAATATCTTTTTAAGTTAGTTCTATATAATATATATATATATATATATATATATATATATATATATATATATATATATATATATCTGCTTTATTTTTTTATTGTTTTTTTTATTATTTTTTATCCAGAACCATAGCAAGTGGTTTGAAACATGTCGACCCTGGAAACCACTCTGTTATTTCTTGGGAATATATTTTCCGTATTTTTTAAGTTTGATTTTTCTTTTTTTTGTCAATTTTTTATCCTTTTAATTTTTTACATTATAATATATTTTTTTATTTATTAGTTATTATTTATTTTTTAAACTTTTTGGTTTTCTGTTTTACTTTAATTATTTTCAAATTTTTATTTGTTTTGTGTTTTTCATTTTTCTATATCTATTTATTTGTTATTTTGTTTTATTTTATATTTTTTTGCAAGGTCTATGTCGATCCTCAATTAGCAACCCAACCCTATTACGTGTCAATTTGGTAGTTGATTTTAAAGTTTTCATTATAATGGATCAAATATGCCTCCACAATCTCTCGATTTCGTGGTTGATTTTTAAGATTTCATTGCAATAGATCACGATCTCCTACACTACATGTCAATTTGATGCTTGTTTTTTAAATTTTCGTTGCAATGTGTCAAGTTGTCTTAAGCTAAGATTTTAAAATAGCTATACTTTTAGCATTTAAAAAAGAAATTACTCTTGTTATAATGACTCTTTCATTCAAGTGTTCATTTTTAAAGTTTTTTTAGTCATATAATTTTTCTATAATGCCATGGTTGAAATATATTGAAAACTTAAGGTTTTCTGTAGTCGTGATATTTGGTATTAATTCCATGGTTGAAAAATTGTTAAAATTATAAGGTTTTTCTAAGTCACGATATTTTATCTTAAATGCTATAGTTGAAAACAGTTATAAATATTTTATCTTTAATGTCACGACTGCAAATTGTTGGAATTTGAAGGCTTTTCAGATACATGATATTTTATATTTAATGTCATATTGGAAAATTGTTGGAATTCTAAGGTTTTTTGGAGTCTTCATATTTTATCTTTAACGTCATTGTTAAAAAAATGTTGAAAATTTACCTCGAAAAAAAATACGTTATTCCAACATCAACACTTTTTGTCTTCAGGGTGTTTTTTGCACCAAAAAATTTGGATTTTACTATCATTTTTAAAAAATATTTAAAATTTTCCCCAGAAAAAAAAATGGTGATGCAAAATCAATAATTTTCATTTCCGGGATTTTTTTCATGTTTTTTTGGGGTTTTGTGGCTAGAGTTCTCATTTTGAGGTAATAGTTCTCGTTTCGTTGGTAACTTTGTTCTCAATTTCAATGGAAGGATTCTCCCTGAAAAATTTAGGCTTTCTTCTTGTTCTTTGTGCTTTCTACCTTTTACTGCTTTGAGAGCTTTCTCCCTCCAAATCATTAACATCTTAATCCCCTCTTTTCAGTCCTTTTTTAGAAGGAAGAGGGGTTTCAACTTTTAAATTTCTTGGTGCTTGAACTAGACCTCCATTGTCCAATTTCTCTAGCTTAGGCTTTGATTCATGTGCATAGGAAGCATAACCATTTTCTACTATCCTATTTCAAATGACTTGATGAGGATCACAAGACCATTTTTCTCCTAGAAATTCATGTCTTGTAATAGTTTATCAACCTCCTCAGTTGCTTACCTATTGTTGAAAATTAATGGACCAACAACGCTGGGCAATTTGAATAGATATCCTTTTTTGTCTGGAACAAAATGCATTTCATCAACATTTAGGCACTTCCTAATGAACTATAGGGAAAATACTCTCATAGGCACAAAAAATGGAAGCCTGTAAGGATGAACCTCTCCTCCATACAATCTGAGTTTCATATAATATTCAAATGGAAACCAATCTCCAACCTTCATATATTGACTTAATTGCAACAAAGACTCGGCCTTTGGAAATATCCTAGAAGGGTCAGCATTATTGATAATTTTATAAACAATAGACATGAAGGAAGGGATATAATAGGACAATCCTTCATTGTTTGGTTGGGCTCTAACTAGATCAGTCCAATTCATAGTTGTTTTCTTATTTTTGTTGGGATTTGAAATATTTAGTCCTAGGTCAATAAACTGTTCAACATGTACATATATGAAGAGACACAATAATAAAGTGGGAAATATGAAACGACCAGTAATGTTGAAATTAAGGATTTGGGAATTAATGGTTTGCTCCCAAAGGGTAGGAATATCTAGCACCGTATTTGGCTACATCATCAATTGAAATAACCCTATGGCTTGACAATCTATCGCTGAAGCATGATCTCATCCAAGAATTCTCATAATTACTTATAACATATACATAATCATTTCAGTAAAGAAAGTTATAGGAAATTGGATAGATTCTGAAGGTAAACAACATTTGGAGGTAGAATATAGGCATATAATTTACTAGAGTCCTTTGTTGACAAGATTTGAAAAGTTGACACAAAGGTTTCATGAGAAGATGGAAAATAGCGCCAAACTATGGAAAATCAAGTGCTTGATGACTTAACAATGAAGAAACCTACAAAACATTCTCCCCTAAGGAATTCATAACAAAGCATCATTGAGGATATAAAGACGAGGTTAACCAAGTGACAAATTCTGGGAAATGATAGGTTTGTGGGACAATTGTAGAAAACCAACCCAATTTGACTATTCTAGCATACACCTTTAACTTATTTTTGGTTAACCAGGACATTTTGACAAAACTCCATTATATTTACAGGACAAAGTGATTTAAAAAAATATCATGCTTAGTATCGATTATGGGAATGTGAATAGAAGAGTTGGAAAGGATGGTTTTCTTTGACATTTTAGACTTCCCTTTGAAAATTCTCAGAGTTGTGAATTTGACAGTGCTAATTTGGATGCCTTTGGGTTGTCAAAGGGAGGATAAATTGTTGAGAAAATGTGGTTAAAATGAGTGAATTAAGGAGTTAAATGAATTTGGAAAAAAATTACGGACATGTGACATGGTGTCTAACGTGGTGGGTGATGTTGGAGATGATGTGGTGAGGATAGGTTAGGTAGCACAATGGGGTAGTGATGTGGTGTTGAGAAGGATCTGTTGACTGTTCACACTCGCTTCATAACCCAATGTCTTGCCACAGATAGAGGAGAAACCACTTACCACTCACAAGGGTACCCATGGTGGTAAGCAGTGTCACCAAGAAGTGTTGTTAGGTTTTATCCCAACTGTAGATTACCCCAACAACAATTTCCTGTCGAACCACCTATGGGGGCACCACCCTCCATAAAAGTTGACTACTTATTGTTGTGAGGTTTGTTGTGTGTGAGGTCCTTATGCAACCAACGAAAATGTGCCTTAAAGTTTCATGTTATTTAAACTTTTCCTTTTCCGCCATCATAGATCTAGCCCACCTATGTATTAAAATATTCTTCTACAGCAGGCCTATGTTACCTTTGATCAAAATATTAAATTTTCAAAAATATTACATATAAAAATTCCCATCACCTCTTTTGTATTTTTTTTTTGCAATTTTCCTTTTTTTTTTTCTTTATTTGCATACATCTCTTTTTGTTCTTTGAATATATGATTTTTTTGTTATATTTTTTTTATATAGAAAGAAATGAAAATTGGCTACAACACCTACCATCAATGCTCAATTGTTTATGCATGTACATAACATGTACGAATATGGACACTTGGTGTGATTGATAATACTCACTAGGTACCTTTGTCTGAGAATCAAATGTGTAATTCCAAGAAAAATCCACCACTGATAAGATTGTGCTTGGCTGAAATACTTTGCGAGAATGCTTAAATTCAAATGCTTCCCACCTAGACTTGTGTGAGTGTTTGATATATTTATATATCTATTTTTTAAACACCCCCATGAATTGTGAAATATGAATCTCATCTTCAACATAGTTGATCCTCTTAGGTGCTATAGTTGAAGAAGATGGTTGATTTCCCATGACATACTCATAATGCTTCCATCTGATGGTGAAATCTAACATCCCAAACTAGTTGGGATTAATAAGAAATTTCTTATGGAACAATGCCAAATCACCACATTTTGTGCATCTTCTCCCACCTATACATATTTTCTTGTAATACAACTCTTCTCTCTCCTTTCTGCACAATATTTATGAAACAAAATCATGCATTGTAGGATGAAGAGGGTCGTCTGATAGTTCTTCTTGTAAAATTCCAAAAGGGTGTCATAATGAATCTAAAATTAAACATGATATTGGCAATAACATGTGTCATAGATTGTATTAGTCCTAGTAAACCATGGCTTCAATTTTTCAAATGTCCTTATGGATATCTGCACATGGAAATGTATTTCCTTAAATTCCTTAAACCATGCAAATTTTGTCATTTCTACAATGTGCTTAGCATGTTCCACATACTCATCTTTAGTTATGTGATGTCCTAGAACATGCTTTCTATCTAGAATAGCACGAGAAAGGATATCCCAAAACTCTACCACAAATGCTCTGATTCCTGTTGGAAGCTTCCATGGTAGTGTTTCCTTGTGATAAGAGCCCAACAAGAAGATTCTTGATTTTCATTCATTTGAACCCTGAATTTGGTATGCTTGTACAATGTTTTTATCGAGACATGGATAAATTTTTACATTGTTATCAAATTTTGTTGTCTTGATGTACTTGGTGCATTAATAGCAGTTGTAATTGTCATGCGTGCAACTCGAACATCAATTTTTCTTGATTTTCCAAACATAGCGAATGCCTTTGATATATTTTCAGTGACATTCATATGTGTCTTCATGCTTTTAACATTTTGTACATAAAATATTTGTGCCATGTTTTACTTTCTTATTCTTGATTAACCCATATAGCATCTGAGCTTGTGTAACAACTGAATGTTTCTCAAAATATTTTCGAATTATGTTATTGACATGGTCTTTAATAGTACAAGCACGGGCAGGCTCCCGAGGGTCCTCTATTGTGCTTGCATCCAAATTTTTTGCAAATGATCCACCCCTTTCCAAACCACTACAACTCCTTGTTATCCTATCAACTTAAGAGGAAACGATTCATTCTTCCAGTGGTTGATCAACTTGATAGGGAAAACATTTTTCCTCCATTAGTTGATTAGCTTGACATGGCCCACGTTGTTCCCCTAGTGATAATTGATCGCTTCATAGGCCACATGTTCCTCTAGTGGTTGATGAGGTCCATAGGGCACATCTTGATCATGATCTAGTTGATCAGCTTGAAGGGACACATCTTCTCCCTTATGTGGTTGTTTAATTTCCATCCCTGCATAATGGAATACAAGATATACTTGTAATTCAAATGAATCATCATTATAAGACAAGTGAATATTAAATCTATACATGCTTATTTAAGAAATCACCATAGGCGAAAGGTGATGATATGGTTTGATAGTAGGCAACTATGTAGAAAAAGTTGATATGGATCAAGGATTCTAAGTTGAAACATGGAAAGAAAAGGGTTTCGAGCTCAAGGAAAGATGGTTCAAAGAAGAGTGCACCAGTAAAGGTATTGATCACTGTGTCAACAAAAAGGTTGATTTAGAATATGATGAAATGTAAAAACATTCCTCCTCAATCAATAAAAATCAATTTGGAAGCTAACTTTTCAATGTTACTGTACTTGATTTCAGTATCATTAAAATTCTAACTCAAATAGTATATAGAATATTCATCCCCTTGGTCATCCTCTTGAACTAGTATTATAGCAATGGTAGTAATAGTTGCAATGAGATACAAGATATGATATTGTTGACATTCACGGGGACACAACAATGATGATTGAACCAAGACATCTTTCAAAGCATCAAAATATTTTCGGGTTGTATCATCCCAATGGAAGGGAACCCATTTTTTCAACAGGTGAGTAAATACTTTCATAACTTCTACATAATTGGGGATGAATATCCATAGAAACTTAGCCTTCCTTGGGAGGCACAGTAACTCAAGAAGTGAAGATGATGTGGGAAAGTCCAGGATCGCTTTTGAGGATCGATGCAGATTCCTTGTTTTGACATGTATGAATCTGAGAAGTCTACCACACTGAACAAAAGAACACATTTGTGTGGATTTAACCTAATGTTATAATTTCATGCCTTTAGATTGGAACACCTCAGGTTATAAAGTATCTAAGTCTACTAAGTCAGGTTCAATGACTTTAGCTTCTAACGTTTCAGTTGTTTCAATTTCAATTTCACGAGTTTCCAATGATGTGACCTCAGGATCAGTATTTATAAGAAGTGACAATTTGGTTGATAAATGTCAGATCTGGTTTCATAGGGAGTAACTTCTGATGTATCCTCTGTAGTTTGTGTTTTCTTATTCTTTCAACGTCCAGGTGTTGCCTTAGGAGGTGTAGGAGATAATCTTTGCATCCTACACAAGCAACGAGGGTATTTTTGTTCCACAGTTTACTGATTAATTTTAAAACTTTAAAGACATAAAATAAAACCAAGGGGTAACTAGGTAAACATGAATTACCAAGTCATTGTGAACTGTGGAATATCATTTCAAGTAAATGTAGGAAATCTCCTTGAATGTTGTGTTCGGTGTATCACAGAGAACAAGGTGACCTATTGGGTTACCTAGGGTTGGCTTTCATCTTAGTGGAGACTTATATAATATACCCGAAGGTATGTGGAAGTGTAATCTGTCTTAGCGTTGTCTAATGTGTCATGTATGATAGGAAGTATTCTAATATATGTTTCATACATGGAGCATCGTCTGATATACCCAAAACGTACATGGAGAACGATCCAATATACTTATGTACGTGGAATACTAACCATGTACCCCCCGAATGTAATGCAAACAAGTAATGAGAACTCCTATTTTTAAAAACGTTGAAACACGTCTCTAACCTAGACCTCTATGTGTGTCGTTAATGTTTCAACTGCACCTTAGGTTAATTAAATAAATTTTCGAGTTGATCTTCAATTAGGTTTCAGTTTGAAGGCTCACAAAACAAGTTCACTTGAATTCCCTCTTCACGTGAAAAATAAAAATAGTGGACCTTCTTGACAAAGTTTAAAATAAAGAACTATTTTTTACTTTTGAACCATATTTTGCAATATATTTCATGATTACATATGTTGAAAAACAACTAGATGAATTTAATCGACATTAGATTGCCACTGTCTAAGAAGATTAACATTGTAAGCATAACATTGTAAATATTTGATTAATGGCATGAGAAGTGAAACAATCTGAGTTAATTGTATTTGCATGAAAATCTTGTTCTCTCAATTTCTTATGTATTTTTCTCATCCTTTCTCTAGGTTTCTCTCGTTTTTCCTCTATGGATGGCAATTTATTTCCTTTTCTTAATCCAAATCTTCAAATTCTCACGTTTGTTGTCAATCCTTGTGTAATTTCCACATTTTGGTATTTCTCCATGAAGAAATTTTTGTTGATTTTTCTTTTATAATTGAATTTAAACACTAATTTATTTTTTGAAAGCAAAGGCTCAATCAAGCTTATAGACTCGATCAAGCCCTTATGCCTTATCATTTACCGTTAACACCATTAATAAAAGATGGTGAGGAAGTTGGCAGATTAGACATTTTAATGGCTCCCTTGTTAACCATGTGCTGAGTTACTTTAACGCTTGATTGAGCGATTTAAATTTAAAATTTAAGTGCTCATTCGTGCATTTAAAGTACTTGATTGACCTCTTAAAGTCCTAAATCAACAACCTCATTTTATAACCTAGCAGATTTAGGGAATAATTTGTCCTTAAGTGGTGGAGTTGATCATGTTGGATTTTTGAAACAATCCTATATCCAATTGCATATGAATTTGATACTTTCGAATTCATATGATATTTTTAATCTAATTTCTTTTAAACTAATGCTTGAAATTTTTTTTGATAGTTTCAAAAGGGCCAAATAAAAAATCAATAACATAAAATATACACAACCAAAAAAATTCAAAAAGTAACACTATCTTTGTTTATGATTCCTCTTCAAAAGGATAGTATTGATTTTTCAACTTTTTTAAAAAGTAAAAAAAACATATTATGTAACATATGTGCTTCCAAAATACAATTGAAATATTACTTGACCAACTTGGAAAAATAATAAAAATATATAATTTTGCATAAAAAAATAAATATTTAATATGAATAAAAAATTGTACATTTTAGACTAAGTTATGCTAAGTGAACACACACATACCTCTTAAGTTTTGTGAAAAATGCAAGGACATATATTGCATTTAATGGAGAATTTAGAGATTATAAGACACTAAGTTTTTTCGCAAAAAAAAGTATTTGTGACAAAGGCATAATTCTCCACATATTGGCTTTTACTCCCAATCAAAATTCACAATACTTAAATGAATTTTGAGGGTTGCAATTCAATTAAAGAGGAAAAACTTGAAATTCCGTTGCCCATTTGGCCCAAAATAATAACCCATATTCATGTTTCTACCTACTGTCTCATATATACTATTTCAAAATCTTATCTCATAATTTGTAACTTTGTTGTCTTCGCTTTTGCCATATCTATATATATTATTTCAAAATTTTACCTTATAATTTGTAACTTTGTTGTCTTCACTTTTGCCATATCATAATATGTTGTCTAAAAACTAATAAGAAAACTCTCCTTTTGATAAATCATAGAAATTAACAAAATAAAAGAACAAAATAGACAAAAACAAAATATTATGCAAATCAACAAAAATTAACTATATGCACAGCAATATATGTATTAGATTTAATTTAATGACATAAAATACATTCACATGAAGATCTACAAAGATCTACCACAACTTTGTTTCACAGATAGTAAAAGAATTGTTTTATTTGTACAGTGAAAACCTTTGAACATGCTCTAGCAAAAACATAATTTATGGACTTATATTTAAACATACAGTTTAAGCTTTCGATTGATTTTATTGATTTTGATCTAAGTCACATGACACCAAGATACACGATGGACGTAAATGGAGTATTCCGCAAGAGGCACAGCTACCCCGGAAACGAGACACATGGACACGATATATATATATATATATATAATATTGAAATATAATGTTTGAACTATATAGATATGAATCATTTAGTAATTTATTAGTTAGTTATTTAAGCTTTCGATTGATTTTATTGATTTACAGCTACACATGGATACATATATATATATATATATATAATATTGAAATATAATGTTTGAACTATATAGATATGAATCATTTAGTAATTTATTAGTTAGTTATTAATTTGTTACATTAATGATGTTTATATTTCAATGTTCATTGTTCATGTTATAACTTTTATTATTAACTTCTAACAAATTTGATCATGTTCAAACTTCACCTTTATGAACTATAAATTTATATATATTCAAGTTTCATTGTTAAGCAAAACATTAATAATTCAAATTTCATTGCTGAGCAATGAGCACATAAAAGGCACTGGCTTTTTTATTTCAACACACGATCTATACTACCTAGCCACTAGTGTATAATTAAGTTAAGTTCTATAAGCTATAACACAACTTAAAAGTGCTCCAAACTCTCAGCAAAGCACGCGAATGCACTTCTCTGCTTCTCCACGTCCAAGTCGATGTGAAGTTGTGATTAAGAAATGCTTACCACGGTCCTGGATTCCCTGCATAGTTTTGCAGAAATAAAATCAAATAAAAACTATTCACTACTCAAAAACTTCATTTACTTTGACATTCATGCTAACTCAAGGAAAAATCTAAAATGTGGTTTTTCTTTCTACGGACATTAAATGGAGTAATTGGAATCGCAGTTGTCTATAACGCGACAGCTAGTTTCTGCACAATCAAAGCGTCACAGGGGTTTTTCAGGGTGCTGAATCCGAATATGCAATTAAAAAACCATTTTAACTGCAACAAATCATGATTTCATCTCAATTTCTTCTGCCGGATTCCGTCACCGGAATCTCAAAAAGTCTCATTATAGACAACTCCATTGGAATCAGATGCAACTAAATGGCTAGATATATATTGTATTAGCACAGTAAAATGCTCTTGGCATGAAATATGTGAAAACTAGGCACTGAAATAATATGTGACAAGTGCATTAGAAAAACTCAAATCTAAATAAAACTGAATTACATCTAAGTGGTTGAAATTGTGAATGCTATATAATTTCGATGCAAGCCACTATGGTCTACCAATGAAGCACATAAGCTTTAGACTCAAGGACAACGAGATAGCACGAAGATGCGGCTGTAACATGTAATGTGGTGTGGTGTTGTGCGTAGATGCATAGGGAAAGCTCGAATATTATCCTTGCATTAACCGGAAATGATCCTAGCACGAATAGACCCGCCATAGATGCTAATGCCTTCAACACAGCCTGGCAGGTGTATATCACAGTGGCTCTTAATTCCATGGACGATTTCGATGGATTTTTGGGGCGGGAGATTTCGATTTAACATTTTTATGCATGGATATGCACTTAAAAACCTATATTGATTAATTACAACTGTTTCAGATTTCTTGAGCAATTCAGATGATAATGGTTGAGAACAATTCGGCATGGATTGCATTTATAGATATACATCACGCTGGTTTTAAATTTCTTCGGCTTTAAATTAGATTATTGAGAGGGATAATATCGATTTAAGATCTGTATTCATGGATATGGATATGCACTTCAAAAGCTATTACTATTTCCAAGAATAATTGCATAAAATCAGTTTAGTGTAGTTATTTATCTTGCAGAAAATTAGCAATGATATTGTAAAAAAATCAGCGAGGTAGTTATGACGAGGCGGAATTGTATTGTGCAATATTATAATAATTCAATTCATCTTTCAATCACATGTTTGAAAAATAGTTTTACAAACATATTCATTCCAACTTTATCCTTTCCTCATTTCATACTCATTCACTCCATCTCATTGCGGTGGGTAACCCAACAACACATTTTCTGGCCTTTTGTGGATGGGTAGTTGTTGTTTTAATGTTTCAATGCCTGCACATGGGCAGTGCAACAGCCATGGAACAGGAGAATTATCACTGTCTCCGGTGAATACTTCAAATTGAAGGAGCCACAGGGAGTTGCCGAATGCCCAGCTTCACCTGCAGGTCAGCTAATTTGATTGGACTCGATTTGTTTCGATTTTTCTTTTGTTGTTTTCAGAGTACTTCCGAATGCCCAGCTTCACCTGCAGGTCAACTAATTTGATTGGATTCGATTTGTTTTGATTTTTCTTTTGTTGTTTCCAGAGTACTTCTTGGATAATTCTTTGATCAGGATGCATAAATCACCTAGAATTTGCATTTGATCTCATCTATGATGAACTTCCTTTCATATCTACTCTATAAATCTCAATGGATAGCTGAACTACACATTTTCTAGCGTGGCTGTGGTTCTGCTTCAATGTGGGTGCATGGACAGTTCAAAACTCCCATGAGAATACCGCCTTTTCCCAGTTGAATACTTCTAATGGAAAGACTAACGAGGATTTGACAAATGGCCAACATGGTCTGGAGGGAAGTTAATCTATTTTTTGTTTTAATATTTTTTTTCTCACAAGGAAAAGAAAAAAGAGCTTTTTCTTTAAAAAAGAAAAGTTGCATAATTCAGGAACAATGCAAAAAAGGCTCAGGGGCAGTGAACATGCAGCTATAATAAAACAAAAAACGGAAAAAACAGAGTAAGATCAAGCAGGACCGAAAAAACATAATAGAATCAGAATACAACAACATCATAGAATCAGCATGCAACAACTTGGCCAAACCCAATTAGAGAACAAAAAGAATCCATGAGTCCAACCAGCCAAGGAAATACAACTTTCTATGTAATGCATGTGAAGGTTTTTTATGTTTGGTTTATATTAATAAAAACTGGATCACCTGGCCACTATAAAGGCTTTTATGTTTGATCCCGATAGAATCTACTTATAGAATTTTAAAATTTAGTTCATTCAGGCAGATTATTTGAAGGAATTACTTACCCTAAGTGTTTGAGTCAATGTAATTTTTTTTCCTTATTCTTTCGAAATAAACAGATTTACTGATACATATTTCAGATTTTTGTCTGAAAACTACTATCAGTGACACAGCTCAACGCTGTACCTTTCGGCTGTTTGGAAAACCCAACAAAGAGCTGTAGTTTTCGGCTGTCTGGAAAACACAACAAATTCCATCTACAGAACTGAAGTAAAACCAGAGATTTTTCAACCTGTGAGGAGTGGTACAAAAGAAGATGTAAGTCCAGCTATAAACAATAAGGCTTCTGCTAAAAAACTAATTAGACTGCTCTAGTTCAGGCTGTTCCCATGCTGAGCCTGAAGGCTTTACTTCTGTATTGCTGTAGTTACCAGTTTTGACCTAGAAGAAGGTCACTGAGATTTAGTTTATATGTGCAATTGGAATAGAGTAAGAGATTAACCCCGAGATTTAGTTCAGTTTCTTAGGAAAGCCTAACCCCTAAAACATCAATGAAAATTGACATATGGACTCTCAATAAAGCATCAAAGAAAATTGACTTATGAACTCTCGATAAAGAAGGAGAGCTCTCAATAAAGAAATAGAAGTGGTTTTATGACCTCTCAATAAAGAAGTGAAAGTAGTTTTAGGGATGAGACTTAGACCAGAATTGACCTATAACCTCCTAATACCAAAGGGGTTTTAGAGATGAGAACCAGAAAACTCCTAATACTGAAGTGGTTTTAGAGATGAGAACCAGAAAGAATGCTTTATGTTTATGTTTACTATATTCACGTGGTCTATCAACAAAAATTAAATCATATTTTGTGTGTACACGTCAGGAAGCGCTAAAGCCAGGAGTGAAGATACGACTGGATCATATTCACGGGGCCTGCTCGCCTCTAAGGCCCAGCAAGCCGAGCTCATGGAAAGACACGGTCTCTCATATTTTCGAAAGAGACAATGCTCGTTTGAAAACAATTATAATCAGGTCAAAAACCTGCGGTACTCATTTTCCACAGAGCAATGTTCCTATTCACCCTGGACTCGCTGTGGGTTTCGGAAAATATATTGTAACAGTAGGGTTTGGCACAACAGCTAAGAATTTTTCGCTGGTATTTGAGACGATCAAAGATCTGACATGGATACAATGCAAGCCATGTTCAAACTGTTCTTCACAGGCACATCCCTTGTTCGATCCCCAAAATTCATCTTCTTACAAACAGTTACCCTGCGATTCGCAAGGCTGTACTGAATTGTCCGATTCACATGGCATTCAGTACACCTGCGGTGACGAGGGCTGCGTTTTTGAACACCAGTACTGGAATGAACCGATGAGCCAGGGAGATTACAGCCAGGAGACCTTGACTCTGGGTTCTGAATCTTTGATTCTTTCCAGGGCTTTGCCTTCGGCTGCGGGCGTAACAATACAGGAATTTTTTTAGGGTCTGACGGGTTTTTTGGAATGAACCGGAATGGACTTGCCTTTCCTTCCCAGACACAAAATAAATATGGCGGCCAATTCTCATACTGTCTTCCGGAATTCATATCCTTCTACTCAACGGGCTCGTTGAGCGTCGGTCAGTGTTCGATTCCCACCAATGCCGTTTTGACGTATCTCGACTCAAATTCCGAATATCCATCCTACTATTTTGTGGGATTGAAATGCATAAGCGTCGGAGGCGAGAGGCTCCCGATTTCGTCTTATGCTTTTAGAGGAGGCACAGTTGTGGACTCTGACACCGGCATAACTCAACTTACCCCATACGCATGCGATGCCCTCAAAACTTCGTTCCAGCAAAACCCAGCATCTTCGGAGCGCGATACCGCCACCAAATTCCGTCATGGACCTCTGCTACAACCTGTGTCACATCAGCGAGGTCAAGTTTCCGACTATAACTTTCCACTTCGACAACAATGCGAATTTGACTGTGAGCCACCACAGGATTTTTCTTCCCATTAAGGCGAACGCATCTGTGACGTGCTTAGCATTCCGAGCTGTAAATGATCAGAGGCACACAGCACACCAATACACTCATACACATTGAACACAAGAACGTGAGAAATTGCTTTCATTGATCAAATATATATACATGCAAGAGAAGTTTCTGGAGGAGGGTTAGAAGCCTCCCTCATTGTCAATTCCGCCGACTTCTAGAACAGCGGTTGATACAGCACTTCTATAACAGGTGCTGATAGAGCATTAAATAGTTTGTTGAATATTGCGGACAGGTAATTGGAATTACTTATGGTTTCCAACACTCTCCCTTAATTTCAATTACATACAATAAACAAGACACTATACTCTTAATTGTCATGCTTGCTGGTCTAAGTCTCAGCGAGGCTTACAACATAATTTGGGTTTTCTACAATGTACATCTTTTTTCTACATATTTCAAATTTAGCCTTTCCAAGAGGCTTGGTGAATATGTCAGCCACATTTTCATTTGTATTACAATATGATAAGTCAATTTCTTTAGATTGCAATTTTTCTCTTACAAAATGATGTTGTGTCTCTATGTGTTTTGTCCTTGCATGATATATAGGATTGTTTGCCAATTTGATAGTGCTTTGATTGTCACAACTGATTACTGTAGGTGCATTTTGTGTTTCCCCAACATCTTCAAGTATTCTTTTAAGCCATATTGCTTCACAGGTAGCACTGCATAATGCTTTATATTCAGCTTCAGTGGATGACAATGAAACTGTTGGTTGTTTCTTACTGCTCCATGATATTGGTCCTGAACCAATCTTGAAAACGTATCCAGTAGTAGATTTCCTATCATCTAGATTTCCAGCCCAGTCAGAATCAGAATAACCTGCCAATTCAACATCAAATTCATCAGTATACATAATACCAAAATTAAGTGTTCCTTTCAGATATCGAAGGACTTTCTTTGCTGCTTTCCAATGGCTTTCACAAGGCTTAGTCATGAACTGACTAAGTATGCTGACAGAATATGCTATATCTGGTCTGGTAGTGGTGAGATAGTTCAGACTTCCCACCAATTGACGGTACATAGTTCCATTCACCTCTTTGGTTCCATCATCACTGCACAATTTGACATTCTGTTCTAAAGGAGTAGATGTTGCCTTGCATTCAATCATATTGAATCTTTTAAGGATTTCCCTTGTATATTTGCTTTGTGTGATCAGTGTCTTACCAGGCTCCCTCCAAACTTCAAGACCTAAACAATAATGCAATTCACCAAGATCCTTCATCTCAAATACATGTGACAACTGATTTTTAATTTCTTCAATCAACTTGCATGCATTTCCTGTTATGATTAGATCATCAACATATACAGATATTAAAGCAACATTCTTGTCTTCATCTTCCTTGATGTATAAATTAGGATCATTCTTACTTCTTATAAAACCTTTCTCATAAAAGAAAGAATCAATTTTCACATACCATGATCTTGGTGCCTGTTTCAAGCCATATAAAGCTTTCTTTAACCTGCAAACCAGATGCTCCTGTCCCTGTTTTACAAACCCTTCAGGTTGAACTAAATAAACTTCTTCTTTTACTCACCATTCAAAAATGCAGATTTGACATCTAATTGGTGCATTTTCCAATTATATTTTGTAGCTAATGCAATCATAATTCTAATTGTGTTCATCTTAGCTACAGGTGCAAAAGTATCTTCATAATCAATTCCCTCTTTTTGTGAATATCCTTTAGCAACCAATCTAGCTTTATGTTTATCAATACTTCCATCAGCATTAAATTTAAATTTATAAAGCCATTTGCATCCTACGGGAACTTTGTTTTTAGGCAATTCTGTTAATTCCCATGTGTCATTCTTCATTATAGAGTTATATTCTTCATTCATTGCATTCCTCCATTCTTCATATTCTTTAGCTTCATCATAGCTTG